>JAYKKM010000148.1:1792500-2225000 GCA_035772405.1 Chrysogorgia sp. JL179-B06
GCAGTACAGTGCAGTGCAGTACAGTGCAGTGCAGTGCAGTGCAGTGCAGTGCAGTGCAGTACAGTGCAGTGCAGTGCAGTGCAGTGCAGTGCAGTGCAGTGCAGTGCAGTGCAGTGCAGTGCAGTGCAGTGCACTGCAGTGCAGTAAGTAAAACCTTTATTTCAAGAGGGTAAACACTAAATAGTGTAAAACACTAATAAACTTATGGCCCTCAAATTAAGAATAATTACAAAGTAAATAAACACTAAAAGCAAACAAGTACAGTACAGTACAATACAGTACAGTTACAGTTACAGTTCAGTGTGGTACAGTAACAGTAAGTTAACAGTTACAGTAGAGTATGGTACGGTATGGTACGGTAAAGTATGGTACGGTACTCTGACCTTCCGAATAATCGTATAGGGCAAAAATTAATAATAGTTCAATAATAGTATAGAGCGGAATAATAGTAGAGTGGAAATTATTACCCAGACGTCAATAATAGTATAGAGTGGAACAATAGTATAAAGTGGAAACACCTCAGAAGTCAATAATAGTATACACTATAGAGCGCAATAATATACTATCATGTTAAGTCCCAACCTTGTTCCCAGAACTCCATTCGGCAGTTTACAAATTCAAGATGGCGGAGCACTTTTGCTTGACGTGTGGCTAAAGAGAGGAATCCAGTCCGGCATATCCATTGTACCCAATCCCCAAAACAACAAAGATCCTAACCCTAACCCCCCGCCTAACGAGTTTTCTAACCCTAACCCATCGCCTAATTAGTTTTCTATATTAGTTTTCTAACCCTAACATTGGATTCCTCTCTTTAGCCGCTAGTTTTTGTTTGTTTTTGTTTCGTGGAGGGGAATATCAGTATATTTTTCACTTGGATATTAGGCCAAGTAAAAAAATATAGTAGTTTATCGTCCTAACTTCAAAAAAAAAAGGAGAATGCGGGCGCTTTTATTTATTTATTTATTTTTTCAAGATGGCTTATCCGAATTGGCCATCACCTACCAAAACCTATTTTTTGAATGGATTTCTCTAACTGCTTTGATGCAAGATTGCGCCAAAACAAATTGTGGTGTGTAAAACTAGAAATAAACCGAAAAGTCCCGAAAGGTAACGGAAGATACCGAAACGCACAAAAATGGCCGAAAGGTTGCGCAAAAGGCCCCAAAAACAAAACAATAAAAAATAAAAATAAATTTGATGCGGCCGGAAAAAAGGATGCGGGCGGGGACGATAAACTACTTTATTTTTTTACTTGGCCTAAGGGTTTGGACAAGGGATTTCCTCAACAATGTGTACAGAAGTGGTGAACTTATGGAAATTCCTAAATTTAATAATTGTACAGGCCCGAATAACGTTCGTATAGCTTGGAAAATGACTAAAATTAATAATCATACAGTTCCGAATAAGGCCGAATAGAGTGGAAAATTTCTTTGAAATAAATACAGTACAGTACAGTATAGTACAGTACAGTATAGTACAGTACAGTACTACAGTACAGTACATTATTTTAACATATTCACCGTTAATAACACTGCTTACAAATATATTGAACCACATTAGCGCTTCCATCAGTGAAGCTATCACCCGATTCGTTGACTGACCACCAATAGGCAACACCTAAGTGCTAACAAAGCCAGAGGGCGAGGCATTTACAGCTATCCTGATTTTTGAAATTTTGTGGTATCCGTCAGGATACAAGTAAACCAGAAGTACTTTAGTAACCAAAACGAAATTTTGGTATCCCGTGGATATCGGGATACCGCAAATTTCAGATCCTGAGTACAGTACAGTACAGTACAGTACAGTACAGTACAGTACAGTACAGTACAGTACAGTACAGTACAATATTATGTACAGACCAGTACAGTAATGTACAGCAAAAATACTGTTAACATTATTGTGGGGTTAGTACAGTACTATAAAGTAAAGTAACATATCTGAGCATTTTTAAAACTCGCAAATTAAAAGGTGTTTTATACTGATACAGCTGAGTAGCGTATCTATGACAAACCTGCATAAAATCTTTCATGGTGTTGACATCAAGTTCGTTTGAAATTTTATCTTGGTGATGTTGACAAGCATCAATTATCATTTGATTATAGAATTGTCTATTTCCCATCAATTTACAGGAATCTTCAGCTGCCTTTAAGGAAATAATCAATACAAATGTTAAGTTCTAGTATATACATGTTGTTGTCTATATGTATGCAGTCAACTGCATAAGACTACAATCATAATAATGTAATACAATGTATATACATACATATGTAGATATTTGCCAGACAAGAATAGCTTACTGTAGCTGCCAATTAATATGACATGAACATTTCTACTAGCTCAATAGGTGACAAAAATGTAGATCCTTATAGAAATTATCAAGGTTATAAAATGAGCAGGTAGGGCTATAGTAACAGTACGTAACCTTTGACGCTGGTTTTATCATTCTTTTTCCACTGTAATATTTTATTCCACCTTCACCACAAGTTATAAAAACTTTAAATAAGATCATAGGTGGATAATCGGAGCCACCAAACCTGCAATGATAAAGATGGTTAACATATTTACCAAACCTACTAAGACATGGGAACAGGTTTGGGAAAACAGATATGGGGAAGAAGGGACTGTATAAGGAACTGGGATTAGACTCATGTTGCATGGAAAGTTGCTATCTGGTAACATACAGTATTTTACTACTATAGCTATATAACCGATGCAAGTATTGGAAAATGGCCCGTTATATGACTGAATAATAATTAGATTCAATAAAATAATATTGTGGCATCATTTTTCCTAATAAGGTTAAGAGAACTGGTCAAATCCAGGAGCGCAATACACAGTAAATTCCGTATTGCACACTTCTATACCAGTTTAACCGGCTTAGAAGAGGTAAAATATGTCTTATATGGTTGTACAAATTGTAAAATTATGATGGAAGTAAACTGTTTAATGGTTTTATGCAATAAAAATAATTAACATCATGCAAAGTAAGTGTGCTGCCGGTCTTGTGGTCCCTTGGGGCCCTATAGATATTCAGGGTGTGTGCACTGAATGCCTTACAGTACGTCAATGCAAAACTCGTGGCATCTGACGGTCCTCCACTTCAGGGCTTATTCGTGCGCTGTTCGTCGTACACGATACTTCGTTCCCTCCCACCTAACCCTCATAACATAGCTCATTATTGTGCTCCCGTGCTTCGGACTGTGCTACTTTGCTTTCATTCAGCTGTTGATTACTGGCTAGCTGCTAGTGCAGGTCCGTACTGGGCAACGTCACCATACAGTCGTTGGGGGACTGTATTTGTGCTCCCTGCTGTTACTCAGTCATGTGGGGGGTCATCCAACTCCGTACTGGGCAACGTCGCCGTACACGCATTGGGGGACTCTATTTGTGCTCCCTGCTGTTGCTCAGTCATGTTGGGGGTCCTCCGGGTCCATACTGGGCAACGCCGCCGTACAGTCGTTGGGGGGCTGTATTTGTGCTCCCTGCTGTTGCTCAGTCATGTGGGGGTCATCCGGTTCAACTGCTGCTAGCACTTGCGCGGGTCCGTATATTCTGCAACATTGCTTATCGTTCAGCTGTTGGGGGACTGTATTTGCGCTATGTCTTTGCGCTGTCAGTATTTGCTTTCGTCTGCAGGCTAACTTAATTTGTTTGTCTCCTGTTCTGCTGCATGTATTTGCTCCGTCGCACCAGTAAATTTGGTTTGCTGCTTAGCTACTATTTTAATGTTAGTGTGTGTACAATCGCGCCAGTACATCTGGTTTATTTCCCGACTATTCTGGGTGACTTCCTTTGTGTTTGTCTCCCTGCTGTATGTGCTGTCTATGTATCAATTAGCATTAGTGTACCGTCGTGCCAGTGCATCTGGTCTGCTGTTTTGGCTACTATGTTAATGTTAGTGTGTGTACAATCGAGCCAGTACATCTGGTTTGTTCCCCGGCTATTCTGATCGAGTGACTTAATTTAATTTATGTTTGTCTCCTGTTCTGTTGCGCATGTGTTTACTGTGTATAAAGTAACATTGCTGCTCGGCTACTCCGGGTGATATTTTACTGTAGTGACTTAGTGTGTACAATCGCGCCAGTAGAACTCACTATTTTTTTCCACTATGGTCTGCCCATCTGTACCAAATGTTAAAATTTCTCACTGTACGGTCCTCGCTTACCAAATTTTCGATTTAAAAAAATTGAAAATTCCAAACTGGCATTTAATACTACAATACCTGAACCTTATTTTAGCATTGCAGGTCGGATCATTTAAAAGCTGTGCTTCACTTGGCGAAATCTTTCTCATTATTTCCTTTGTTAAAGAATGTTCCTAAAAGTATAAATATAAATGATGTCATGATGATATATACTATCAAATTTACAATGAATTTGACAGAAATTGTCAGCCAATCACTACAAAAATTTCGGTGTAACATGGTACAAGTACAACCAACATACCGCGGCACATATGGCGTATTTAAGAAGCTTAAATATTTGTTTGTCTCGGTAAGAACACCAGCATCTTTCAATTGTCCTGGCCGATTCAACCATTCTCTGGCTTCTGTTTAAAATCAACATAAAACAACAATAACAACTGTTAACTATAGTTGATATAGAGTGATACATACTATTTTAATACAACTTACCTGTATTCATCCATAGGTGAACCTAATAGAATATCCCTATAACAAAAACACGAACTATTTTTAACTGAAACTGTGATTTGTGACTGAGATTCGACTCTTCTGTCGACCCCCTGGCTGTTGCTAGGGACGTTGCCATGCTATCCATCGAAGGCTCATATTTCACTGACACAATCGTAAAATTCACGAATGCATTCATGATAAATGCCATAAATAGTATTTTCTTTTTACTTCGACAATGTTATACTTAAAACATTTAAGCGAGGTGTTAATATACCATCAAAAGCTTTCAAGAGATTGAAGATTTGCCATTTGGTAATAAAATAAAATTACGTTCAATGATTTTTTCAGCGGTATTCTCCGCTAAAGTGCCAGGTTACTCATTCCAATATGGCGGCTCTCGCTAAGAATCAAAAGCTGCATTCCCTCTGGAAAAGGTATGCAAATACCATGAAAACCAAGCATTCTACAGTTTTCTGATACTCATGGTTAAGTATATTATTTAAATGGTTTTCATTTTGTCTTATTTAGTGTTAATCTTTGGACGCGTATTACGAAAACACCATCATTTTCCACCTCCATCGGTTTGTACTGAACAATAGCATAATACAATATACACGCAGATATAAACCCAAGAACATACATTACTATTAATCCATTTTCAAATACTTTGTGTTACATTGCATCATTTATTCTTTTAACACTTAGATTGTTAGTTTTGTTGAAATTTACGTTCGAAAGATAACTGAACAGCTTCGTCCATCCGGATATATCCGCATAGGCGGCGGAAGCGGGGGGCAAAAAAGTGGAAAAAGGGGGGCTAAGCCCCCCGCCCCCCCCCTCCATTTTTGGCGCCGAAAGTGAGAGTTATTTGACCATATTATACATTGAATATTTGTGCATCTTCGATATCAGCCAGTTTTTAAATTCCATATCATTGCAGGATGGCAATCGTAAGGGAAAATCGTGTCGAGGGTTCGGTACTTATTTCATGAAGTACTTCGTCCATTAGTTGTTGATGACTGCTGACCAGAAGTATTATGAATTTCGGAGACTTTAGATTTCAAAATTTCCCCGACCCCCCAGAGGTTGCGCTTGCTGTTCAGCCCCCCCCCCCCCCCCCCCAACCAAACCTATTTTCCGCCGCCACTGCTCCGGCGGGAGATATGCAAATACACTTGGAATGCAGCGGGTATATATACAGTAGTCTAAATATCTCAAGAAGTAAGTTAAATATGGAAGAGCTGTAAATTGTTATTCCTCGTTGTTTTAAGAGGACAAACTTAATTTTCGATTCATTGGCACTTTAAGGTCCTTATGGAATGAAGGCAACTAGAGAAAGTAACAGGAAAATGTTCACAATTGATAGCTGAACCCCAGAGGAGGTACGAAGGTCTTCCCAAAATGCATTGCGCTTCATACATATTATCGATTCCCCGCCGGAAATTCTTCATTGTTCAACGAACCTTCGGGAAGCGAACATGGTTTTAAAATGGCGGTTTGAAAACCGGTCGTGGTATAAGACTGTTCATGGCAAGAACACTGCAGTTTTTGGCTCACACGAACTTCTTTATATTCATTGTATTCCCAAGCAACACTTTAACGTTTAATATTCCGTCTGGTTTGTCATGTATACTATTTTAAAGATACCGCTATACCCACATCAGATTTCTATTTCTAAGCTTGATATTTGTAAATATATTGCCCTGTTTGTGCCGATTCGCATTGTGAACGGATTCGAAATGGATTATCTTTTTGCAGGAACCAGCAACTGTAGTTTAAAACTGAATGTATTGGTCGAATATAATTGTAGTAATAGTTGTAACAGTACATCTGAGTCATCTGACAGAGATAGCTTTTTGGTGCTCAAACTAACCAAGTTTAAAAATCTTATATAGTTATCCTTACTTTTTATTATTTATACGACTTAATGTTAGGATTGAGATATATCAATAACGATTTTTATAGCTTTCATAGTCGAGTATTAACATTCTTGATTTTACATTTCAAATTTTAAATGTGCTTGTTTTTAGATTTCAAAGTTATTTCCTTTATAAGCCCCCTCTCAATTTAATAAAATTTCAATATTAACTATTCAATAGACTATGGACCATTCAATAGACTATTTTAAAATCAAACTTTATAAAATCATGCTTTCTTTGTAAATTGTAACATGGGATATATTTGACATTTTTGTATGGAATTTTCAGAGTGAGTTCATCAGTAGTTTATTATTAGACCACTCCAAACATCTAGACCTTTGTTGTAGATGGCAATGGAGACCTTTTGGAAAAGCTCCATATATAAAGGCATTGACAATAAACCTCAAATTGTACATCATTGTACATCCCTAGTATTGTGTGTATCAACAACACAATTTTGGACTCTTAATAGCACTTAACTGTTTTGAAAAATCACTGTTGGTATAACCTACAGTTTCTTGCCTTTGTCAAAGGGTCAGGAAAATTGTCTGACTACTTAGAAATTAAATTTCCACAGGCGTATGAACTGGGGGCATGTTCTCCCCGGGCCCCAACTTGTTATGTAGACTTGTGGCTGTAATATCATTGTAATTTTATTTCAAATGTAATACACAGCTTTAAAAATGTATTAATTATTTAATTTAAAAGATCTCAGAAGTACAAATCAAGCAATAGAGGCAATTCTGCTATGCAACTTTATTATTCTGAATTCCCCAGCCTGTGCTTGAGACCCGGCCTAAAACATTTTACCAAAAGGCTCTTTTTTCATGGAGAAGGCCTCTGAGGAAACTTTCTGTGGAAATAAAAATTGAGCATGAACCTGAAAACATAAAAGATACCAATTCCATTAAATTCTCTGTATTTTACAACAACAAATGGTTTGTCAATGTCATATGGGCTACTATGGAGTAAAGAAGTAAATAAATCTTAAAGGAGGCATGCACAAAACAACTTGGATTATTGTTATTAAACACGGACAATGGGGAGAGGATGAACTCAACTCTCGCATAGATATACGGACAGTATGCACATATAATCATTGTTGAAGGATAGCAAAGTACAAACGTTTGAGCTTACAATGGCACAACATAATTTGCCCTTAGTCTTTTCAACATTTCGTTTTGTTATGTTTCCTGAAAGGATCAAATACCAATAGACGAATTACTTCGGCAAAGAATTTCGAGCGCCAAATAAAAGTAAGAGAGCGGGGAAACGTAAACCAAAACAACATGTACGTCATAGGCACGTTTTGCGGTCAATCTGACGAATGGCGAAGTATAATTGAGAAGATGCGGAATTTCACAGACCTCTTTCTCATTTAAATTGTGGAGCAACAAGAAAAAAATTTGCACTAAAAGAAAGCAAATTCTTCCATATCCACACCGAACCAATTTTTTAAAGATTTCATCAAATATTACGGTAAATATATTTGAATAATTCAAGGCAACTAAATGCAATATAACCACCAACAAGAAATAGTCCTCGTGAAGAAACCGATATTTCATCGCAAATATTCTTCTCGGATATCTAAAAAGTTACTGACGACAGAGTAAAAGGCTTAAACTATAATCTGCACAAAATTCAAGTTCCAAAGCCTACTTTTTATGGCGGAACAGAAAGGTGTTATGCGAGTACGATTTTCTCGCAAATTGAAAAATAGTGGTTTTTCAACGTCTAACTGTAATTAAGTTCATGGAGCAACAAGAAATTTTTTACTATTAACTGAAAGAGAATTTTCAGCTTGTTATAATAACATATCCAGTGTTGTGTTTGCGTTCGTATTTCGTTAAATAAGTACATATATTCGCTTATCACTTTACAGCAAAATTTTGTGACCCGTGAAGGCATCAACAAAAAAATTGTTTATTGATCCGAAACAAGTATGCTACGACAAAAAAAAACAGAGTAACATCTGTTGGATTAAACTAAAAACATCATATAGAAAGCTTACCTTTTAAAACACAGGTTTTGAAACAAAAAAGCACCACTGAAAAACTATATATTTTGTCCGCCAACTTTACGCCAGAGCAAATACGAAGAAAACAAAGCGCAATGCATGCCGGGACGACCTTCGCACCTCCTCTGGCTGAACCCCTAGCACACAAAAATAATAATAAGTAAAAATCTTACATTACATGTTTGAGGTACAGCATCTATGTAAGTGGTATCACAACTCCCACCGATGTTTTGGGTTACTGTTTTGCCCATTCCCGCGGGAAAAAGCCCGCCACAGTCGGCACAAGGTCTTACCTTGGTCAGGAGTAGAAAGTTATACACTCTCTTTAAACGTTTATTTCACATTAAAGGATAACATTAAAGGAACAGTGAATTGTATGTGTGAAACGATACTAGAGTGTACGTACACCAAGAGTTAATATCGATCATTACTGGCTGTGAAAGTATCGTCGAAATCGAAGGCTATCCGTAACATTAAGACCTTAGATTGTCTTCGGCGAACGGCGATAATATGGAAGAATATTCCAATGACGGTCAACGGGACTTCCAAGAAATCACAGGAGCTCTACAAAGGCCAGCAAGTCCTAATTATTACGGAAAGGAAGCTGGAAAAGAACTCTCTGACTTGGAAATCGAAGGAATAAACGCTTTGCTAACGTTGGTGAACGAGTGATGAGCTCGGCGAAACAAGACAAAGAACGTACAGCGGATAATCGAACTACAGGCCTCCCAAGACCTGAACACGACGAAAAGGACGCAAATGAAGCTAGAATGAAAGTATCTACAGAGAAAGGTTGGCAATATACACTAAATAAAATGAAGAATGATCGGAGAGTTTTCCTGTCATATGTCACCAGACGAATGAACGAGATTAAACCACTTCTGTCAAGCTTCTCAAACCAAAAACTAGTACGAATGAAAGCAAAGGAACTAGATGAGTTATTTGCAGTGCTTCCACAACTGAAATCAAGATTTCCCTCTCATGCTCTGAAATTTCCTGAAATTTCCTGATATTTTTATTCAGATTTCCTTCAAATTTCCTTCACACGAAACGTGATATTACTACAAGAGAATCGTGGTCATGACGTCATACCCACCCAAATTGTTTTGAACAATAGTTGAAATACGATGAAATGCCTATAGCCTGCAATAGCATATAAATAATAAATAAAGGTTATCAACTGAAGTCAACTGAAGAAAAGCTGAAAGTTCACATGACTAGACTAAAAATTTCACATTTCCAAAACATTTTCTCGATTTCCTGAGATTTCCTGAGATTTTACCTCATCCTGATCATTTCCTTTTCAAGTCAAAATTTCCTTAAAATCAGGAAATTTCCTGCAAAGTGGAAACACTGGTTATTTGTCGTGATTGGAACGAGGCGACAAATCGCGGGGGCGTGTCGCGGGAACATTTCCCTTGTTGAGGACACACGAAGCGACAAATCGCAGGGGCATGTCGCGGAGACATTTCCCTTGTTGAGGACACACGAGGGGACATGTCAGAAAAGGAAAGGGAAAATAAAATAACGTTATGTGATTGGTTTATTTTAATTTTGTCCCGGGGACTAGTTGCACGAGCTGTTCACACGATGGGACAAGTCACGGGAACATACTTTTGTCACCGCGACATGTCGCACGAATTCAAATCATTTTGAATACATGCAACATGTTTCGGGGACAAAATTTTGTCCCCGCGACAAAGTTTTGCCAAGTACACACGACGAGATTTGTCCATGCAACATGTCCCCGCGACATGTCCCCGGGATTTGTCGCCTCGTGTGTCCTAACCTTTAGACGACTACGATGAAATAAAACATGCGTTCGAGTGGTATGACTTACACGATAAGGAAGTGTTCACATTTAAGCAAAGCATAATTGACTATTTGAACGAAGCAAAGGCATCTCGAAATGCAGAGTTTAGTAGAGGTTCAATGAAATCTAAAAACTCTCACTCCAAACGCTCTTTTTCATCTGGATCTTATAGCCGATCATATCTGATTCAAGCTAAAGCTAAAACGGCTTCACTAGAGATTAAGGCAGCGTTTTTGAGAGAAAGTCAAGCTTTAAGAATGGCTGCTGAGGATCTTGAGCTAAAGCGAATGATAGCCCAGGCTAAGGCTGAAGAAAGAATTTACGAGCAGTTTGAACAACAAATTGACAATGACTTGAACAGTAAACTTGATCCCAAGCAAGTAAAGTACGTTTCCATGCACCCCCATTGTCATCCAAGATTTACCACACAATACCACCACAACCGGACCAGTGCCATTTAGTAATGGTGTAGTGGACCTATCAGATCCGATACAAGGAGCGATAGGAGCAACTTCCCATACAAGCCCGATCCTACTATACCAAGGAATGGTGAAGCCCCTGAGTCTTCGAGAACTGTAATGGTTTCCAGTTCTAAACATACATGTATAAAGCCAGATTTGGAAGAAAATGTGAACCCCTTCGCAATGAATCCGAATGTTATACCATTTGTTCCAGGAAATAACGATCCCACAGGATCTCCAGAAGTACCTAGTGTCCGTCAGCACTTCAGGGATGCCCAACAAAACTCTGAACAACAACTATTCAGGGTCCCAGCTCCCTGTTAGACGACAGCATGTATCAAGAGTTTCTTAAAATACAACAGAAACAGGCTCACATTTCCGAAATGATAATGGTCCAACAAGTCCGAAGTTCACTGCCATTTCGTAAACCGCCTATGTTTTCTGGAGATGCGATGGATTACTCGATATTTACTAACGCATTTGAAACTCTCATATAATCCAAAGTGGAGAGCCCTATCGAACGGTTATATATTTTAGACCAGTACACCACCGGCAAAGCGAAAGAGGTGATTAAAGGATGCATTCAAATGAAATCGAAGGATTCGTATGGTGAAGCTAAAGCCCTCCTAAAGAAGCATTTTGGAGATCCATTCAAGGTTTCAAACGCACACATTGCCAGGCTGACTATAACTGGTTATCTGTAAGGCCCAAGGACGGACAACGTTTGCAGGAATTTGCCATTGCACTGGAGCAAGCGAAGAATGCGACAACTGGCATACCATACATGGATGATCTGAATACAGCTCAGGTTCTTCAACGGCTGTGGGGAAAGTTGCCGGCATTATACCTAAGAAGTAAATGGACAGAGAGAGCAAGAAGAATAAGAAGTAGCCAAAGTAGAAATGCGAGTTTCAGCGAGTTTTCCAAATTTGTCACAGAGCAGGCTGACCTAGCTACAGATCCAGTGTTCTCGGAAAGTTATCTAGTCGAAAAGTCAAAGGAAGAGAGCAAGGGTACGTTCGGTGACATCGACAAAAGATATAGAAGAGGAAAGAGTACCAGAAGCTTTGATACCAAGATCAAAGAAAAGGAAGAGAATTCTAACAAGCCTAGTTCCAAGAAGTGTGCATTATGCTCTAAGCCACATCCTCTAAGGACCTCATTAGAGATAAAGGACTATGTTTTGGATGTCTAAAACCAGGACATATTTCTAGCAAATGCAATGATAAGCTGACATGCAAGACGTGTGAGAAGAAACATCCTTCTTTGCTACACGACACCGATTGGAAGCCGAAGTTCAAGAGAAGCGAAAATACACACAAGAGAGAAAATGAGAAGGGAGAGACACATACAGTACCGTGGAGAAAAACCGTCAAGAGCGAATAAACAATGGATTCACAGTATGTAATATTACTGAAGCTGGTGATGTTCCTGTCAATATGGGTGTAGTACCTGTGTGGGTATACCACTAGAGTAAACCTGAGAAGAGGATTAAGGTGTACGCCCTATTGGATAACGGAAGTTGTGGAACATTTATCAAAGAAGAAACGATGGAGAAGCTTGATATAGACGGTGATGACATAACGCTGATGCTAACAACTATGCACGGTAGGAGGACGTGGAAGTCGGCCTTCTGATTGGTCTTAACTGTCCAAAGGCCTTACGTCCAAGAGAAGTAGTTCACGGACAAGACGCAGAACCATATGCAGTACGTTCAATCATCAGTTGGTATATAAATGGTCCAGTAGGCTGCAAGAATAATGGCACAGTCTGCTGTAACAGAGTGCAAGTACAAGGTGAAAACGAACCATCAGGATGCATCGTCGCAGAGAGAAAGATCAAAGAAGAAATAACTCCTAGAACTGTGGAGAGAATGTTTGAATTAGATTTTTCTGAGAAAGAGAAAGGACTTGCAATGTCAAAGGAAGATCGCGAGTTTCTGAAGAAGGTTGAAACTGGAATCGTACATCGTGTAGACTCACATGACTACGAGATGCCACTGCCTTTCAAGGGAGAAAACGTTAACCTTTCAAACAACCGTCCACAAGCCGAACAACGCCTGAAGATAGATATCCTAGATATTCCTGTTAGGAGGCTGTGGTGAAAATTTTATTGAAATATATGGGAAAATGAGGGAGAAATAGTGTTTGGAAAATGGCAAATTTGTTTGAAGTATATCCCGATTTTATCCCGATTTTGACCAATCGGCGGCCATTTCGTCAGCTAATTAGCATAATTTATACAAACGTTTTGTGTGGAAATATTATTTGTCATATGTTCTATCAAATGGTTGTAAGGGTTAATTGTTATATTGTATGGTATTAAAAATGTATTCAGAGGGATCTTGCTACCTTAATGGTCTGATACCAGCAAACTGGAAGCTTGCTAATATTGCAGCCGTGTTCAAGAAGAATGACGCAACACAACCGTCCAACTATAGACCTATCTCCTTACTTAACACATTATCGAAGGTCTTGGAACGATGTGTTTTTAATTATTGTTACAAGCACCTGGAACCTTTGGTTTATCATCTCCAACACGGTTTTCTTAGGGGTCGGTCTACCATAACACAGCTGCTTGAGGTATATCATTACATTTTGGACTCTGTTGCTAACGGTCATGAAGTTGATGCCATTTATCTTGACTTGACCAAAGCCTTCAACACTGTACCACACAATCTACTGTTACTCAAACTTGGAAATTATGGTATTTCCGGCCCTCTCCTCGATTGGTTCAGCAGTTACCTTACTGGCAGACAACAACGAGTTGTTATGGAAGGCACTTTTTCTGATTGGCTCCCTGTTACTGGTGTGCCCCAAGGCTCCATCCTTGGGCCCCTTCTCTTCCTTGTATATATAAATGACGCTCCTGCTTATATACAATGTGGCTCATCAATTGCTCTTTATGCGGACGATTCCAAATTATATCGACCTATTAATCTACCTGATGCCAGTAACCTCCTTCAAAAAGATCTGGACTGTCTTCATCAATGGGGCCAGGTCTGGAAAATGTCATACAGTACATCCAAGTGCAAAGTTATGCACTTTTCAAGGAAGAAAATGATAAGTGATTCGACGGTCAGGACTTACAATTTAGGAGGACAGCAACTGGAGAGCGTTGTACGCATTCTAGACCTTGGTGTCGCTGTGGCCAGTGACCTTTCATGGTCAAGACACATTGAAAATATTGTCTGTAAAGCAAATAAGACCCTTGGTCTTTGAAAAGAGTGTGCCGAGACCTCGAAGACGTCAACACCAGGAAGCTACTATATTGCACCATCGTCCGGCCCAAGCTTGAATACGTCAGCAATCTATGGTCTCCTTACACAATCAAATATCGTTCACTTGTTGAGAATGTGCAGCGGAGGGCCACTAGAATTATTTTAAATTACCCTAAAGGCATGTCATATGCAGCAAGACTTGCAAAAACAAAGCTTCTACCTTCAGAACTTAGAAGAGAAGTCTCTGACTTGTTGCTGCTCTTTAAGTCAAGACTTGGCCTTGTGTCCACAGATGTAAACAACTTTTTATCCACCTTTGTTCCACGTTATAGGACACGTACTTTTAATCCCAACAATTATAATCTTATATTCAAGCATAAACAGGACTACTTCAGAAGGTCGTATTTCATTAGATCTGCTGAACTTTGGAATACCTTGCCTCCTGATTTAAAAGCTTCTAACACATTTTCTTTGTTTAAACTTAAACTCAATAAGTTGTATCTCACTAAATTAGTCTCCTACTGTCCTCCCGACTTGCTATAAGTGCCTTAATTCGCCCTTCATCTTTTCAGTTTTGTTGCGAAGCGCTGTTTACGCTGCTTTATTGCCGTCTGTTCCAAGCCAGCTAGTTTACCTATATCTGGTCAAATTTCTTGCTTGCTTTGCTTATCCGTTGCTCTCTGCAGGATAGTTATTTCACGGAGAACTTGGTTTGTTCGTACAACATTGCTTTGTGCTCGCTGTCAATTTGCCGCTTATCATAAGTGCCCTCGACATTCATCTTATCAGTTTGTTGCGAAGCGCCGTTTACGCTGCTTTATTGCCGTCTCTATACTAAGCAGCCCGCTTGTTTACTTATATCTCTTGTCCAGACAAGACAAGACACGACAAGACAAGACAAAACAAGACAACTTGTCAAGACAAGACAAGATCCGACTTAAATTGATTGATTGCATTGCATGTCCGTTGCTCTCTGCAGGATAGTTGACTGCTTGGTGCTCACTGCCATTTTACCGCTTATCTATAAGTGCCCGCGCCATTCATCCCACCTGGCACGTTTTGCGTAGGATGTACTCCGCACTCCTTACTATAACTTCGAACTGTTAAATATTTTCCTGTTGTAGATCGCTTGTTTTCCTTACCTCGTATGATTGGTTGTTGTCTCATCGGTTCGTGGGCCCCGGGTTCTAGGGTTTTCTTCGGCTCACTCCCCCCCTGATATCCTAGTTTTCCCCCGGTTATGCCTTGTGTGCGAGTTCGTATAGACCGTCTTGGGGGTCTTCCCTCCCAGGAGTTTCGCTTTGTGCTATTACTTCGTTCTGCAATGTATTATTGTTTACGCTGACCATGGCGTCAACGACTCACCCCTCGCGGGCGGTTCTTGTTCTAAACTGGCCACAGCCCCATGAGTGCTCTCTGTATGTACTGGCAATGACTTACCCCTGGTGCACTTAAACTTACAATCACTTTCATACGAACACACCTTCGTTGTCCGCCATGCATGCAAGTATCCGATTTCCCCACAATAATCAGGTGCTGTCCATTATCAGGTGCTGTCCATTTTTTGTGCGCTGATCCCTGATACATGCTTCAACATAATTTGTGTTATTTTAATTGTCAGTTTTTCATGTGCCGCGCGGCACTTGATGTGTCTCAGCTTGCCATTGCCTATGCCCCTGATGTGTCTCTGGTTACACTTGCTGCTACGCTGGATGTGTCCCGGTTTCTAATTGCTGCTGCACTTCGCGTGTTTTCAGGTTCCAATTGCTGCTGTGCCTGTCCTGCTTTATACGTTCAATTGCCACCACACCAACCTCGTACCCAGGGTCTTACCTCCGCTACCCCTGGTCTTGCCTCCGCTACCCCTGGTCTTACCTCCGCTACCCAGTGTCTTACCTCCGCTACCTCGGATTTTACCTTCGCTACCCTTCCCCCTCACCTGCTGTGTCTCGAGTTACAATTGCTGCTACGCCGGATGTGTCCCGGGCTCTAACTGCTGCTGCTGCACTTCGCGTGTTTCAGGTTCAAATTGCTGCTGCGCCTGTCCTGCCTTAGGTTAAATTTGCAACCACACCTGATGCGTCTCGAGGTTCCAAGTGCTACGGCACCTGACCAATTGCCATGCCACACCTGATGTGTCTCATGTTACATTTGCCGCCGCCCCTGGGTTTTTTTAGCTGCTGCTGCTTCATATGTGTATCTCAGGTTGCACTCGCTGCTGCTGTGTCTCGGATTATAATTGCCAATGCACCTCCTGGGACTCAGATACAGTTGCTGCGACACCTCAGTTGTTTCAGATTACAATTGCCATGGCGCCTGGTCTGTCTCAAATTACAAAAGGTTGCGGCCCTGATGTGTCTCACGTAGTTTGAGGTTCTTTTACGCATCCTGTCGCTCGGTAGCAACATGTTGTTTAGTCAACAATCTCATCAGCTGTACGTTCCGGACGTCTGAACTCATGCACTTTCTGCAAAGTCTTACCCGCATGGCTGGTCTCCACCACGTTATTTTCACCGCGCTTCGCACCCCCGGTAGGGTAACTGCGCTGCTGACGCTTTATTTCACTTTCGGATGCTGGAATACCGCTGCTCTATACAGCTTTCTGGTTACCTTCGGATAACGACCTTAAATCGTAGGCCCTCGGAACCCCTACCATTGGGCTTCTAGCCTGTTGGGGGTAGTCCGTTCACCTAAACGAGTGATAAATCTAAAACAAAAACTTCGGGTCAGTGAGTTCGCTTGTTCGGACAACTTCGTCGCATCTGGTACATCAACACCTGCAGGAAACGCGTCGTGAACTACGGGTGGAGGAGAACGAATATCGTAAAGGGAAGAATCGCTGGACCAACGACCAAGTGTGTTCATGAGGTGATGCGGGTAACCTAACACCCCTGTGGGATAGAATGGACCGGGGCCAGCTAATGACGATCTGGTGATGAGCATCGGAGATGACAATAACGCAAAAGTTGGCGACCAAGCAGATAGGCTGGCTAGACAGACCTGCAAGTACTATACAACCTCGATGGAATGGGGCAGGCTTTGATATCTTCAAGAAGAGCCGTGAGTGACCATAGGAGTGGGAAAACGCCTTTGTATAACATCAATAATTTTATCCATGTTAAGGTAACTGTCTCTCGCTGCAGAAGGGCCAATGTGGTAAGCTTCATCTGCCTATAAAGTATTTAAACGTATTATTTAATTCAAAATTGGCCCATGTGAGTCAATAAAGAAGTTAGTTTGAATAAAGAAACTATCTGGTGATGAGCATCGGAGATGACAATAACGCAAAAGTTGGCGACCAAGCAGATATGGCTAGACAGACCTGCAAGTACTATACAACCTCGATAGAATGGGGCAGGCTTTGATATCTTCAAGAAGAGCCGTGAGTGACCACAGGAGTGAGAAAACGCCTTTGGGCAGGTTTCGTGCCTCGAATCCCTTCTCCAGCTTAGCTGGAGGATGGCTTAGCTTAGTTGGAGAGGGTAATTCTCGGCAACATTGTAACAAGTTAGTTGGGCAGTTTAGGCTCGCTTGGGGCTGCTCTACCTATGAGACCGCTCCCGTCTTTGTGGATCTCTGGGTCCTGTAAACTGTTCCTCAGCTATTAGCGTAAAACCCTCTCCGACAGAGCTACACCCTCCAAAGATTGAATTGGTTCAGGACACTGTGCCCAATTAGGTGCGGTTCCATACAGCGTATGGTCAGGAATCGCTGGGCTATCGGGGGTGCTATCGCAGACTCTTGCATGAATGTTAATTCACATTAAAGGATAACATTAAAGGAACAGTGAATTGTATGTGTGAAACGATACTAGAGTGTACGTACCAAGAGTTAATATCGATCATTACTGGCTGTGAAAGTGTGGTCGAAATCGAAAGCTATCCGTAACAATCTAGTAACATTAACATCTCTAGCTGAGATACTAACAGATCTTTAAATTTGTTTAGAGAATGGGAAGGACTTTATTGACAAACTCGTTGTTGCTAACAGAGGCGAGATTGCTTGCCGGGTGATGAAAACTGCTAAGAGTCTTGGTATAAGGACAGTTGCTGTGTTCAGTGATGCTGACAAAAATTCCAAACATGTTGAAATGGTGAGTAACCGTGCTGTTAACGCAACGAGTGGCTGTGAGGAAGACTATAGTTAATAAATAGTTTCTTTATTCAAACTAACTTCTTTATTGGCTCACATGGGCCATATCTCATTTGTTTTTAGCCATGTTTGGCCCTTTTAATTTTATTATTTACCAAGAAGTTTGTGGATGCTATGTGTCGTGATTTTGAATTAAATAATACGTTTAAATACTTTATAGGCAGATGAAGCTTACCACATTGGCCCTTCTGCAGCGAGAGACAGTTACCTTAACATGGATAAAATTATTGATGTTGCAAAAAGAAGTGGAGCGCAGGTAGTTTATAAATTAATATTTATTTAATATTTTAATTACTAACACAATCAACTCCCTCTGAGATGGATTTCTGCAGAGACCAATCGTTGGACAGAGAGAGAGATTTCCATCTTAGAGTGGGTTGTCTTGAAGTAAGATAACAAAGAAATGGAATTATATAACAAAAGGGATTTGATTGAATTACTATTTAACAATTAGTCACTGAAGTCGAGGTGATTATCGGTAAATATAACGATAATCACCGAGACTGAGGTGACTAATTGTTTTAGTAGAAATTTACAGGTGACTATCAGAGAGAAACAACTGAAAGAAAGTAAGGGGAAATGTTTTAATTATTTTATTTGTTATTTCCGGAAATCGCGCACGTGAGATCACATGATTTTACGTAATCAACATTCAATTCAACAGAATATTAAAACGAACAACATACGAACATGCTCTTGCAAGTGGAGGCCAAAATGTGCTTAACAAGATCAAGCTGTCAGATCAAGCAGAACTATAGAGTGGAAGACTGAGTTAAAGACTGGGTTAACATAAAGAGCAATTGTTGAAAGATCCAGACAAAACTGTTTTTTTGCTTGTTAATGTTTTAATAGTACAAAGCCGGCTTCACTTTTGTCCAGGTCAAAGTATACCCTTGTCAATCTGCAGTTTTTACCAGGTGAAGCAATGACTTCTTCAGCAGACTTTAGTTTAATTTTCTTCCCCGATTTCCAAAGTAAATATAGATGGAGATACAGAACCATGCTGTTTCGAGCAAAACTCGGGGATAATTCTGTGTATCAGCATTCTGTCTCGTACAATTTTTGGATTGTTTCACGGCTGTCAATGTTTTTTTTCTGAACCGTTTCACCGCTATTTTTCCTTCACTGACGAGCAGCTCGAGGTAGGAACTTAGTATTTTATTAGCCTCACTGAAATGAATAAGTAATACTGTCACAGATTGACATTTGTTTGTTGTACGGAGCCCAGGATGACGGTCAAGACTGCAGCTCGGATTGACAACAAACTTTTGTTGACAACGTCTTTTTTCGAGTCGTAAAATATCGAAAAGCATTTGTTCATCTCTTCAACAATCATGCTAATAAGCTTTCAAATGTTGTCTGAAATGTTTGTTGTGCAATCTATTCTGTTAAATAAAGATTTTTTCACAAAATTTCTTGTTGTTTTTATCGTGTCGCCGACTGCCGTAACGTTGACACCACCACCAAGAGTTTCGCTATGAAATTTGGGAAATTCTTATATCTTACCTCGAAATCGTTTAACTCTATATTTGGTTGCTTCTTTAGTTTGTTTTTGAATAGCATTTTCTTTAATTTTATTCACTTTTTCGTACGTAATATCGATAAATCGAGAAGCCGCCATTTTTAAATCGCTGAAAATGTTATAGTCACCTCGCGCGAGATGACTCACAAAATAGGCCGTCCATCTCGACCAATCACGGCACGAGAAACTCTATAGTCACCTGTCAATTTCTACTAATTAACAATTAGTCATTTGTTTACTTCCAAAAACAGATATTCTATAATTAATACCTTTGCAGGCTATCCATCCAGGATATGGCTTTCTCTCAGAAAAACCAGAATTTGCTGAGTTGTGTCTACAAAAGGGTATTATATTTGTTGGGCCTCCATCTTCAGCAATAAGGGACATGGGAATTAAAAGGTGAAAAGGAAGAGTAACAAGCTTGTAAGATAAGAAGCACGTAAGATAGAAAACACGCAAGAAAACAAGCACGCAAGATAAGAAACACGCAAGATAGATGCACGCAAGATAACAAGCACGCAAGATAGAAAGCACGCGCGCAAGATTACAAGCACGGAAGATAACAAACACGCAAGATAACAAGCATGCAAGATAAAAAGCACACACGATAACAAGTACCTGTACGCAAGATTACAAGCACGCAAGATAACAAACATGCAAGAATACAAGCACGCTCGCTAGATAACAAGCACGAAAATAGCAAGCACTCACGCACTCACCCACGCTAACATCAGTAAGCGTGCTTGGAAGATGGTCATGTAATAATTTTGAATTTCGCTCTGTTAGCTTTAATTATCCTCAAGAAATCTTTTTTCTTTGCTATTTTGAACTAGTACGTCGAAGAAAATAATGAGCGCTGCTGGAGTGCCAATAATTAAGGGTTACCATGGAGATGACCAATCTGATGAAAGACTGAAATCAGAAGCTGAAGAAATAGGGTAAAAATTTAATAGGCACGCTATGTTTAAATCATACAGTTTATTTTCTGTATAGAAAACGCAAAAATATTTGATAAGTTTTTGATTTGACATTGCTATTTGCAAGAAAAAACCGAGACGAATAAAGCCAAAAGAGGCCTGGGACGAGCCACATGTGACGTACTTAACGAATGTGATGAAGTGAAATTCTGTTTTCTAAGTCTGATTCATTTGAAAACCCAAACACAACACATCTATCTGGCATGTTGCTCTCTTCGATGATAACTACACAACAGCATACACGAGCAAATAACTCTTATGAGCGACTTCCGTCTCTTAAGTTACGTCACATAAGGTGGTTACCAGACCCTTTGGAATTTGCGGAAATTTTTAGCTGGAAATTCCAAGTAGCGCTTTGTTTTCGAGTATTATTCGTTTTATTTAATAATTATATATTTTAATCGAAAGATAGAAGAAAGCAACTAAAAGCTTCTTATATCCAACCAAACTGAGTCTCAGACGTGTGTTGGAATGAATGCCTCGTATGTACTAATTCAGGCTTAGAGCACGTTATATGAACACCACCTAAAGGCGGGGTATTACACTGTGCAACGCTGAAAATAGTTGCTGCAATCATTGCAGAAAGTAGAACTAGATTCTACTTTCTCCAACGATTACAGCAACTTGTGTCGCAACAATTTTCGCCGTTGCAAGGCATGTTACACTTTGCAATGGTTTGTGCAACTTGTCTTAGATTTATTCGACGATAAGCAGAAACAGTCGAACGAATATATACCAGTATGCCCCCAGCACCTTTTTCCCGGTCACAGCGAATCACTCGATATTGTGGGTGAACAAATAGCGAACTAGATACTGAACTGTCAATCTAATGCATGTACATTATGTATATGACAGATGGATGTACCAGTCTGTATACATTCCTTAGGGCATAATCAACCCTTGTCGACCACATATTACATTCAAACAAATTGTTTCAATCAACTTTTTATATAAAAATATTATATATAAGAAGATCAGTTTAGTTCATGATGTAAATCAGTTCATGATGTAAATCATGATTCAGTATTTTCCGAGAGGGGTGTGGTGTTAATGATATACTGTACATACATGAATAATACATGAGTCCGTATGTGTTTAAGTATCCGTAACGCCTAATAAAGTTTAGACTCGAATCAGTTGTGGACATAACATTACAATACATAACATAACATTCGAATGGCAACGTTCCACGTCAATTTTCACGAAAAAGTTTGACTTTAGTCCACCAGAAGAATGGATAAAATGGAGCAGACTTTTCGAAAGATCTGACAACCCTCGGGATTGGAATGCGAACACGAACCAAAATAAATAAATACACTTATCTATACCATGGGCGATGCAGCCGATGATATTCTGAAATCTTTCCAGTTATAACGACAGTCCAAAAGAAAAAATACGATACAGTCAAAGAAAGATTTGATAACTACTTCCTCACGAAGCGTAACGTTATCTTCGAGAGAGTAAATTTAACCGGAGAATTCAGGCAGAAGGCGAGACACATTTGTAACCGCTTTATATTGTCTTGCTGAATATTGTGGTTATGGTGCACTCCATGACGAAATGATTCGAGATCGAATTTTGGTTGGTTTAAAAAATGTGAATCTTTTGGAAAGGCTTCAGACAGATGATCTAACGCTACAAAAGGCCATTCAACAAGCACGTCAGAGTGAAACAGTGAAAAACAACAAACTCTTATCCAAACGAGAAAGCGAAACTCGGAGAACGATGCCAACATTGACGCGCGGTCTATAGAGGACGAAACCGATTAACAAAGAATAACAAGAATCTCACGAAACCCAGATGGCAGGCAAAATGATAAGAGATCTCCGCCGACAAGATCAGTTAATAACAATCCGGTGTGTACGCCACTACACGAACCGGCAAAGCACACTGCAAATTGGAAGCACACTACAAATTTGGAGGGTCGCAGTCCCCAGGAAATCTCTTGAGCCGTGCATACCTTACACCACCCCTCTAGTGAGCTGCCACGGGCCTGGCAGTCCTGCGAGACGCCAAGGCCTGGCCTTTCCATGTGGCCCTGGCCAATAATCTGTACTGCCTGTAATCTGTACTGCCAATAATCTGTACTGCAATAGCCTGCTATCAATTGCGATAGGGAACCTCTTCCCCAACAGATGCATCAATCTCCCACCACCATGCGAGGGGACCTAGCCGCCCTGCAGCTCCATACGGCCATTGGCTGCCCAGGGAAACTCATCCCATGCAGACGCAACGGACTGCTATCCAGCGCCCAGGGAACCACGTCCCTCGCTGATACGATAGCCAGCAATCAATCTACTGAGGAAAACCCCGAGTCTCCCAGCAGATGCAATAAGCAGCGTGCGAGGGGAACCTAGTCGCCCTGCAGCTCCAACCAACTATTAGGCTGCCCAGTGAAAATCATCCCATGCAGACACAATAGACTGCTAGCACCTGCCCAGGGAACCATGTCCCATTAGATGCAATAGCCAACGCTAAATCTACCGGGAGAATACCCGTGTCCTCCGGCAGATGCGCGCAGCATGCTAGGGGAACCTAGTCGCCCTGCAGCTGCATCTCGCTATTGGCTGCCAAGGGAAAGTTCCCATGCAGACGCAATAGCCTGCTATCCAGCGCCCCGCGAACCGCGTCCCTCGCTGATGCGATAACCTTCAAACTGAGGGAAAGCCCGTGTCCCTAAGCAGATAGAATAATCTGCCCGCAGCGTGAGAGGGGAACCTTGTCGCCCTGCAGCTGCATCCTACTATTGGCTGCCCAGGGAAAGTCATCCCATGCAGACGCAACGGACTGCTATCCAGCGCCCAGGGAACCACGTCCCTCGCTGATACGATAGCCAGCAATCAATCTACTGAGGAAAACCCCGAGTCTCCCAGCAGATGCAATCAGGGCGACTAGGTTCCCCTCGCACGCTGCTGCAGCTCCAACCAACTATTAGGCTGCCCAGTGAAAATCATCCCATGCAGACACAATAGACTGCTATCATCTGCCCAGGGCAGCACGTCCCTTGCAGATGCAATAGCCAAGCATGCAATCCACCGAGGGAATTCCTATTCCCCCGGGAAATGCAATAACATGCGGGCAGCGTGCGAGGGGAACTTCGTCACCCTGCCACACCATGCAGCTATTGGCTGCTAAGGGAAAATCATCCCATGCAGACACAATAGACTGCTAGCACCTGCCCAGGGAACCATGTCCCATTAGATGCAATAGCCAACGCTAAATCTACCGGGAGAATACCCGTGTCCTCCGGCAGATGCGCGCAGCATGCTAGGGGAACCTAGTCGCCCTGCAGCTGCATCTCGCTATTGGCTGCCAAGGGAAAGTTCCCATGCAGACGCAATAGCCTGCTATCCAGCGCCCCGGGAACCGCGAACCGCGTCCCTCGCTGATGCGATAACCTTCAAACTGAGGGAAACCCCGTGTCCCTAAGCAGATAGAATAATCTTCCCGCAGCGTGAGAGGGGAACCTTGTCGCCCTGCAGCTGCATCCTACTATTGGCTGCCCAGGGAAAGTCATCCCATGCGGAACCGCGTCCCTCGCTGATGCGATAGCGCTAGCGCTAGCCTTCAAATTACTAAGGGAAACCCCGTGTCCCAAAGCAGATAGAATAATCTGCCGGCAGCGTGAGAGGGGAACCTAGTCGCCCTGCAGCTGCATCTCGCTATTGGCTGCCCAGGGAATATTCCCATGCAGACGCAATAGACTGCTATCTAGCGCCTATAGGGAACCGCGTCCCTCGCTGATGCCATATATCGCTAGCATTCAATCTAGCGATATAAACCCCGTGTCCCTAAGCAGATAGAATAATCTGCCAGCAGCGTGAGAGGGGAACCTAGTCGCCCTGCGGATGCATCTCGCTTTTGGCTGCACAGGGAAACTCATCCCATGCAGATGTAATAGCCTAATATCCGACGAGGGAACCGCATCCCTCGCCTTAGCAATAGCCAGCAAACAATCTAGCGAGGGAGAGCCCCTCTTTCGGTAAATTCAATAACGTACAACCAGATTACGGCTGGACACAACCTACCGAGGGTACCTCGTCCCTGGAAAACATAAAAACTGGTAACAGGATACATGCAATAAAAAGGAGTCACCCTGCGATAATCTGCCATCACGTAAATAAGTGAATGGCAGAAGGAACTGTAACACCTCGCCGATGTATCCTAGACCATGATACAGTAGCCCGACGGCTGTGACCCCACTAACCCCAAAAGTAACCAGGGCGGGGGGAGGGAGAACCTGAGCACACAAGTCGACGAGTTACACTGGGCGAAAACCCTCGAGCGGAACCCTGTACGTCAAAACAGGAGCGGAACCCTAGTACGTCAAACAGGTAAGCTGGCTAATGATTGGCTGTTGGGAAACCAACCCCTGAGACCCAGACCCCAACCGCGTTATACCGTCTGTTTTAATATTATTTATTGTATAAATCAAAATAAAGAAGAAGCCTGTCAGAGATGTGGGAAATCGCCAAATCACACCAAACAAAGATGCCCTGCTCAAGATGCAATCTATCGTAAGTGTAAGGCGGGACACTACGAAACTGTGTGCAGATCGTCGAAAGTCATTGGGTCTGTTCAAGAAGATGAAGATTTATTTTTGGGTGAAATTTCGACGGGAAAGAAATTAATTTACTGCTACAATTGAAAAAAGTGATAAAACAATCCAACAAGAAATCTTTGCAATTCGTGGAGCGCGACAAGTACTCTTTGGACGACAAACAACAGAAGCTATCGAACTTATTTCAACCGTGGAGTGAATGAAATGTATGGAGGGACACGTATGTATGTATGAATGGTGTGCAGGCATGGTATAGTGGTTCCTAAACTGAATGGGATTTAAAGTGCGTATGTGTCTTCGAGAAAATTACCGTGCGTGGATTACACATTACCGCAACTGGTTGGGGCGAAAGTTTTTAGCACGTTGGACGCCATGAATTCTGGCTTCTGGCAGATTACCTTATCACGCGAATCCAGACCGTTTTATAATTCCGTTTGGAAGATTCTGGTTTAACCGTCTACCATTCGGAGTATCCTCTGCACCAGAACATTTTCAGAAGCGAATGTCGCAGATATTGCAACAATGCGAAGGAGTATTTTGTGTAACGTCGAGTACGTATTTGGAGAGATTAGAGAGTGCAGGACTTACACTCAATCGGACAAGTGTGATTTTCCAAGTCAAAAATCGCATGTCTGGGGAATTTAGTCGATCGAGATGGAATTACGCTATCGATAAAATGGAACCACCTAAAGATCGTACCGAGCTTATACGATTTATTGACAGAACAGGGAAAACAATCTCAGCTGATGCTCCCTCGTATGGTTCAGGGGCAGTTCTAACTCAACGTCAATCAGACGATACCTGCATGGTGGCCAGTAGCCTATGCGTCTAGAGCCATGACAGATACCGAGCAGAGGTACGCCCAGGTGGAAAAGGAAGCACTAGCAGTCACGTGGGCATGCGAAAAATTTGCTGATTACATTAACAGAAAATAAAAGTGGAAAATCATAAATCACTTATTCCTCTTCTGGGATCAATGTCCCTTGCCAGGCTTCCACCGAGCATCCGACGATTCTGGATGCGCCATATGAAGGGACCTACCGTAATGTCTACATCCCAGGGAAAGATCTGATAACAGCATATCAACTCTCGAGAATACCTCTTCCTAATCGACCTTCGGAAGGAGAGATCAGAAAAGAAGAAGAAGTTCAAGCCTACATGTATATGTGGCCTCTGTTGTCCGAGGTTTACCCGCTACCGCCGACCGCCTAAATACTCTGCGAGTCCAACAACAATAAGATGGAGTTAAAAAGAGATATTGAAACGATGGATGGCCGGAAAAGGGGAGACTGGACAGCTCCTTGAAACTGTACTAGGCAGTACAGAGGTGAACTGACAGTACAATGTGGTCTGTTGATGAACGGTAGCAGACTGGTAATTCCAACTTCCATGCGCCTGGACATATTGGATCGTTTACACGAAGGACACCAGGGATCTCTGTTTGGTTCTGTTTTTAAACAGATCGAATAATTGGTAAAAGGATGTCCTTTCTGTGCCAAAGAACGCCGGATACTGCCTCCTCCGCAGGCTCTTCTTAATCGGGAGTGTGCATGCGGGGTGGCATAGGCTAGCAATAGAGCGCCAGCAATGGTTGATGGGAAGGCCATAAGGGCCTTCCTCTCAAATTTGAGCAAGCGGCTGGGGACGAGGCAGTGCCGGATAGACCATGGCAGAAAGTAGCTGTTGACCTTTTTGAATTGAAGGGCCACTGGTACCTTCAAGTGGTAGATTATTTTCCCGATTTCCAGAAATCGCTAGAATGTCAAAGAGTCGCACAACGGCAAGCGACGTAATCAATAATTTGAAGAGTATCTTCGCAAGGCATGGAATTCCAGAGCTCGTCGTATCAGATAATGGATCCCAGTTCAATGCTGTGAATTGAATATGGTACGTTTGCATTTTGGGTTCACACATGTATCTTCAAGTCAGAAGTATCCTCAAGCCAATGGAGATGTGGAACGAACCTTCTCAAACTCATTAATAATTCATGAGCCGAAAACAAAGGAAATCAGCACCGCGAGACGGTGGTTTGATATCGTGGTAAAGAACTTCCATAAATTAAGCCAACTTTCAACTCAATTTTCTCTTTAAATACTGATTCGTTTGAGAAGCTATATCAAGAATTCGAAATAGTTCTTTACCACGGTCTCAAAACACCTCGAAGTTGTTAAAAAACTCGGGCTACGGCCTCGTTTTCCAACACACTTCTAGGTGTTTTGATACAGTGGTAAAGAACGCTTTCTCGTTCTTGACATTTTACGTCAAAACAGTGAAGAATTTATTGCAAAAAGAAGAAGATCCGCTTAAACCATTGGTTGCTTATCGTTCAACTCCTCTTGCAAGTGGGTACAACCCAGCAGAACTCTTGATGGACAGTCCAACTTAATCCAAAGTGATCGTATCTGGAAAATTTCCATGAAACAGATAAAGTTCTGAAAGTCAGACAATATTGGTCACGGCGCAAGAGATATCAGATCTGCAAACAGGAGAAAAAGTGTGGATTCCTGACACAGAGGGAATAGTGAAAGGAAAAGCGCATATACGCCAAGATCCTCTACCGGCCTAATTCAGTCGTCAACTTCGGAGAAACAGACGAGATCTCAACAGCATTCCACGCGTGGTTGGAACTCTTTCCAAACGCGGTCGGAACAAGTTCCAGACGCGTTCAGACCGCCATTGTGGCTTCGGTTGAAAAGTTCGTCGGAAATTTTGATTTAGCTTCGTTAATTTCCGACTTTAGCTAATTTTCAAAAGTTAAATCGTTGCTGGAGTGCTTGTGGTATATATGGTTTATTAAACGAGATTAAAAGAAAAAGTACATTGAAATAAATTGAAAAGTACATTGAAAAAACTGTATATATATGATTCGGTCGCCCACTCGTTGCTTTGAGGCAACCTGAACCGCTTCGCATCATTGTATGTCGTGAAACCGTAACTCAGTCCCGTAATAAATATCGGACGTCAAAACAATAGTTACAAATTCAAGTCGTCTAAAAATCTCTTCATCGGAACACTCTTAATCGAAGAATGAGGCTGCTCGAGGTTCGATGAATTCGACGCGCAAAGATGAATTTCAAGGCGCACTGGTGAGAAAGCCTATACAATTCGCCGTTTATATCCAGTTTCTTGCGTATATATTTAATAGTCTTACAACTGTAAGGTATTCTCTCGTTTAGATGATTCCAGTGTGATGATACAGGCCGAAGTGGAGTCTATTTCAAAGAGATTTGATTCACATGACGAATTGGATAAAGAAAACAATCTTTCTGACGTTAACGTTCGGAGAACAGCGAAGATCGCCGAACGGGGGCCGATTTGGTCACGATATTCGAACTTCTACGTTCCGACCTCGTTCGGAACGAGTATGCAACCTGTTCCTGACGCGTTCGAAACGGGTTCAGACCGCGTTCGGAATGCGTTCCGACCGCGTTTTTCGTTACGTTAATTCTGAGCAGTGCTGTATTTACAGTTTTAGAATAAGCAAATCTTCCAAAAACATATAGTGAATACAATTATAGTCATAGTTATAACCAATATTAATAGTTCTCCAGAAAAGGGGAGGTGTGGTGTTAATGATATACTGTACATACTGTACATGAATAATATGAGTCCGTTTGTGTATAAATATCCGTAACGCCTAATAAAGTTTAGACTCGAATCAGTTGTGGACATAACATTATGGGTTGCTAATTTTGGTTAGTAGTCTAGAACAATGCTGATATTATAACCTTGCCTTTCTAGTTACCCAGTTATGCTGAAAGCTGTAAGAGGCGGGGGAGGAAAGGTACTGTGCATTTGAAGTCGATGGTTTTCGTTGAGTATTTCTATTTTGAGAACACAGAGTCGTAATTCTAACATACTAAATAGATTGTATTTCACGTTTTTGTTATCATAATACATCTACACAGGAAAAATAATCACTTGTGTTCTGTTGAATAAAAGTATGATAGTTGTAAAACACAGATCAGCTTTCACTCGAGTGTTGAAAAACTCGTCTTTGCAGCATATCGCTTCTGTATTATGTTTGATTTCTTGCATGCACCTATTCCTAAGTTGCAATAGTTTTTCATTGATGGATTATGTGTATTAAGCGTTAAAATGTAACGTTTCCAAAAACATAGTGACTTTGACGATACGTGCGAATTGAATGTACCGTAAGCTAAATTGAATGTACCCGGAATTAAACTGTTCATTATTAAAGGTTTATGGTTCTTGCTCAATTTATTACCTATTATCAGGGCATGAGAATAGTCCGAAGTCCAAACGAATTTGACGAAGCCTTAGAATCAGCAAGAAGAGAATCTCTAAAAGCTTTCAACGACGATAATATGTTGATTGAAAAATATGTCGAGTCACCCAGGTCAGTATCAAGGGAGCTTAAAAACTATATGCAGTGTAAAACGTAGATGGGGAATATAGTAATTATTACTATATTCTTAGAAATTGCCTATAGATCTTGATACATTGTAATTTAATAATATTTTTTAATAATATTATTATTTAATAAGATCCTTCAAAAGACGAAAAGAGGATTTTTTGCAAGGCATGAAGTTGATGTTTTGTTCTATATTACGTACTAGGTTTCTATCAGCTTGATGACTCGATCGAAAAACTAGAGAACTCAAATGGAAGCGAACAATATAGGATTTCTATTTAATTGCATATGCTTTGTTTTTTATAGTACTTTTGTTTGCCTTTTTTACTTCTATTAAATACTTTCTTGTAAACTGTGGAATTTATCATGTAATGTACATAAGATAATGTACTAAAATAATCAGAATGGTGGAGAATAGGTTATGAATGACAACACTGGTTTTTGACTCGACATATTTGTTGTTGTTGTCGATATTTTTAATATCCGTTTTGCTTCCTTTACTGACAAGGACAATGTTTCGTGTAAATAAAGGTTATAAGCTTAAGAGATATTATATTTTTAGACATGTCGAAGTCCAAGTGTTTGCTGATACTTTGGGCAATACAGTTTATTTATTTGAGCGTGACTGCAGTGTTCAAAGAAGGCACCAGAAGATCATCGAAGAAGCTCCCGCTCCAGGAATATCACCAGATATTCGTAGAAAACTTGGTGAAGCCGCAGTGAAAGCTGCAAAGGCTGTTGGTTACACTGGTGCAGGTGAAGTCAGTTCAAAGATGTCACGTCAATTAGATATGTTTGTACAGATAATCAACTATACCAAATAATAATATTAATAGTTTATTAGTATAGGAAATAACACGGTTCGAGAAGAATTAATCAAAAATCGCACGCGTGTTTGGCGAAATATTCATTATACCACGAGTGCGAAGCACGAGTGGTATTATGAATATTTCGCCAAACACAAGTGCGATTTTTCATTAATTCTTCGAGAACAAGTGTTATTTCCTTTTAATACCTTTTCAATCAATTTTACGCGTTCCTAAATACCCCTAAATTTTACTACGAAGCGGGAAAACTGATGATCACTGATGTTTGTATATACTAAAATCCAAACATCCCGGATGTGATTTTTTACTAGGGGTATTATTTTTAAATACCTCTAGTAAAAAAATTTAAGTTTAATACTGATGTCATTAGCCAATCAGGAATGAGTAAAATTGATTGAAATGGTATTAAAAACCTAACTTGCAGCCAAAAGCTGAATTACAAAGGTTGTAAAAATTACAAAAATTAATGAATTTAAAATTTAAAATTAATTACCTAATAAACATTAGGACTTCGAGCGACTAGCACTAGCAACGATAAATGAATTCTTAAATCTATTTGTCCTACATTTAGGGATATTAAATGTTCTCGTAGTGTTCAAGATATGTGAAGTGTTAGAGTTCAACTCCGGTAAAAAACAACTATGATTTGGATCGTCCGTAATTACTCGGGATACCACCTGTGGTGGTAGCCGAGTCTAGCTTTCGGTGGCATTCCTGTATTTTTTTTAGTTTTCGGGTCAGTAAATTGCAATAGACTCATGCTGTCTCCTTTTGATTGGCTGTTTGTTGTCCGAACTTATTTAATAGCCAATCAAATGGCATTACGCGTTTCCGAACTAATTTAACAGCAAATCAAAAGGCGACACGGATGAGTGCTAGTTGCCATGCGGAAAAGTCTATTATTGCAGCATAAACAAGTCATCTTCTTTGGTCGCCATTGTTCGAGTGTTCGCTCAAACCAGAGTGTGATAAGATTCATAAGGAATGTGGCTGGCAGTATCTTGATCATAAACACGCTCACAATGCTTACAATCGCAGACGCCGATCGCGGTAGACCCACACTAAAAGATGACGAGCGATTTCGGAACGGGTTGATCCACGATCGATAACCGTACGCTGATGACTGATGTGTACTCGATCAAATCTCGTTAACCGTTCGATCAAATCTATGTTTACATGTTTTATTGAATCGATCAAACTTATGTTTAAACGTGTTATTGAATTGTGCTGAAAAATGTTGCTCAAATACTGTAAATCGGGATATTATTATACTGTGTTGACATTTATCCGTGAAACTCCGTAATATTAATCATTATGAAATGTTGTGTTTTTGTCCGATTTAAATCAATTCTATATCGAAATGATCACTTTAGGATTCATCTACTTAAAATGTGAAGATCAGATGTTATATGAGAAAATGCGTAAGCGATTAAAGCGAGACTCGTCTTTAAAATCAAAGGACATGGCTTCAAGATCTATTCGTCGTTTACCCGATGATTTAATGCTTTTATGTCCATTAAACCGATGTAATTTCGTAACAGATGTTTCGTATACCTTGCCGTTGATTTTTATGTAAATTTTGACACACGAAGACCTTCAATCGAACAGATATTAGGAAAAATAGCATTGCCGTGTTTAGTGTTTACATTAAATTTCGTCTGCGTGCCAGGTGTTCTGGATTGGGGGGGGGGGGGGGGTTGACGGCTAGCCTGCGTGTAGACGCCTTATTTTTCTTCGTCCTCATTTCTAGCCCAACTTGTTTCTAAAAGTTTCCCACTTTAAACGAGCGCTGCACAATGCCTTCAGTGCCTGCGGATTACAGAAATCAATGCATTAAAAATTACCCCAAGTGAGCGGGTTTTCTAATTCCAACTGTCTAACATGCCTGCGCGCCATGTCCCTAAAAGTAGCCCGAGTTAACGCCTAGCGGGCGTCTTGTTTGTTTAAATAATTTATCACATGCACAGCTTGTCGTCTTGCTTGAAGAGTTTTGACTCCTAAAATTGAAAGGGCTTCTTTGTAGGATTTGCCTGGAAGTATGATTCTAGTGGCACGTTGTTGTATACGTTCAATGTCAATACGTCATAATGCCAATACAATACGTCATAATGCCAATAAAAATACGTCAATACGTCATAATGCCAATTCAATGTCATAATGCCAATACAATACGTCTACGATCATACATCTGCAATGCAATATAATACAATGCAATGTCACGCTATGCCTTGCCATGTAATGCAATGCAGTACAATGAAATGCAATGCAATATAAATGTTTTCCTCTCCATAATTACGCGGCTATTAACGTTGGATATCCTTGGTTTAACGTTTGGTGTAAAATGATATACTAAAGTTTCAAACGGAAGCAGTTTGTGTTAGTAAAGCTTATAAATGTGAGATAATTGGATCTGAAGTTGATTTTTTAGTTTCATTCACCCAATTACACCGTTCTGCATGTCTTGTATAAAATAAGTGGCGTCCTTAGCCCTACGCACGCTCTGATTGTCAATTGCTGTGTTACAGAAGGCTTTACAAACACATGAGCGAATACTAAGGCAAATTTAGCATTTGATATTGATATTGATACGAAAAATAAAATAAAGGAAAGCCACCAAAACCTAGACTCGGCTACCACATCGGGCTGGTAGCCCGAGTAATAACCCATCTGCAATTCACATTTAATATATTATAGAAATTAAAAACGATGAAATCTTTTCGTACAACTTATAGAAATTAAAAACGTGCGGATCAAACCTTTTCGTGCTTCATTGGTGTCTCTTCTTTTTTCTAGGTACTGTTGAGTTTATTATGGATACAAATCATGACTTTTATTTCATGGAAATGAATACACGATTACAGGTGGAACATCCGGTCACAGAAATGATCACGGGATTAGATCTCGTGGAATGGCAACTTCGAGTTGCTGCAGGGGAAACCCTACCACTACAACAATCTGAAATTGAATTTTCTGGTTATTCCTTTGAAGCAAGGATATACGCTGAAGATCCAGACAAGTATGATCATACAAATATCATTGAAATGTTTTATGTATAACGTTGTAAGTAGAGTTGAAGATCCAGAGCAATTTAAACATACAAATATCATTGGATTATTGTAGTGTTGTGTGTATTGTCTGTATGTCCATACTTCCATGGAAGAATGTCAGCTCTACATGACAAATTCACACAACACTACAATGATACAATGATCTTTGTATGTTTACACTCTATAGAGCTAAGATCATAAACATACAAAGATCATTGTAGTGTTGTGTGTATATTGTCATGAGTAGAACTGACGTTCCATCGAAGTATGGACATACAGAGATCATTGTATCATTGTAGTGCTGTGGGTGTTGTCTGAATAGTAGAGCTGAAGATTCATCGAAGTATGAACATACAAAGATCATTCGATTATTGTAGTGTTGTGTGTATATTGTCATGAGTAGAACAGAAGATCCAGAGAAGTATGAACATAGAAAGATCATTGGATCATTGTAGTGTTGTGTGTATAGAGTCATAAGTAGAGCTAAATTTCGAATTTGTGTATTATGGGCACAAAAATAGACCTTTCCTGTATTTGCTTCTCTGTCCATGAAAGAATAGCATTACATCGAGGTTAGAGTAGACATCGTAATTAATTAACTGTGTTTTGTCCACCTCAACCTCGATTGAAGCCATTGCTATGCCAATACGGGAAAGGTCTATTTGAAAAAGTATAAAACAAGACATTACTGGAGCAAGAACATGTTTAAAACTCAATATACGAGTCAAAACAAGAAACTAAAAGACTAAATGCAAAAATTGCAATAAGGAAAATCCCAGTATGAAAAAACGTAACATTAACTATTCAATTTATCTTACATATAGTGACTTTTTACCCGGTGCTGGACCATTGGTTCATCTCTCTACGCCACCTGCCTCAGAACACGTTAGAATAGAAACTGGAGTCGCTCAAGGTGTTTAGAATCGTTCTCAAATTATATGTACATGCACTTAATTACATTACAAGCTAATACCATGACATATCGATAAAACACGCGTACGATTTTTTATTATTGTCCCGGACGTATGGTATTCTTCCTAAATAATTCTAGTAGATAAAATTTAATTTTAACAATGTCATTAGCCAATCAGGAGTAAGTAAAATTGAGTAAAATATTAGTGATTAAATGTTGCCTCTAGCCTCGAGAGGATTCGTAAAAGTCCTTTGGGTGGACTTACACAAACCTTCCTCGACATTCGGAGACGTAACTAATTTCCCTCATGTTATGGTATTACTTATTTGTTATACATGTCATAATTAAAAATATAATTTGTTGAAACCGCTGATGACAAGAAAGGGTTGTTGTAAAAAGTTAGTCAAATTGAAGATGAAAAAAACACTCTCTTACATAATGTTATATCCAGAAATATATGATATGTTGGCTATACATGTGTTTTGTACCTCTGTTTAGGAGGAGACGTTTCTGTTCATTATGATCCAATGATTGCAAAGCTTGTTGTTTGGTCTAAAGATCGCTCGTCCGCCTTAAGATTGTTGAAGTCATCTCTACGTCAATATAACGTATGTATTGTAATCGCTTCCACATTATTAGCGGGCGATTCAAAATATGGCTTTCTGGTAATGTTTAAAGAGTAATGTTTAAAGAGAAATATTAGTCGTAAAAATTAATGCTAAAATTACTATACAAATGTTAAATACAGACACGATACTAACAGTTATTCCCAATATAAAATATTCGGCGTGTCCCACTGCTTGTCCTTCATACAAAATCGATAATACGTTGATCTTATGCAGCATCCGGTCATTTTTTACCAGATAGTTCTTATAATAATAATAATAATAATAATAATAAAAATAATTTTTTATTCATATATATATATATATATATATATTGTTTCTCTTACAGAGTTTTCTGTCCGTACCTTAAAGAGTGAGTGTCAACCGTGACGCATTGCACGCTCGGTCGGCCATTTTTTGAAACACGAAATTCCCTTGGTGGACTGCATGCGTAAATATCTTGTCAATCCTTGATATAAATTATTCATTTTGTCTTTTAATTGAAAGAAGATATATCTGCATTTTTCACAAAACTCAACGTTTTCTTGACATTCGTTTCGAATTATGTCAGCCTTGACTGACGCGAAGCGTGGGAGACCAAGCGACAAGGTTCAAACAAAAAATTCAGGTTCCGAGTCGACGTATTTGGATCGTGGATGAATAATAAAGCCTCTATAGGGTTTTCTGAAAAGACTCGGCGAATTTCCGGACTATTTACCACGTCAAGTTGGTAACGAAGCACTTCCAAACACTTAAACACAAACGCGCAATGCACGATGGTGACACTCACTCTTTAAAGCTATAGTATAAAAATAAAAATAAATTATTTAAAATACAAATTATATTACAATAGAAAAAATTATAATAATAAAAACAAACATAAAAAACAAACAAACAACTAATTAATCATTCCAGTATTGGTTTCAACATCTAAGTCAATGTTCTCTATATTACAATGCGTTCTTCTTATTCTCCTTGAAGGCATAATAAAGCCAATTGAAGAATTGAAAAATAAATTTTCGCTCTTATCCATGCCATTGTCTTCGAATACATCTCTCCTTTCTTGTTAGCAATTAACTCAGCTATCGACTGTGATATATCAGACATTCCTTTCCCATGCCTCCAGTAGTGGTAAAAATTAAAGGTGTTGTAAATCTTCCGTGTTCAATTTCGGTGACTCGTTTTCTGTACATCCTTTTCTTTTAATTTTCATGCTTGCGGTAAATCTGCTTGGGAGTTAGATCCATGTAAGACTCTGCATTTAGGTGACATACCCAGACATCTAAAAATGCAGATCTTTGTTTCTCCCATATAAGCCACGTGCATGAACATCTAGTCTGGCATCAGCTGATTTCTTTGATCTTGGATTTAGGGATTCTCCATTGACTTCTTGTAGTACAGGTTCAATCTGGACATCATGACAAACAATGTTCAGAAGTTCAGCTTCTAAATCAAGCAATTCGTTATGGCGTTGAATGAAGAAACCCCCTCGTCTACATATCATCGCATGATCTATATTGAAGGACTCTCCACATACACACTTCGATGGATTATCATTGAGTGGCCAATCATATCTTAACTTCATTGCATCCCTAAACTCGCGCTTATTTAAATTAAAGCCCATCTCTAAAATCGGGATCACCGTCAACCAAGTTGAAGCTCCTTCGATAGGAATTCCAGCATTCGCTTTGTATTATGTGATGCTGAAATATTGATAACTTCGGCTTTTTCATTTATGGCGTCATTCTTCTCCTTCCACACTATCTGTTTCAGTATGACTATATTTCACATGTGTGACATTGCTCTTGTATCGCAGTCCTTCAGAAAACATCACAACAACACTGTTTCCATTCTTCTCAATCACTCAACCTCAGAAACATTTTTGTAAAAACTCTCTGCGGAATAAGAAATTAACGACCATCATATTTCAAACTAGTAGTGTTTTCTGGTTTTGAAGTAGAGTTTATTTTGTCAATTAGTTTATGGACTAGTCCAAATTTCTTTGAATTACATGAATTCAGTTGAAATACATCATGATAATGATCAATTTTTGTTTTCTTAATCTTGTTATTACATTTACTTTTGGTACTTTATATTTTTCTAATCTTCAGTTTTCCTTTCCGCATTTGTTTTTATTGGTAGATTCTTAAGTCGGTCTCCATGGACTAAAAGTTGTTTAAAGGTGCCGTCCAGTCCGTTCTGCGCATGTCCACGTTTCTGTTTACATCGTTTGTTTACATTGCGTTATATAAACATTGAACATGAAGCATTGCGGATTTTTTTTCACACGCTTGAGCTTTTCCGCCTAAAAAGCGTGTTATAAGAAGCTGTTTGGTTCCTAAATGTGGATTATATATTAATCTACCATGCACTCGTGCCTTCGCCACATTTAACGAATACTCGCTTTCGAACTGTCGCAAGTCTATTCCGTTAAAGTTTGTTGACATGTGGGGTCCCCAACGTTTGAAATATCATACATGCGCAGAACGGACTGGACTGCACCTTTAATTTCAACAGTCAACAGACTTTTTTTGTTTCTTTCACGTTTACGTTTAAGAGGTGCATGTTTGTCCAAGTAGACTGATGATTGACGTCTTTTAGCTTTTTAACTTTATCCTATGGGAGATTGCTTAAATTGTTTTCAAAATTGTTTAAATTAAACTAAACTTTCTGAGTATTTTTATCATGATTAGACCGGCGGACGGGCCTGTTTTTGTTAATCATTTTGGAATCGTTTATTTCTTTTAGATCGTTGGTCTTAGCACGAATTTAAATTTTTTAATAAATCTTGCAAGTCATACGGAATTTGAAAAAGGAAATGTGAACACAGATTTTATACAGGTATATTTGTGTATATTGTATAATTAGATGTGTGAAGTTGATCGTCCAGGTTGTTGTAGTCTTGGAAAGACTAGTCACCAAAAATAGTCTTTCTCAAGACTACAACAACACCTGGACGATCAACTTCACACATCTAATGATACTCCTAGGTTCAAACCATTTACTTTGTATTGTACAAGGCGGAAATAATGAACATCGAAGTTGATTGACGTGAATAATTCCATGATATTATTATCCAGAATACGTAACACCGCCTTCATATTACAATCATACATATTTATAGCATCTTGGATGTTTTTATTCACATGAAATCGTTGGAAACTACCTAGCGAGGTAGTTTCGATCGATATCAGAATAAGTACGTTTCGAACATGATTCGCACACTGAGCCTCACAGTCTGAATGCTCGTGTAAGCGAAACGTGTTTTGTTCGTGATCACACTAAACAGGATTCGCTCTAGCGTGAACGTACCGCTTATGTAATAAACACTAGGCACGTCATAATTGGGTGTATGTACCAGGGGCGGATTTAGGGTACGTCAAACACGGCAAGCGACGTACACTAAACTTCGAGACTAATTTATTCATGAATTAATTAGTTTGAATTTTCAAACTTTTGAAATTTTCTAAAAATGTTTTAAAAATTTGAAAAATAAATATTCAAACTTTTAAAAAATTTTTATTCTTTTTTAGAAATTTTCATTTTGCCCGTAATTAGCGCGCTAAAAAAATATTTTCGGCTGAGAAGACTTTGTCTACTTCATGTAGTCTGAACGAAACTGTTCATATGATTGGGTTATTGAGGGACCTCCTTTCTTCCATTTACAATTGAGGATAATTCGAGTACGGCAAAATGGCCGATGTACGGCAAAATGGCCGCAAACACGAGCACTGATTGGTCAAAAGCAGTAAAAAAGGGCAGTGTACGTCGGAAGTAAATGCAGTGTACGTCGGAAGTGAGAAAAAGTATAACTCGGCTGTCTTAGTCAGCAGTAAATTGACTCGAATTCGACTGAGTTTCGATTATGGCGTATACGGATGTTACGGCCGAACTTGTAGAGAACGCTCTACAGAATGAAAACGTTGATTTGTTAAAGAGGATCTGTTGTGATTTGACAAAGAAACTCCAATCGTGTGATTTTCTCGTGGGTCAAGAGTTTTCGACGCGTATTGGCAAGACATTGTACCGGGATTTTGACGCGGAGTCATATTCCTCAATCCTCAGTGTGCAAGAGCTGTTAATGGAAAGAAAGTTGTATTGCTTTTAATAAAGTGAGTGGAAACTATCTTAGCTTTAGTAGTTTAGTTCCTAAAACTTGTGTAACCTTGAAAAGCGTAAATTATTTAAATTAGATAAGATAGGTGACGTATATTATGTTCGACTATAGAGTATTTATGAATAATACAATAAATACATCATATAATTATGTGTTTAGCCAACCATCGCCAATTTTTACTTCAATAATCTGATCAACAGCGTTAAATATTGAATTCCAATACCTCTTCTCGAACAGTCTACTGTTTATTTTTTCTTTAATATTCGATATTTCGATTGGTTTGGATTGTGTTTTGACTTTGTATCTGGCTTTTAAATATAGATCTCCTAGTATAGATTCTGGATGTTCTGCGAATCAGCTTGTTAAAAAAGAAGCTATTTTAAACTGTTGTGATAACACATGATCTAGTTGGACTAGTTTCTTATGTATTCTTGGTTTGGCTTCTGTTACAAACAGAAATATTTTTTGTTATTACCCTGACTGTGGGGAACAGAAATTTAAATTACTTTTTAATTGTAATGAGTAGAACCGTGTCCACCTTTGAGAGGTACATGTATGTCAGATGTACATATCCTATTTTGTTTTCAAGGCATTGTTGAATCAGGTAACGTATTTCAACCATATCGTTTTGTCCCTCTCATGTTTTATGCTGAGCCAACAGGAGGAGAAAAAAGGATGTTTCACAAAAAATCTACTCCAACCTGTCAAAGTCTAAATAAAATTCCAGTGGAAATTTGGTTCAATCTAAAATTTCTTTTCCTTTTATAACTACACCAGAAACCTTGCCATACTATCAAACACACCAATTGCTTTTGTTCCATCGTCAGAATTAAGTGGCAAAACAGCTGCAAAACAGCTGCAACCAACTCACCTGCTCCTTCTGCAACCACTTCACCATCCACAAGTTCAACTATCACTACCAGCACTTCCCAAATAAATTTTATTCATGAGTATGATATTGCTACTTATAGAGAGAAAGCCAAAGGTACGACCGATTTGGAAATTGATGTTCTAAATTCTAATAAAAAATGTGTTCAATTACAAAACATCCTACATGGTCTATTTTTCTCTTCTCAAGACTCTTTCTCTTTAGGCGAGTAACTGGCGCCTCAAAACCAGACAGCTCGGGGTAGATAAGGGGTAGAATAAAGTAATAGATAGTTAATATGACCAGGATGATGTAGAGAGTGAGCTCTCTCTATATCCATGAAATGTCCTACATGGTCCATTTTTCTCTTCTCATAACTCTTTCTCTTTAGGCGAGTATCTGGTGCCTCAAAACCAGACAGCTCAGGGTAGATAAGGGGTAAACTATTTGGTAGTTATATACATACATCAAGTGTCTTTCAGCTTGATAAGTTAAAGGAAAACTAATTAGTTACTCAAGCTTTTGCAAACTCAGAATTAATATGACCAAGATGATGTGAGGCCACAGTGAGTGTGAGCTCCTCTCAGTCGGTACCCATGAAATGTCTTATAATTATGGTCTATAAAGTAAATATACTTTATTTCTTCTAATCAGAGAAGGAATTTGGCAGCTAAGGCTAGGTGTGGAGCCTTGGCTGTCCATGTCTGTCCATGTCTTGGCTGTCCATGTCTAGGCATGCTGATGAGCTCTGACAGAGCGAAACAGTCCAAAACAAGCTCTCCAATAACGATTGAAAAAAGCGCAAAAGCATTTTTTTTAAAAATAAATTGCAAAATGTGGCCATAAAAATGCAAATTAGCACTGTAAGATTTTTCTAAAAAAATCTTGTCAGAATGCAGGAAATGCCATTTCAGAGAGCCAAATTTTAAAAAATTTCCGGGGGGGCATGCACCCGCACCCCCCTAGATTGCGCAATTTCCGTGTTTTGACGTACACTGAAAAATTCCTAGATCCGCCCCTGGTATGTACTATGTACAGTATTCCCATAAATGCTTAAGCTACGTTTACACACTGGGATTAATCGGGCCGATTTATGGTTTAGATGCATGGTAAGTAATGAAAAATAGGGAAAATAATAAGGATTATGAGCCCACAAATAGTTCCTCTGAGAGTTTCTCGTCTTTAACATGCATCGAAACCATAAATCGGCCCGATTAATCGCAGTGTTTAAACGCACCTTTATCTATATGGTGTTTACTTACGATTGTCATATGTGATTCACTACAGACAAGAGTGTAAAGAATGTTTTGTAGCATATACCAGCAAATCATAAACAAGAATTGTGCCACGTTAAGTAAAAATTATGTAGATAGGTATTAAATGTATTTCGTCTCGTCTGACGTTGTTATTCAGTGTGCCCGCCCCTTGCTGGTCTTTTCCCCTGGGACTCCACAGAAAATATACCACTCCCTTTACATTAACCATCACTTGACGCCTTCTAGCAGTCAGCTGCACTTCTTCTTCACCGATGTCGCGGCGTTAACCGTTGACTCGACAGCTATGTACCTGTTTAGCATAAAATTGAACACCAGGTAGTCTTTTCTCTCGCATCATATTACTTATCGCATCTATAGTCACTGTGCAACTTGTAACTAGGTGTTAGTTAGAGCTATCCAAATGTGTATCTCTTTACGTAAACCTTCATGACAGTTAAAATTGTATAACAACGAACTGATTTGTAATAAACATATTTGGCTGGCTGACATTCGCTGGGCGATCACCTCCAACCCGTCTCACGCTGTTACTTCAACCCAGTCTCCACCTAGTTAATGTAGACAGTCTACATTGGTAACGTGTAGCTGTGAATGTATGATGTCTACATTAACAAATAATCGCTAACCCCAAAACAACAAAGATCCTAACCCTAACCCCTCGCCTAACGAGTTTTCTAACCCTAACCCCCACTACATCCACTCCCCTACTTGGGTTGCTAGATTAATAGACTGGTGAGAGAGACTAAGCATGTGGGATTAGAAATTGACTGCTAAACGCATGCGCTAACTATCGTTATTTTAGCGCGAGTTGAGTTAATGTAGACATCATACATTAATTAACAGCTACGTGTTACCAATGTAGACTGTCTACATTAACTAGGTGGAGACTAGGTTGGTTACTTATAGATATGAAATGTTTTCTATTCGGTTGAGCGAAGCGAAGAGAATAGAACGTACGTTAACACACTGCGATTAATTGTGCCGATTTCTTATCCTAGTGCATGTTATGTAGTGGATTTACTCATGAGAATATTGCGGCATTTTCTCACATATGCTCCCTGGTGTGTGATTACTGATTAGATCAAGAACATATTATAATATGATAATAAATCAGCCTGATTAATCGCCGTGTATCTATAAGCCTAAGGTGCACGATTTATTGTTGTGAGAGCTTTGAGTGGTTTAACGTTTATTTAGCTCGAAAATCCAGTCGTAGTATTTTATCTTTATTTCATTAGACTTATTATGACGATCTATTTCCGGAGAAGAAAGCATTGTCTTCTGATTTGCTTGCAAGAGCATCAATTTCATTACTTCTCCTTCAACAAAAAAACAATGGGAATTTAAATTCCAATGGTAAGCAGGCATAATTTACGATTGGTTAATGAGTATACAACCATGCAACAGCAGTTATAAATGCCTAGGAATAAAATATTTAATTCTTAAACATATTTAACGTTGCGTTAATTTAGACAAACGTTCGCCGTGGAATTCCTCTTCTAATTTCCGAATTAACAGTAACTTGTCAAAGAAACTGCTTTTGAACGATGGTGAATCAGGTACGAGGCAACGTTGATTTTTAACGTCTTACTCTAAGTTAGCATATTCACAACGCTGCGCTTCGCTGCACTGTACTTCGCTGCACTGTACTTCGCTGCACTGTACTTCGCTGCGCACCGCACCGCACTGAGATGTTATTGTAATGATTTAAACCTCATTTGCTCACAGCGCAACGGGTTAATGGTGTATCTCCTTATTCCGCTGGTGACTTGAGAAAGCTGTCAGTCCAATCAGATTGGGTTTTGAAAATATGAATTTTATAGCACTCGAAATTTTCCTTTGATGTGGTCAACCATTTTTACTTTTATTACAGTTGCTTCATTTTATTCATTAATAATTATAAAGGATTATTATTACGTCCTTCACCAATCATGCAATATGCACACTTGCTTATTTTAGAAGTTGAAATAACAATACACTTCGAAGATGATGGATCATACAAAATTCAGGTAAAGTATGTCAAAGGTTACGTTATTAAAACTGCACTTTGGTGAACTACTTTATTATAGAGGAAAAACATTCACAGATATATATTAAGTGATAAATATACAAAACTGATACTTTATAACTAGAGGTAAGTAGTAGTGGTGCGCTTATAGAACCCTTAGTCAGCATTTTTTCAAGAGCTCTAACCTGTAGAGTCTAGTTTCCAGGTTGGCTGTGAGACACCGTGCGCGCATGTTAACCGAAAAAGATGTCATGAAGTGTTGATTTGCTTTTATTGGTTGGAAACGAGTTATTAAACAGGTTTTTATGTAAACAGGAAAAACGTAACAAACGAAATTTGTATTAGTATTGGTTTAAAACAAGTAGATCACTTCAAGAGGAACACGTATTTGAGAGAATGCTAGAACTGGTTAATTTTGTAAGTGTACTTCTTTGGAACAGGTGAAAGAGGAATCATGGCACATCTGTTTAGATAAATTTACAGCGATGAAGTCGATTTTGAAGAGTTAACCATTGACCGGTTGATTAACCTTATCTTTACCGAGTTTGTATATACCTGTATACAAATTATGCAGTTAGAAGAACTAAAGACGGCATGTGTGAGAGAAGAGGCAGAGAATGACATGTGGGTGAAGATGAGAGAAAGCTGTAAAATTCCAGATGAGGATGATTATTGGTTGACATATGCGGACAAAGTGATTGCAACAATTGACCGGGAAGAAATTTGGCGAGGAATTTTAAGCTTGCAAAGTCTTAAAGTATCCTGAGCCTTCCTTTGCATACCGAACTTATTTTGAAACATTGTTCAATTTACCATGGTTTATGTTAAGTGAGATCTGAAACAGAAAGAACTCTTAGTATTAGTAACTTAATGGATTATGTAGTATGTGTTAGTAAGCTACAGAGGCAATCTATACCAAGTAATTTTATTTCGAGTCAATAAAACCGTTTATAACAAGAGTTTTGAGCTGTTTGATTTCATAGATCGTTTATACCAAGATGTAAAAGAAGAAGGCAGGTACAAGCTGCTGGGACCCATGCGTACCATTCTTACCTTGAAACGCTTTTGAACTATGGACCATCGCAACTTACATCAGCCCTTTTTTACAAAGCTACTGCTGGGAAAATGGACTTGGCAGACCCGACCCTTGCTGTTGCGGCAGCCAACCAAGGGCTTAAAAACAGATATGAGTTTAGCAAGGAATGTGGAACCGTTGAAGTGGCCGGACCTATATTTTGTGATGTGTTTTTCTCTGAACGACTTTTGCTACTGTATAGTAAGTTATGTTGATCTGAAAGTCGTTATGAGTCCTAGCACTCACGAGTTTTGTTTGATGTCGTCTGCGGGGCCTATCTTAAATTCTGCAAGGTGAAAGTCAACCCTAGTGTGCCTTTGGCTCACGAAGTCGCGCTGAAAAAAGGTCCAGCCATTTATCCTATTCGACGAGTCGAGTGCAAGAGTTTTGTAATTCCAGTGGGGAACCCTTCCCTAAAGAAAGAGAGGGTTTTCGTTGGGTTTGTACCGAAATCATTTGTCTTCGGTTCGGTCGAAAGTGCCGCTTTTAATGGACACTTTAAAAAGAATCCGTTCAATTTTCAACATTTTAACATGTCGTCTCTCACCCTTACTGTCAACGATGAAGCCATACCCTTCAAACCGATTAAACTATTGTTTGGCGCGAATCAAAAGTTCGTCGAAGCATTCTACACTCGTTTTCGGGAACTGCGAAAATGTACACTGTACAGGCAATGATATATCGCAAATGAGTCTTCTAAGGATATGCATTGTATGCATTTGATTTAACACCTGATATGTGCAGTTCATCTGGTCATTTTAACCAGGTCCAGAGAGGAAACATGTCACTTGAGATTCAGTTTTCTGCTACATTGCCTGCAGCCGTAAGTCTTTGTTTGCTACGGAGTATTTGAAAATCTTGTACAAATTGATTTGGACAGGAACGTAATCTGCGACTACGTAAACTGATGAACACACATATCAGACTGTCAGTGGGCTATAATCCGACCCTATCACACATAAAATGTTTTGTGGTGTCTTCCCATAGGATCAAGTGCCTAAAAAGAGACAGATTTCCATGTGGCTTCATGATGAATACAGATCCAAGTATCCAATCAGAGCATAAAGGAGAATTTAATTGACAGTTATGGGAATCTGCCTAATTATTACGATGAGACATTTAAAGAATACTTAGATAATCGTTGTGTTGAATGTTATTTTAACGATCGAGAATTGCAAAGTATTTGGACTTATGTATGTGAACAATACCGTTTATTTTTTTAATACTATTTATATGTGGTCATGCATGGGGTCACAGTTTAAGTACTATTGTGCATATGTTTGATAACAATGAGATATCAAACGATGCTAAAGTGTCTAGATTTGTCAATAAACATTTTTATATGTCAACAAAAATTCCCGGTGAGAATCAGTCTAGTAAAACGTTATTTGAGGGTTTAAGAAGACATTAATATCTTGTAACACTTTTAAATATTTAAAAACAAATTTTTTGTTGTTGAATAATGTCTTGAATTTTATTAAGACTTTAACTTTCATTTCACTGTGCCAATTTATCAATTCTTGTCTGGATTTTTCTGAACGCGTTTGAGGCGAGAAATGTACAAGATCAGGTAAGGGACCGACATGAGATTGATTTTCCAAACCGTTAAACAAATGTGGAAAGTTGCCTTTAGAGTAAGTCAATAAGTCTAATCCCAACGTTTTGGTAAATTAGCAAAAGGCATTTGAAGCCAGTTCAAAGAGTCAATTAAACGAATGTCTTTTAAAGTTAACTGCATAATTTTTGTTCCAAAATGAACAACATGCATATCGTTTGTAAGATTTTTAATAAGCCACTGTTGAATAAAAACGGCATCAAAACGCTTAGCATTACGAGCAATAGCTGTGAAACCTTTACGCTCTCCTAATAATAAAAACCGACAAAAGCGGTCTAAACTATCATAGTCCTCAAAAACAAATTATTGCCCATCAGCATATTGTGCGACAGAAAAATTCAAAACATGTTCACCGGAGCTTTGGTCAGTCTCAAAATCATAAAATAATAATTTATCATTTGACTTCTTTGGTTCTTCCCGTTCCATAAAACATAAATGTCCGGAGAGTACAAACGTTTTACAAATATCACATTTATACTCGCCACAACGATGTTCGTCTTGTTTTGTACGTTCAACAACCGCCTGACATTCGCGACACTTGAAAGATCATGTTTCACACCTCGAAGGAAGGTCTACCCTTTTTGATCTACGTGTTTTCCTATGGTCATCAAAACATTTAAGGGAACGGCAATATTTAAAATAATCAGTGCATTCCCTTCCCTCCCGTTCAACACAAGAACATGGTTTATGTAAACTAGTGTTACATGGATCATTGCAAGCGTGGTGAAAATAATTACTGTAGAAAGTCTTACACTTGTCACAGAAAAACCGTTTGGCAAACAAGGCAATTTGTCGTTCTTGTACAGAACGATTTTCTTACTTGTGTTAGTTTCTTACACCGTTCCTAGCATGAAAATCAACAACAACAATTTAGTTACAATTTATTTACTAGTTGAATACGACAGCTTTACAATTTTCCAACAACAAAGTAGAAATGATGATTGAAACTTCTTCAGCATAACATTTTAATTGTTGGTCTTCAATCAACTTTTTACAGTGACTTAGAATTTTTCCCTCATCACCAATGTCAGTAGGTACAGAGAGTTTAGACAAACCTCTTTGGAAAGCCATAATAAACAACAATGATCGCCCTGGACTTATCCCACGTTAATTATAAAGAAAAAATCCGTCAGAAACATTCTCAAACCTGTTTTCATGCATAACGTTTTTTCCGGTCAACATGCGCGCGCACAGGGTCTCGCGGCCAACCTGGAAACTAAACTCTACAGGTCATAGCTCTTGAAAAATGCTGACTAAGGGTTCTATAAGTGCACCACTACTATTAAGGTAATAGGTTTATAGAAGATTGTTGCAAGAACTCAGAATTTTATTGTTCAACCTTGTTGCCAGCTGGTTCTTTTCTTCACTACCCCACCCTTGGAACGAGGTTATTTCGTTGTTGAGTTACCTTCTTTTCACTTGCCTTTTAATATTTTGCACAGATTTTGAGATACACAGTTTTTTAGATGTCTCAAACATTTTATTTTACCAGATTGGTGATGACATTATGAGTGGCCAAGGAAGTCTAACAGTTGATAGTACACGTACATATGTAACAGCTACTGTGGATGGTGTTGTTTCAAAATTGTCAGTTGTGCAACTAGATGAAACATTGCATTTATTTTCTCCAGTAAGTCGTTTCAAGATGTTAGATTTATAATGTCACCATCATATTGGTGGAGAATTCGCAAAATGTTTTTGTTTATCGTACCAACTTATCGTACCAACTAACATGCGCGCGCATACTCCATGATAATAATAATAATAATAATAATAATGAAAAGAGGTACCAATATGGTTGCCTATAATAATTGTCGTCTGAATGTCAAGGGATTCGTAACGAACAATTAATTGCAGAAATACGAATATGTAAGAACAATGGTTACTTTCATATTATCTTTTTACGACGTTTCAGACGGTGCACAATTCATTAAGTCAGATCGCTTTTTACAACCGGACACAGTCTATTGACTCAGTCAGATTATATATCTGACCCCCACTAATCTACGATTCTATACCCAATTTTCTCCAATTAGTTATTGAATGATTTTTAAAATATTTTCAAAGTTAACGCGCCGTTATTGCTTCTTTTCAGGAAGGAAGTTACAAAGTTCATCGCATTGTTCCAAGTTTTGTTAAAAGTAAATCTGAAACTCTGAATTTAGGTGCTTCCGTTGCACCTATGACTGGCACTATTGTAAAGGTTTGTGTAATATATATTTTCACAATCTACATCGCCATCCATTGACCTATATACAATTATTGGATGAGGCTGAGCATGATATCAAGAATTATCCAGACCGAGGTCAATGTTATCTGCCGTCCGAAGCCGAAGGCTGAGGCGGATAACATTGACCGAGGTCTGGATAATTCTTGATGTCATGCGTAAGCCGAATCCAATAATTGTTTTATTATACATTGTTCAAAATAGTCTTACTAAAAATATACAAACAAAGTGACAGTCTAGTAGTAATCTACCACAAGCCATTTTTTGTTTTGTAATTTTCGCGCGCTTTTCCTAGTGACGTCATCAGCGTCCAATAATTCACAGTATTCGGCGGAAATGACGTCGCGCCTGTCGGACATTGAGAATTCACTGGAGTATGTTGACCAATAAGAAACGAGAATGAAGTTTGAATGTATAATAATAGGTATTATACAACCGGTATTATACAACCGGTAGTACAGTGGTCGCTGAACGCTACTAAAAATTACGAGAAATCTCTGGTGCGCCTTGTTCAGATATCGGTCCCGGGAGACTGTAAATTAGTGTTGTCATAATCCAATGAGCAGTGCTAATTGCAGGTCGGGTTTTCACCAAAAGCCTTAAATAAAATTACGATCAGTGGTTAATTCCAGGCACAGGATTATCGACCACACACCCCCTACGGCTTCGGCCGACCAACTTACTTACCGCAGTGCAACGTGCTCTGCCCTACCCTGTCCTGCATTGTCCTGCATTGCCCTGCCCTACCCTGCCCTGCCATACCCCTGCACTACACTGCACTGTCCTGCACTACACTGCCCTGCCATGCACTGCGATGCCCTGCCCTGCCCTGCCCTGCCCTGCCCTGTCCTGCCCTGCCCTGCCCTGCGCTGCCCTGCGCTGCACTGCACTGTCCTTCCCTTCCCTGATCGAAGGATATTGGTTGAGTTCCTTTTTCGAAAAAACAACGAGACCAATATCCTTCAATCCGGACCGAACAAGCTCGGTCAATAAGTTATCAATAGCTAATACAGCACTTGTTTTCAAAAAATACATTTTAACATTGAAAGGTTGTTTACATTATTTGAACACTAATGCCAGTAAATGATTCAAACCCACAGCGCCTTAAAAAGTGTTAAAAAACAAGAACAAGACGGATTTCTATTTCTATAAAGAACGTTCGTCAATTAAAAACTTTCACTCGTCTTCGTTTTAAATTGCTAATAAAGAGCGCTTGTGGCTGATCAGTTCACTTTGTGAGTGGTCCATACTGTTGGTTTTTGACCGCTAGGGAACCAATCAGAATGCTCCATTTTTTAAGATGGACCATCTGGCCATATAATGCAGTGCTGCACTTCAATTTGCTATCTGTTTATTAACAGGTTAACGTCGAAGCAGGACAAACAGTTGCAAAAGGAGAAGTAGTTGTGATCATGGAAGCAATGAAGATGGAAGTAGGTTTATTATATAAAGTCCATTTCAAAGTATAGAACTTTTAATTTTCATATTCACTTTTCGACGAATTCTAAATGTAAATTAGCAAAATCCTTTGTTCAATGCAAATGGGATTAGATTCGGCACAACAAAAGTTCGACGTTTGAAACGGGTCTTTATTTTAAGATTGAGATTGTAATAATTTTACACTCATGATATATTGACCTCAAAAACGAACACAACGCGGAGGTCAATGACGACTTTCTTCACAATTGACACCTTTTCTTTCAAAAAAAAAGTACGAATATGTAGGTACAAGGTAATGCAATGTAATCCATGCGCATTGCCCTGTCACGCCTCCTTGCAGCGATGATTGATGTCAAGCCGTTCACTAGAATTCATTTTATTAGAACATTTGAGGCAAACTGAGGTCCAGTTTGGACGTCGAACTTCACATATGCTGAAAGCTGATAAACATGCATTAGGCTCAATCATTAACGCCATTTCATCAACTGAACCTAATCAAATTATTTTAAACAAAGATTTTAGCTAATTTACAGAAGGTTCATGAGAAGTACGTCGTCTGTATCTGACCTTAGCTACTGTAGATAATTCAAGGACAATAAGTGGGTAATATGTACTGGGTATTACATGAGCGGAGATTCTTCGCCGCTAGTGAAAACATAAACATTATATAAATATTTCCTTTGTTTTGCAAGTCCCGCGAAAGTGGAAAGTACAATTTCGCTCACGAAATTTTTCGTTGTGGATATTTTTCTCTGTGGAAAAGTGGAAATTGGTCTCGGCAACTGCGTGATTTACAGGACCAGTCGACTCTGGCTCGTTTGCTTTCGTATATGGTTACAAGAGAATTAGAATAAATATGAAAGCTGCCAAGTTCTCAAAAGAACTGGATATAATATGAAAAACTGAAAAAAGATATGATAGAGTAACACCTTTTACAACTTTTCCGTATTCTACTTCGTATTTGAAATATTTCAGTTTTTTTATATGTAAATGAGATGGTCTCTGACAGGTGCTGGGTAGATAATTTTCACACATTAGAATATTTGTTCCACAAATTTACTTGAAAATGTGCGTATAATTAACTCCTCGTGATAATGAACGTTGTAAACTTAGCAATCACTGAGGTATAAGACATTTTTTAATGTGTGAAAATTCCCTACCCAACACCTGACATCAGAGACCATCTCATTTACATATCAAACAAACTGAAATATTTCAAAAACGAAGTAAAATACGGGAAAGTTGTAAAAGGTGTTACACTATATCATTTTACGAGTTCTTTTATATTAGACAAACTTAATTTGTGTTGTCAATGTCCTTTAAGTAAGAGTACTTACGTATTTCATAGACGACGTTTCGGACGATGTGACCTTCGGTCTTTCTCCATCTGACTTCTATGAAATACATAAGTATTCTTACTTAAAGTGCATATCTCACGTTTGGGGATTTTACATATCCGTAATACTTGGGTTTTTCTGAGAAAAATCATAATATATATTGTCGGCCGAAAATGTCATCTTTATGGGGTTTTTCGCTGTCAAAGTTACCGGATGTGATGTTACAAGAGGCATTCCAAACCAGTTTTCTTTTGTTACTTGCCACAAAAATGCCATTCGATAACTTTAACAGTAAAAAGTCCATGAAGGTGAAATTTTCGGCTGACAATATATATTATGATTTTGCTCAGAAAGACACAAATATTACGGATATATAAAATCCCCAAACGTGAGATAGGCACTTTAAGTATTTTTTGACATATTAATATTATATAAGAGAACTAGTCCTACAATTCCAGTTGTCGTTTCATGTTGTATTTTTGTTTGTTTTTTTAATCTGCAGCACGTCATCCATGCTCCGAAGGAAGGCATTATTGAAGACGTTCTTTATTCTGTTGGTGACACTGTGGAAAGAAATGCTGTATTAATTATGTATAAAAAAGAAGCAGAAGAATAGAAACAGGGAATCTGATTTTGAAAGATACTATTTTTTGGATGTTAAATGCCTGGTCATCGATCAGCGATATCAGCGAATGGTCCTTTCCTTCATTTTGCCGGACAAAATTAATACACCTTAAGATGAAATATGTAAAGTACCAATGAGAAATAAATACTTAATTCTTTAGTCATTGAACGCGAGACATGATGTAATGAAATTGCCTAATTCAAAGTAATAGTTCAAACACGATTAAGATTTCTTCCGCTTTCAATACACTGAGGTTTAACGATCTTCGAGGTTGTTTTAAAATCGGAGGAAGAACTCTTTACGAGTGTTTGAACTTGCTTTTCAAACGAACATATTAAGATGACAAATTAAAACGAAAATTAAGATGACAATTGGCGAAATTTATGTAAAATCTTCCTCCAATTTCAAACCCGCCATCATGGAGTGGTGAAGACTAAAAGGGATGACTCAAAAGGATCGTCACATTTTCTACAACTTCTAATCCTAACCCTAATCTCAATCTAATGAAAAACAAGACGCCCGCTAGGCGTAAACTCGGGTTACTTAGAAAACTACTCTGCAGGAACTTCTGGGTTTGCTGATTTTGTTTTGCTGGAGCGCAATTAATTTGTTGGCACTGTGGTTTCCAGATGTGATTCACATCCAATTTTTATTTTTGCTTGGACCGTAGGGAAGTTGAGGGGTCGGAGAAAAAAAACAGTAACCATTTAATGACCACCATTTATAGCTAGGGGGAATTACCATATACAGGTATTTCGTTGTTCCCCTAATAGACTAGTGGTCTTCAAATGGTTCGACTTTGTCCCGTATGCTTAGGCCCCCACTAGTTTAATATATACTGTAGTGGAAGAATTAACTTTTAACTCAAAATCACATCTTACGCAATAACTTAAGAATGGTATAAGATATACAAGTTATTAGTCATAAAGGTATTATCCGTTATTTTTAGTGCCGATATAGGCTCTTTAACTCTAGCTCACAATAAGCAACAGACAGCTGGTCTTCTGGTACTACTCAAGTTACAAAAATATATTATTGTCAAGAACATTTATATAGAACTATGAACTAGAACTAATGTTGTCTTGACAGTGTGTCCAAGACACAAACTGGGATATAAAGATTTTCTAGTTTAAAATATCTGTGACAATCATTTGGCTGTAACTGGTACTGATAACCCAGAACATTTTGGAGTCGCATTTACAGGTAAAATATCAAGTGAAACAGGGTTATAAAATATCAAGTGAAACAGGGTTATTTGATGGCAATATGTTTTCTGATTTATTAGGCAAAATACGGGAATGTATAGCTCCTTCGCAGACGTTCTTATACCTGTAGAAGATCGACGATACACATGATGAACTGTTGAATAGCATCGACTTTATTTTGTATGACATCGCAATAAACAATACAGCCTACAGGCAATAAAGCTTATCATAAATATTACAGTTACCAATTAGTACATGTAACGTATTTCCATACAGCGTAGCGTTGATATGTTGTCGTCGAGTCTCTTCGGGTATATATCACAACAACAGCATGTTTACCTGTCGCTTCAAAGTTCACTTCATCAATTCGTTATTCGATTAACAGCATTGATCAACATTTTCCAGTACAATCCAATAGCACAGTTAAACATAAGTTTGATCGATTCAATAAAACATGTAACATAGATTTGATCGCGTAGATATCAAAATCGCTCGTCATCTTCTAGTATAGGTCTACCGCGATCGGCGTGTGCGATTGCCAAGCAGTGTGAGCGTGTTTATGATTAAAATGCTTCAAATAGTTACTATATTTCTTTGGATAGTTTGAGCATAGACAATCCAGAGGCGAGCAATAGTGACCAAAGAAGATGGCGCGCACAGCGCCTGGTTTCGCAAAGCCTATCGGGATGATGCAATAATTGCAATTTGTCGACCCGAAAAATAAAAATAATAAAAAAATATATATATGAATGCCAGTTACCCGAGTAATATCAAATGTTTTCGAAACGCTCAGTGGAAACCCGGCGCTTGATCATAATAACAACATACACGAATATGACATCACGAATATCAAGGCAAGTAAGGTAGCACAATAACGTTTACGTATATTGTAGACAGATAAATTATCTTTGTTTTAAGGTATAAGAGAGCTTGTAGAGTTGATTATTTGTCAAGAACACGTTCGACGTATTCGGGTTATTAAAATTACGACGCTGTTTTTGAAGATACATACATACATACTTTATTCAAATGCTCCTTTACAGGCTTTTCAGCAGTGAATTACAATGAGTTAAAAATATAAGAATAAGCTTACAGTATTAAAATTACAAATTTAAAATTTTGATTAAAAGTTACATTATACATATTATTAATTTTAGGATTATGGAATGATCAAAGGCCGTTTAAGAATCAATTTACAACAATTATAATAGAATAACAAATTACTAAATCGAATGATGCAAATTAAGCATAATATGTGATTTAAGTTATTTCTTAAAATCATATAACGTAACGATATGTTTAAAATTAGTTTCCAAATCGTTCCAAATTTTTGTAGCCCTATATCTAAAGGTTCTCTGACCTGAAGCAGTTTTATACAGTGGAATGTTAAGGAGATCCTTGTCGCGCATTGGGTGATCGTGTAGTTCAGACCGTTTGCAAAACGATTTACTTAAATAACTAGGTGCAAGGTTATTAACACACTTATAAGCCATTATGGTATCTCTGAACAATAATAATTGTTCGATAGGCAACCAGTTAAGCTGTCGCAACGCTGGCGTTATGTGGTCAAACTTTCTTGTTTTTGTGATAATTCTACAGGCAAAGTTCTGAACAGACTGGAGTTTTTTCAAGTTCGTGGAGGAGGTATTAGACCAGACAGTGGAGCAATATAGAAGCTTGTTAACGGAGCTGTAATAACCAATGATAAAGTATCACTGTCGAAACTGTCTTTGACTCGGTTTATTTGACAGAGTTTAGACATACACGACGAAACTAGATGGGTAATGTGACAATCATACGTCAATTGGGAGTCAAAAATTACGCCAAGATCTTTAGCCGAAGAAACAGGTTTGATAGATTTTCCTAGAAAATTCAAAGACATGTCCCAATAAGGAGAAATTTCGTTTTTCCCGGAGAAATTTCGTTTTTCCCATGGCGAGCAAATTATATTTTTGCATATATATAATAAAGCGCTCTTCGAATTAAATAATAGAATACGTTTGCCCGGGTCTCTACAACGTTATCGAAACCCGAGTGACGTGTAAAAACACGAGAGAAGTGTAGGGAGAAGCACGAGCCGCCGAGGCGAGTGCTTTCCCAACTTCTCGAGTGTTTTTATTACTTCACGAGGGTTTCGATCACGTTATAGAGACCCAAGGAAACGTATTCTATTATTTTTATAAAATAATTTAGAAACAATTTCTTATACTTTGGATAATTACAATATATAACGCTTTTAATTTTGATTTAATGCAAATTCTCATTACTGACGTCAGCCTGATCAAGACCGGCAAGCTGACCAATCACGTCGTGCGTAGAGTAAAATTATTTTATAAAACGTACTCTATTATTTAAGGGGGAAATTGGAAAGTGACCCGCAAGTTTGGAGATGACCCGCACGGTGATGAGAAACATTTTTTGCCTTAAGTAATATATTTTCAAATACAGAGCGCTCACTATTATTACATTAAAATAGGCATTATTTTATGATAACTCAGCTAGCTGAATCAAATTCTTTTCATCTCCCACATACAAGTGTGTGCCATCATCTCAGAATTAGTATAGTTTAATAAGTATAGTTTAAAACACAAGCAGTGGTGTTTTATCGGGTGGACACAAGGCGACAGCCGAGTGTTTTAGACCTAATGAAACACTGCTGTGAGTGTTTTGAACGGCTTCAAAAACGACTGCATCTAAATAACTATGTTTAACAACTATTTCAGTGATTCAAGCCATTTTCGAAATCGAGAAAATCGAAGGAAAAGTTTATGTAAATCAGGACGAATCTTTATCTATATATGTTTTCCTCAAGAATTATTAATGAGTTTGAAATATAGCTTAAAGGTGCTGTCCAGTCCGTTCTGCGCATGTCCACGTTTCTGTTTACATCGTTTGTTTACATTGCATTATAAACATTGAACATGAAATATTGCGGATTTTGTTCACACGCTTGAGCTTTTCCGCCTAAAAAGCGTGTTATAAGAAGCTGTTCTGTTCCTCAATATGCATGGTTAATATATTTAACTAACACTCGCGCCTTCGCCACTTTTGACGAATACTCGCTTTCGAACTGTCGCAAATCTATTCCGTTAAAGTTTGTTGACATTTGGGGTCCCCAACGTTGAAATATCACACATGCGCAGAACGGACTGGACTGCACCTTTAAGTTTCATATTCCAGGTAGTGGCGCTTTTAACTTTATTTCATGTACATGTATTAATATTGTAATTCACAGATAATACAATATCTTCTTTATACTGATTCTATTAATACGCAAAAATTTTACTGAACTAGTACTAGTTTTCAAACGGTCAGCTTTTTCCAGATATTGGAAGTCTGACTCTGATTGGTCAAAATTGGAAAGGAATTTGCTGCTCGGGTGAGCAGCCGGTAGTTGAGGGGAGTGAGAACGAACTCGACTGACGGCTGCAAAGGAGACTGCTAGGTATAGAACTGCTTCGTTCTTTAAAAAATCCCGTTTATTTTTGTCCTGGAGTTGTCCAATTCATGAATTAAACCTATTATGGATAAAATAAACGGGATTTTTTAAAGAACGAGGCAGTTCTATACAGTGCTAACTAACATTTTACTCATGCAAATTTCTGTGTCCGGTACACGAAGTAAGATCTATAGAGTACTTGATTCTAGATTCTAGAAGACTAAATATTATCGAGTACGTCTAGCTCACTTTTTAGTTTCTGGCTTTTCCTCTCTCTAAGAGAGATACTGATGTGTCTTAGAAGGGTTTCTATTCTTATAATTTCAGGCATAAGCTCCCTGATTTTGTCAGTGTTTACGTTTCTAAATATAAATCGTCGCTTGATTTGACAACTATGCCGTTTCGTTCAACATTTCTAAAATCACCCACTGTTCCTGGTATTTGAAGGACTAACTGTTGTGATCAATGGCTTATTGGATTTACAACAATTTCAAAGATTTGAATAGGTTAATGTTTTATTTGGCATATCACATCCTCATAAATGAATTGCAGTATACGGTGTTTACAATATGGAGCAACTGGCAAGCTCGGGCCGTGCGCGCAGGAACGCTTCTGTCCCCTTCTGCGCCCGCATATAGTCATATTCTGTGCTCATACTGCACGACTTTTCCTTTTGTCTTTTCTAATTAGTTCCACGCGATATCTCACACAACATGAAGATTCGACGTAAGGGGCGGTTTTCCACTGGGCGAATATTTTCGCGCGAAGCGAATTTCTATATTCAAAATATTTCTGATTAGTTCCAGCTGAGAGCTCGTAAGAGGCATTTATAGGACGTAATTGGACATGAACCATAGCGTAGTTGGGACAAGGAGTGAGTCGATAAGGAGTCTTTGGTATTTGACTATTCTAAGACAATAAGCCAGTGCGTCGGGGAAAAACTTATTTCAATTCATAACATCAGGCTGGGCAATTCATGCAGTATAACGAATTTGCAAGTGTAAATAAAAATGCAAATGTATATTGTGATTTTAACCTGATGTTATGAATGGTAATCAGTTTTTTTATATAGTATACTTATATTAATATATATATACAGTATAGTTCTTTTTATTAATTTTATATTACCCTAATTATATGTTTACAAGTTGTAAATCCATTGTATATCTTCTCTAAAATGGATTATTATTAAATGTTTAATATATCCCGACGCAGAACACGTTATTTTGATGCGCAGTCGACATTACGAACTGGCTTATTAGATAAATTTACCCAAGAGTATTGCATAATATGTGGTGATTTCAACATTGACGCCATATCAGACGAAGGTCAGAAACAGCAGATACTTAAAATATTTGGTCCCTCATATCAGCAAAAGTTGCATCTTCCTACAATCGATTATGGACACTTCTGGATCATCTGTACACCAATATTCCAGACGAATACGTTACAAGTGGAATATATGAATCATATTTTTCAGACCACAAACAGATGTGGTGTGCCTTAAAATAGATGAGACATGCATATACATATAATATATACATCATATAATGTTCGCTTCATAATATGTCTTACACACAGGTTAAAAGTTAAAAAGTTTAAAAACTACCAAACGTAATTTTAGACTACAATGTGATCTTCAGGGTTCAAATTGACCATTAACTAACCTTCGCCACAGCTGCAAAGCTGAGTAATCAAGCCGTAAACCTTAATTGCTACAACCTGTTAACAAACATCTTTTGTATACTATAATAAAATTGTCGTATATTATGTAATAAAAGATTGGTGGTAGCATATAGGAAACGAGACCATTTGGTTGCGTTATAAAACAACCCATGGTTATAAGCAAGCTTTATAAGCAAGCTTGTAAGCGAGCTTTAGCGCTTTGTCACCTATCCCTCGTTTGGAAAGTTATCTCGATCAATATTTAACCGTTTTCAATTCTGAAAACAGATTTGGAATTAGCGAGTCTAAATACATAACACACGTACCTATTATATTACGCAAACTTGTATACCCTTCGTAAACACCTCTTTATGTAGTTCGTCAGATCAACGAATCGATAATGGCCGCTGCATTTCTAATCAAATATGGTCCCCACTCAAACGGATCACCCAAAACGACATTTTACTACCTTATAAGGAGTTACCCTATATATATATATATATATATATATATATATATATATATATATATATATATATATATATATATATATATATATATATATATATATATATATATATATATATATATATATATATATATATATATATATATATACATATATATATATATATATATATATATATATATATATATATATATACATATATATATATATATATATATATATATATATATATATATATATATATATATATATATATATATATATATATATATATATATATATATATTATATATATATATATATACACGAATCTTTAGTAAGAAATGAGTCCCTGCCACAGCGAGATTATCACCCTCGCTTCGCTTGCGAGGGGATAAATTTGTAAATTTAGATTTTGTGCGTGAGACCACCTGAAAATCGGCTAAGTATACAAATTATCTAGCTCCCAGAAATTGGTCCATGAAGATGGCGTGCTCGACCCAGTCTTTACGCAAAGATAAGTGCATGCAACACATACTACCATTATATTCAGTTTTCAAGATGTTCAGTTTAGCATTTTATTTTTTTTATTTTACATTTCAGTTGAATAGTTCTAAAATTTTATACATGTGTATACGGAAGTGCACGCGTCTTTTTAATCTTTTGTAAAAGTTGCAAACATCGGAAAAACAGAAATCCTAATAAGTATTTCTTTTTTCATTCGTTATTTATTTACAATAATTAATAAATCTATTTCATTCTTCATCACCACATACTTATGCACTTTGCGAAAGTAAGTTTGCTGATTTCACACTATCATTGCTATCCGTCTTTACGTTCTTTACTTTATTCCCATTGATCTCCTCGGTTTTAGTCGGTTTCGCTAAAATATAACGATAAGAAACATTTTGAGAAGAACAGTATCAACGAACAACATACAGGTAGTTCTCCCTTCAAAAACCTAAAGCAAGCAAACAAACAAACAAACAAGATAAAATAAACAATTAAATAGTGAGTGTCAACCGTCACGCAGTGCACGCTCGGTCGGCCATTTATCGAAGCACGAAATTCCCTTGGTGAACTGCATCCGCAAATATCTTGTCAATCCTTGATATAAATTATTCATTTTGTCTTTTAATTGAAAGAAGACATACCTTAGAAACTAGAAAGTAATTGTTTCTGCATTTTTCGCAAAACTCGACGTTTTCTTGACTTTCAAGATTATTATTATGTCAGCCTTGACTGAGGCGAAGCATGGAAGACCAAGTGACAAGGTTCCAACAAAAACAATCAGGAACGTATTTGGATTGTGGATGAATAAGAAAGCCTCTATAGGGTTTTCCGACTCGGCGAATTTCCGGAGTATTTACCACGTCAAGTGGCAACGAAGCACTTCAAAACACTTCGTTATCGTACGGAAAGATAAACACAAACGCGCAATACACGACGGTTGACACTTACTCTTTAAACAAACAAGAAGGGAAAAATAAATAAACAATCAAATAAACAATCAAAAAAATTAATAAACAATCAAATAAACGAACAAGCAAGTAAACAAAACAAGGAAACAAACAAACAAACAAACAAGGAAGGAAACAAACAAGGAAGGAAACAAACGAGGAAGGAAACAAACAAACAAACAAACAAACAAACAAACAAACAAACAAACAAACAAACAAACAAGGAAACAAAGAAACGAGCAAGGAAAGAAACAACAAACAAGTAAATAATAAACAATCAAATAAACGAACAAACAAGCAAACAAAACAAACAAACAAACAAACAAACAAACAAACAAACAAGGAAACAAACAAAGAAGGAAATAAAGAAACGGGCAACGAAGAAACAACAAACAAGTAACTAAATAAACAATCAAATAAACGAACAAACAAGCAAACAAACAAACAAGGACATAACAACTTTCACATCTATTATACCTTCGCTAGCCGACCTCCTCACGCCTTTTCCTGAATCCAAACTTCCCTTCCTCTCCAACCATGGTTGTCGTTTTGACGAATTTCTATTAGTTGCACCTGGACAGGAGGAATTCTTACTCGTCGCAGAGTTCCTCTTTGAATCGCGGTTCTTTTGGCAGCTTTCAGCAGGCTTGTCTTGAGGTTTTCCGTCATTTTCTCCTTGACAACTTTCTTCTTTACTACAAGCAGGTGTTGCAACATCGTAATATTTTCCTCCAGGCTGGAACCTCCAGTTATCATTGATACCTTTGCGTTGATGGACTCTCTTCTTTAACGCAAGAACTCCGTCACTTGACGAACGATCTCTTGACTTGCCTTGAGAATTTTGCCGACGTTCGAAATTGGGCGATAACGACTCTAGCAAAAATAATAAAAATCAGATCTTTATAACCAAGTTAAACTATTGAATCTAATTATTATTGAATTTTCGCAAAGTGTAGTACTTTGTAATTTCACTACATAGTACTTGTGCCATGAAACTGTCGGGGTAAAGCTGTAGTGTAGGGCGAAATTGGATAAATCTATTACCTGTTGTACTTTCTGGAGAATCATTATCTTTAGAAGAATGTTTCTCATCTTCTCCTTCTTCAATGATGCCCCTCAAACCTCCTTTATTGCTATTTCCTCCCTGCAAATAAAGGAATAAGAGAAATGAGTCAATACGAACAAACACTTGTAAATCTGGAATCTATACCTCTCTAGCAAACCATGAGAAAACAAAGCGACCTTTTAAAGGGATACTCCAGCCAAAATACAAATGTAGTTCATATGAAAGATCTTACTGACATTAGTTTATTTCCAAAGTTTCAGCATTCCTATTTATTCAGTTAAGAAGATATGGCTAGTTGAAGTTGAAAATTTGACGATTTTGACGCCATATTGGTTTTGAAAATATGACGTCATTGAGTGATTCTTTATCGGCAGTGGAGTTGTTTTTTTATGACGATCACATAGTGATACTGTTGTGCTCTTTGGACGAAAATTAGTCGAAATAAACTATGTAGTTCCTCATGCAGGAAAGTAGAGGAGCTTCTTAGGCATAACACGAGATAGAATCATTCAGCGACGTCATATTTGAGAAACAAATATGGCGTCGAAATTGGACAAACTCTTCAACTTCAACTAGCCATATCTTCTTAACTAAATTGATATGAATGCTGAAACTTCGGAAATAAACTAAAATCAGAAAAAACTTTCATATGAACTAGATTTGTATTTAGGCTGGAGTATCCCTTTAAAAAGTTATTGTTGGAACTATGTCTCTTAGCAATTTCCTTCTGAGAACCCAGTTAAATACCATAATAAAATGTCAGTTAAATACAACATAAACATGTATATGACTTAAAGCCTCCGTTCTCGGTATTAAACTCTTATACTTAAACGAATGAAACCCAGTAAAAGACCGTACACGTATCTGTAGTAGAGCACTTGATATGATCACTGGAACTTGTACTGTAATTATAGTTCAAGTGTATGTAACGTCAAAAAAAATTTCATGTTAATAAATTCGTCGTTCTGACAAGTTATAACAAAACTTCAACAGGTAAGAATTCCCAGAGATATAAAAGCGGAAACGGAAAAAAGTCTGGGTACGAATAAGGTTAATACGATTAGGTATAAGAAAACAGCAACGTCGTATTAACCCAGGGTCCCAGGACTTTTTCCTAGCTGTGGTGAAGAAATGGCCCTGGATAAACCCAGCTGTTGTGGTCTAGTGGTGAGCTGAGAGACACAGGTTCAAATCCTGGGTCTTAAAATAATTGAGGAGAAAGTGCTGCCTTTGCAATAATATCAGCAAATAGTAAGACTTTCGGGTCTTCTCGGATAACGACCTTACATGTAAATCGTAGGCCCTTCGGAACCCCTATAATTGTGCTTCTAGCCTGTTGGGTTATTCCGTTCACCTAAGAGTGATAAATCTAATTTAACACTGAACATAAATGTGATTTTGGTTAACTGTTTGTTGAAACAAGTGTTCTCATTGCTTGATTAATGATTGTATGTCCTCAGCCAACTGAAAGGTTGGCTCAATGTTTGGGAAGGATTTGTGGTTCTCGTGTGGCTTTTTATTTCTTTAAGCCATCTGTGCTTCACAAGTACAGTACGAATTGTCTTAAGAGTTATTTTTCAAGTCAAAATAATAAATAACGTTATTCCGTCTTCTCGGCCTTCTTGCTTTTTTCTTGCTGATGAAAATAATTCTAAAGAAAAACTACGTAATACAGCACATTTTTCTACGTTTTTTGTGAGACGTTTAGAAGACTGGCGTATATTTACACATATAAAAACTCACTTTAACTGTTGGCAGTTCTCTTCCATCCTGGGCGCTTTCACCCAAACTACTAGAGCGAATTCTAGGTTCTAAAGTGTCAGTTTCATCATCTCTGGTACTTGTGAATTCGGGTCCTTTATTTAAATCTCCAGCATAGCTATCACAGGTATAGGAGCGATCACGTTGCATCATTACGTCACCACCAGGGAAAACAACATTCGGACCACTCTTCATCTCTGCTAACGATGGTAAATATGACGGACCTGTTTGGGGTACGAATCCCATGCTTCTCAGTTTCTGTTCTAGAGCTTCTTTCTCCTTCTTTATTTTTCCCACTTCCTGAAATGAAATGCATTGTATAGATATTTAACATCGTTCTTTTCTTTTACAGTGCTTATATAACTCCATTTTTCTATTATTTACTCCCGAAAACTCGAACCTTCAAGGGAAATAGAAAAAGGTTCGAGTTATCGCGAGAACAAATGACCGGAAATAAGGAAAAAATGGTGTTTACTGTGTATTACTATTGATACAGTGTCATTATTAATACAGTGTCATTTTAAGGAGTTAAGCATCAAAGCTTGATGAAGATACTAAGCTAACGAAATCTGAACTTGGACTAACACATTTTGGACTACAGTACTGTATTTTTGGGGTAAAATTATATAGAAAATGACCTGAAGGGAAATGAAAATTGCTTCGAGTTAGCGGGAGGTTCGAGTTAGCGAGGGTTATCGGGAGTCGACTGTATAAATATTCTACATAAGGCAAATAGTTGAAAAGTGAAGTATTTCATGGAAGGCTATAGACCTCTTTCATAATGGCACCCAAATTAAATATTATTTTGTATTCATTGAAATTAGCCTTTCTGACCTCGTTCGTGTGTCTGTAATTCTAAACAATCTTCGCTTTGTAACGAGGCCAGAAAGGCTAAGTTGCATACATATAAAATAATATTTAGACTGGCCGCCATTATGAAAGAGGTCTATACTTTATAGTTTATACAGGTTTAAGTTTTCAAGATGCTAAAAAGTGTGGAATTTTGCTTTCATTCCTGCTTCCGCGTGATAAACTGGTTGAGGATTTGAGTGAAAAAGTTGATAAAATCTCTAGTAATGGTTCAATCAATGTTTGAATTACGTCAAATTTCTTTAGCAGCAGAATATTTTACCCGAAATGACTGACGTGTCACAGTCATTAATATTTCTGTTTTTATACAATACTCATACGTTTATTATTATATAGTTGAAGAGCTATGTGCCCGAAGTTTGCGTAAAATGCAATTGACTTAGGCAAAGTTTATGAATGCAATTGACCTAGTTGGGTGAATTTGGGCACATATAGCTCTTAATAATGGCACTCAAAACATTTCCTCTTCAACTATATCTACATGTTGTGGAGTGAAAGTACTATCCAAGTTAAAAAATACGTTTATTATTAAACCAACGTTAACCAACCTCCAGATGTTTTAAATGATAATGAAGCATCATTTTCGCATTCTCGATACTATCTCGCGTTCCAACAAACAAGAAATTAACTTCTTTCTAAAAGAAATGAGATCGCATTAATAAATCTAACAATACACAGTCACTGTGTGAAATTTGATTACACATGCAGGATCATTAAAATAAAAAAATGGTCTTATCGTATTATAGTGTGATATATAACTAGGTAAAACGTTTTAAATGTGTTCTTTACTTATTTCTATTACACCTTTCTTGACTTTGATTGTGGTTTTCTGAAGAAGGGGCAGTGCCCCGAAACGTAAAGATGTGTAGCTGAAATATCTGTGGTCAAGGTCATTGGTCATGCGCACTACTAGAGTGGCAACCATTCTGGTTTGTAAATGAGTACACACCTTGACCTACTCAAACCTGATATCAGAAGAAATGTACAAGGAAAACAGATGGATCAAGGCAAGGAGCGATGCAGTCGCCCTGTGCGCGAGCTAAAAGTCGGACAGACTGTGGCAGCTCGTGACTACATGCACAGGTCCCGAAAAGTGGAAAGACGGAGTAGTCCATGCTACTATGACCTCATAGAGCAAGGGGCCGGTTCTGGCACCAAACCAAATCTGGCGACGCCACATCGACCAGTTGTTAAGTACTAAGGTTAAGCAACAAGAAGAGGGAGAACAACACAATGCTGTAGCCAACGCTGAAACAAACATAACAACAACTCGGAATGAAGGAGAAGAACACGACCCCCTGGATCCACCAGAGTTTGAGGAAATGCCCAACACATCGGCAACTACCAATGACACAAAACTTGCGGAAACAAGTGCCACATGTCAAGAAAGAGAACGGCGTTATCCGATTTGAGAACGCAAGCCACCGGACAGATTTACAAGCGAATCTCTTAACTGAAACATTTTAGAAAAAGTACATTTATTCAATTTTGACACATGTTCATATTAACGATTAATTAATTGCTGTTGACGTTATATTATAGTTGGGGAGGAACTGTGGTGTATCCATTATAGTATTATATTGACCTGTCAAGGTCATTGGTCATGCGCACTACTAGAGTGGCAACCATGCTGGTTTGTAAATGCATAGTTTATACATTACTGCGTGGTACATTGGTTTAAAATTATATTTTGTTTTGAGCACACATAGTTGAAGGTTGGCTATTTTCAAAATTGTAATATACCCAGAATCGTATCCCGGCATTACCACCACTATATATACAGAACTCGTGACTAGGCTCTCGACTGCATTAGCATCGCAGGGTCGCGAGTTCGAATCCAACCGGAAGGCCTCTAAGTTGCATTTTTCGCAACTGGTCCCGGTTTGGTCTTAAAATGTATATATTCTAACACTAGAAATTTTCCTTCACCATAAATCCTTAGAACCTATATATATATATATATAATAGGTAATATTTGGCATTTCACTCGATCAAACTACATGTTGAAAGGATTTATGGTGAAGGAAAATTTCGAGTGTTGGAATACATACATTTTAAGACCAAACCGGGACCAGTTGCGAAAAATGCAACTTTAAGGCCTTCCGGCTGGGAATTGAACCCGCGACTCTGCGATGCTAGTGCAGAATCTTATCCCGGCATTACCACCACCATATATACAGAACTCGTGACTAGGCTCTCGGCAACGGCTTCCGTAGCTCAGTGGTCAGAGCACTGCACTAGCATCGCAGAGTCGCGGGTTCAATTCCCAGCCGGAAGGCCTTAAAGTTGCATTTTTCGCAACTGGTCCCGGTTTGGTCTTAAAATGTATGTATTCCAACACTCGAAATTTTCCTTCACCATAAATCCTTTCAACATGCAGTTTGATCGAGTGAAATGCCAAATATTACCTATAATATACCCAGAATCTTATCCCGGCATTACCACCACCATATATACAGAACTCGTGACTAGGCTCTCGGCAACGGCTTCCGTAGCTCAGTGGTCAGAGCACTGCACTAGCATCGCAGAGTCGCGGGTTCAATTCCCAGCCGGAAGGCCTTAAAGTTGCATTTTTCGCAACTGGTCCCGGTTTGGTCTTAAAATGTATGTATTCCAACACTCGAAATTTTCCTTCACCATAAATCCTTTCTATATACACTGTATATATATATATATATATATGGTTGGTGTCATTGTTTAGGATGGCAAATACCGTTCGGGATGGTAAAGAGGGCGTAGAAATACAGTACAAATAGAATACTGTAAAAGGTTGTACTGCCGAAATATTGTGTATATATGAGGTATAACGTCTTGAGCAAAGGCCCTTCGTCAGAGAGTGAAACGTAAAGTGAAAACAATTCTTTACGTTTCACTCTCTGGGCCTTCGCTCGAAATGTAAGACCTCCAACAAACTATTTCAGCAGCACAGCAACCTTGAGTATTCGATTTGATTTCCTGTATCCTATTGGCTCGCACATGTTGCAATACATCCTCTCACTGGTGAGTCAATAAGGAGTTTAAGCAAATTAGAAACGCTTACAAATAAAATGACTCTCGAGTTCCACATAATGTTATGGATGTTTCATTCAACTCTCCCTCGGAAACGTTTCAAAGCAACCCGATAGCTGGTGTGTTGAGGTTAAACACAACTGAAAACTTTCTAGGCGTCAACTTCGTTGTGAAAATGCACTCGGCATCGCTGTGGATGCAGGCCCCCTTTAGATACCAGCCCCCGAGATAAGGTCAAGCGCAAGGATAGATAGATAGATAGATAGACAGACAGACAGACAGACAGACAGACAGACAGACAGACAGACAGACAGACAGACAGACAGACAGACAGACAGACAGACAGACAGACAGACAGACAGACAGACAGACAGACAGACAGATAGATAGATAGATAGATAGATAGATAGATTTTATTTCCTCCATTATTGAAGAGCCCCGTATAAACCGCGGGTTGGGTTAATATTAAAAAGTGTTATTTACATAGCTAATAATATAGAGCCTAACATTAAAATTTATATACAATTTTAAGTTGAGAAATTTAAAATATACTAATACTAAAAGTTATCTGCTAATATTAGTCAAATGTTTATCATACTAGTCAACTTATTTAAAATGGAAAGTATCCCTTGAGAGACTGTGAGCAAAAAGGGATCTCTTATATTAAAATCATCACTAGCATTGAAAATTGTACTGCTAAAAAGGTTTATAAAAATTGTTTCATCTTCTTCATTAAAAAGTTTTGCACAGATTGTTAAAGGAAGTCTGTCATGCAATAAATCCCAAAGTTTGTTACGCTCCTCCATTGTTATGTGGCATTGCATAATAAAATGGTAAGCGATGTTTGATAGAATCTGACTACAAAATTTACATCTGTACTCTGTTTCGTATTCGATGACAGCTGTCATAATCGCTGATGGAATGTTTCCGCACAAAATATTCACCATATTTGCGATAGCCTTCAGGAACAATGGATGACGGAATGCCACTGCCCACAGTTCCAAGGTTAACAAGTTGTTATGGACAGCATTATACAATTCAAGTTCGGGCTTTGTTGATTTGCCAGTTGTCCAAGACTGCATCTGAGAACTGTGAATGTGTTTCTTAATGATGGTTTTCCATTCTTGGTGAGTAGGAAATTCTCCATATTCGAGATATGCAGCCAAATAATTTTGCAGATTATACTTATCTAGAATTTTAATTATGTCTGGAATATAACCACGTTGATAGTTGGTGAGCCCATACAAATAATTCAGGAGTCGTTTTAGGAAAATTTGCTTATGTACAGTTGCAGGAAGAGAACAGACCAGCTTTTGGAGAAACAATAACTTTGTCTTCTCGATGTAACCATTTACCGTCCACAATCCCAAACTTCCTGTAACAGCTTCGGATCTTGTTGTGGAACATAAACCTTGCGATCTTTTTGCAGCAAGACGATGTACACGTTCCAGCATTTCTATGTCTGTTGCAGTCAGATTCCACCACAGCTCCGAGCCATACAGCATTTTTGATAGTCCAACACTTTTCCACAAATCAGCACCACACAGAGGATTTAGACCTCCTGGTCTAACACCTACTGTATATCCATTAAGGAAAATACTACCTCTTTTCCTTTATTAACAGCCTCTTTTGTCCTTGTGTTATACTTGAGAAATCACCAGATAAAGTTATGCCAACGTGCACGCATGTCTTTTTTTCTTTGATAGATTGCTTGTTGAGAATCCATGTTCTTTTCTCAATATTTTTTGCGTTTGCCACAGTTGATTCTCCAAAAACAATCGTTTCTGTTTTGGAGACATTAAATTTGAATCTCCATTTTTTACTGTACCGCTCCATGGTAGATATCATGGACTGCAAGCCAGTAACACGTGGTGAAATCAACGCAATATCGTCAGCCACATTAATATTTCCACAGAATGTCGAAGAGCTAGTAACTAGACCACAGTTAGTGTCAGAAATTTCCTTTGTTATATCATTGTTAAAACACATAAAAATCCATGGAGACAGAACTCCACCTTGTCTTACACCTTGCTTCACTGGAAAGGAAGCCGAGATACAGTACGGTTGTTGTTTGCCACACAACATGTCATTTTACTGTACCATTTCTTTAATAACCTCCAAGTCTTGCCTTTTATGCCCAAATTGAATAGTTTAAAAAAAAGACCATCCAACCACACTGTGTCGAATGCTTTCGCTGAATCAAAAAAACAAGCGTAGACTTTACTACCATTTTCTATTGAATCAAGGATAGCTTCTTGTAGGACAAAACTGGCGAGGACGCTACTTTTTGACTTTTGATAAGCAAATTGTAGATCATTTGGAACTCCAAATTTTTCAAAGAATGGCATATTACGGCACAGCATTATTCTCTCTAATATTTTACCAATAACATTCAATAAAGTGATACCACGATAATTATCTTTGTCATGTTTGCTTTTCTTCTTTCCTTTAAATAGAGAGATAATAAGTCCTTCCGCAGTTGAATTCGGCACGTCTTCTAGCTCTCTTATTGCATTGAACACTCTTGTAACATAGATATATGCAGGGTTTCCTGCATATTTGAAGTGCTTATATACTAGACCGTCCGGACCACCAGCTTTGCCATTTGGTAGTTTCAGACAATGTTCTCGCACTTCTTCAACAGTGAATTCATTTTCCAGTGGGTCATCAAGGCACTCAAAGCTTTTAAAAGAGTATTCTTTGACCTTCTGTTCAATATGTTTTCTGAATGGTTCATCAAAGTCATCGTTTCCCATTATATCGTAGAGATTCATATAATGATTTCTCCATATTTCTAACACCTCGTCATCATCATGGACCAATTTGTTAGAAACCTTAAGGACAGTTCCAGTTTGAGTTTTGCCTTTACGTTTTCTTGAAATAACGTTCTGAAATTTATTTCTGTCCATTTCATATATTTTGTGTGACTGTTCATTATTTTTTATCTCGTATTCCAGAGATTTATTCCGCAGCAACTTTCGAAATTTGCGTTTAGATTCTTTATAATTTATAAAGAAAATATTTTCCCTGTCTCGTGGTTTACCATGCTTAATCCATTCTTTTCGACAACATCGAGTTTCTTTGTGCAGCTTGGCTAATATGTTATTCCAATATGGCCGTAGATGAGGCTTTGGTTTCACTGTGGGAATCGACTTGTTGGCAGATGTCATAAGGGCCTCGGTAATGTCAGCGACAGCAGACTCTAACTCAATTAAATTTGATATTGTGTTATTTGTATGGGGTAGACTTTTTTCAACGTTACTTTGATATCGTTTGGCAATATTCTTGTTAACAATCGAATTCCAGGCTAACTTACAGGAACGTTTTTCAGACATTGGCTTCCTTGAAATAAATTCAAAATTAAGAGAACAAAAAATAGGAAGATGAAAAGAAAGGTTAGTAGAATAATCTCCTTGAACATAGCAGTTGCGCACCATCTCGACATTATCTTTGCCAGTAAGAATATGGTCAGTTGTCGTAGCAATTGTTCCATCCATGGTGAAGTATGTTGCAATGGGACCTTGGCAGAAGTTCTGCGAATTGACCGATAGTAGGTCCATTCTGTCCATTAGGTCTATTAAATCCAAACCCGGACGGTTGGTCTTTGAGAAACTTCTTGGTCCTCCATGATTACCAATATGGCTGTTGAAGTCACCAAGGACGAAAACTGTTCCACGATTGTGTAATTCGTTGATAGTATTATCCAGATCTTCTAAGTATTTTCTAAATTTATTGATAGGTGAATTTGTTGCCGGTAAGTACGCACCAATTATATAGACGTTATTCTCATTAGCCAGCGTAATCTGTATAACGAGGATTCTATCATTACCCATATCTTCAAGCTTGGTAATACTTCTATCTAGACTTTTCCTCCATAACATTGCAATCCCGCCCTTTCCTCTCCTCCAAATAGAGTTTAAGTTCAAATCATTACTCGATCTACTCCATCCCGTAAATTCTTTGTTCACAATACACAAAATATTTAAGGAATCTGGATAAAGCCAGTGTTCTTGCACAACACATATATCGGAGTTCATCAGACAATTCTGCAGATGTGGTACGTTAGACATAATACCGCCAATGTTCCAAGTGCAGATTCTTAGCACAGTGTTGATCCTCTGATTATCCCCATTATTAAGATTGTGAGCCATTGTTATTTTGTGGATTATTTGCCTCGATTTTGTTTCTTGTCAACCAAGGTTTGCATTTCACGTATTTAGGCCAGAAATCTGATTCGGTAAGTACTTTAGCGACTGATGATTGAACATTGACTTTACCAGATAACGTTCCCTTTCTTTTACTGGGAAAAATTCTTAGCAGTGTTGGATTTATTTCGCGTTTTAGTAAATACGCTTTGATTTGATCTGGTGTGACATGTTCGCTGATTCCACTTAGAAAAAATGATCTTACATTTCTGCGTTTTCGTTGGACGCCGACAAATCCGTCTTCGTCAATATTACCAATACCGCTACATTCAGCATTATTTCGATTTTCATTATTTATTACACCAGCATTAGCGTTAACACAAGCTTCGGGTTGTGTTATCTGTTCGCTTGTAGTAATCACGTTTCCAGCAACATGCGATTGATAATTAGCTTGAGGAGAGTCCGCTAAATTACTTGTGCAAGATACTAAGTTGGGCTTGTCTCCAGCACTGACGCTTTTGTTGATGCCAGCTTTACTAGAGCCATTATTTCCACTTGTGCTATTATAATTGGGAACCATTGTTGAAGCCACACGGTTTGCATAAGAATCCACATTATCTGATCCCAAAGGGCGCCGTGGTGATAATGAAGAACGAGTTATGCTAATTCCACGTAAACATTGGTTCTCTTCTTTTAGAGAAATTATTTCATTGCCTTGACTTTCTACTACAGCAGTTAAATCTTTGATTTTATTTTGGAGTTGAGCGATGTCCTCCGACACCTTTTCCCTGAAGAGTAAGTAACCGCTTTCTAATGAAGCTATTTGGCTTTTTATACCCGACCAACCGCTTGATCTATTCCCCAAACCAGAACTAGAAAAACGCTCTTGCACGCGAGAATTAAACTCCGCTTGTGAATGTTCGCAGCGAGTTCCAATAGGGCCTTCTTGAGAATCTTCGCATGCATGCATGACAGAAGAGTTTAATTCTGATATATTGCTTACACAAGGCTTAAACATCCCTTTCACTTCGGTGCTGACGATTCTCGTATCCAAACAACAGAACAACTCGTAAATGTCGTCGGCTAGGCGAGCTTCAAGACTAGTAAATGGGCTTTTACCTTTCGGTTTTCTTCTGGGATAAAGATCACCACGAGGAAATCCTTGAATGTCTTGACATTTATCGACAAGACTGACTTTAAGCCGAGTTAGAAGTTCGATATCACCATTATCGCTCAGCGCCTTGATCACGGTAGACTTCGGGTGATTCTTTAGATTGTCCAAAATATCTTCTAAAATACCCGTCATTGCAATAATATTGGTAGGATGGCACAGCTAGTTAGATAGTAATGCCACACGTATTAAGAATACGTAATGGCTAATATGATAACGTACAAATATCAATATTCGGCGGAGCTCACAAAATCGTGACCGTATGCCATGATGGTAAAAAAAAAATTAAAAAAATCATCGCTGTGGATGCAGGCCCCCTTTAGATACCAGCCCCCGAGATAAGGTCAAGGATAGATAGATAGATAGATAGATAGATAGATAGATAGATAGATAGATAGATAGATAGATAGATAGATAGATAGATAGATAGAGAGAGAGATAGAGAGATAGAGAGATAGAGAGATAGAGAGATAGAGAGATAGAGAGATAGAGAGATAGAGAGATAGAGAGATAGAGAGATAGAGAGATAGAGAGATAGAGAGATAGAGAGATAGAGAGATAGAGAGATAGAGAGATAGAGAGATAGAGAGATAGAGAGATAGAGAGATAGAGAGATAGAGAGATAGAGAGATAGAGAGATATAGAGAGAGATAGAGAGAGATAGAGAGAGATAGATATAGATATAGATATAGATATAGATAGATAGATAGATAGATAGATAGATAGATAGATAGATAGAGATAGAGATAGAGATAGAGATAGAGATAGAGATAGAGATAGAGATAGAGATAGAGATAGAGATAGAGATAGAGATAGAGATAGAGATAGAGATAGAGATAGAGATAGAGATAGAGATAGAGATAGATAGATAGATAGATAGATAGATAGATAGATAGATAGATAGATAGATAGATAGATAGATAGATAGATAGATAGATAGATAGATAGATAGATAGATAGATTGTGTCATACAAACGATTCTAGCGCTTACGCACTAATTGGGGACACAAAAATAAGCTAATAACCTAATTAAAAATTTAAAAATTACACTAACTATATTACAAGTATAAATATTTTCCCTATAGGTGTTACATAAATGGAAGCTCTGACAACCACTAGGCTCTAAAAAACTAAAATCTACATTCCTTATTGCATTCTTAAAAACAGTGTTTTAATATTCATTGTTTTTTCTGTATTCGTTGGACCCACCACCATCGTTTGAAACTTGTCAAAATTTAAGCATAGAAAGTTGTCTTCATACCAACTAGTAGTAGTATTTAGATCATGTTCCAAATTTCTTTTGACCTCTTCAATAGTATTTCCAGCTGCAAATATCTGGTGATCATCAGCATACATGGATATCTCAGAGCTACTGTACTTATGGAAAATTTTGCATAGCAAAGGACCAAACGTTGAACCTTGAGGACATCCTCTCTCTATGGTCTTCCATGTGCTAGTTACAGATCCGATTTTGACCCGATTCATTCTATTTTCAAAGTACGAGCGAAGAAGCTTCAAGGAATTCTCCGAAAAATTATAAGCCTCTAATTTCTTTACAATTAGCGGTGGGTATAACGAATCAAAAGCCTTTCTCGTATCTGTCGAAACAATTCCTACCACAAATTGTAAACTGATTCCACAATTAATGTCAATCGTCCACTAACCTTGACACATTTTCCGGGTTCTTCATCATTAACGGGACAGTTTTTATTTTCAGGTGGTTCTATTCTAACACGCACAACTCCTGAGCGATCGACGATGTCCTGAACTATTTTTCCATTCTTTCCAATAACTTTTCCTAAAAAAAAACATATAACATGTTATACCATATTGATGTCGAAGAACTTCCAAAAATATATAAGATGTGCTATAAAAGCGTTGCGCTGGCGGCTAAGCAGTGTATAAAAACAAGTCGAAATCTCTAAAATGATAGTGTACTGCCGAAATAGTGTGTATAGGTTTAAGGCTTCGAGCGAAGGCCCTTCGTTACAGATTGAAACGTAAAGTGACGCCCCCCAAATTTAAACCCGCCCCCCAAATTTTCATTATGGGGTGTTTTGCCCCCTCTTGTTATAAGAAACCCTGTAATATAATAATAATAATAATATTATAATATAATAATAATAATAACAACCTTACCAACAAGAGTTTTAGGGACAGAAATCGTTTCTTCAGCAAAATCCAAGTAGCTTACAGCTTGCTTTATACACACTTCATTCTAAGAGATATAAGATATAGATTAGCAAAATGATGAAAATAGACCTATACAATATATAAATGTAACCCTTTCATTACATGAACCGGATGTAGATGTCAAATAATATAATGTGAGCGACTATGATTATGTGAGAGCCAGGTGTATAAGAAGGGGAGTGTAAACGTGATAAAAATGAATAAGAAAAACTTAATTTTCAATATTAATCACTAAAGGTGATTTTACGGTAAAAATACTGTTACCTCTCCATAAATGTGAAGGGAACACTTTTCTTCATCAACTTCAATCGATCTAATGCCAGGCAACTTGCGGGCCTTCTGAATATTAGCACCTTGAGCTCCAATAGCGAGCCCCATTAGATTCTCAGGAAGCTTTAAAACCTCGATAAAACCGAAATGATTCTGTGCCATCTGTAAAATCAAAAACAACAAACACTTTTTACCAAATATATATAAATGAATTATATCATGAGCTCGAGTCATATATGAGCTCATGAAATATAGCCAACGAGGTGTATAGCACCGATTTGGCTATTAGTTCATATGCGGCGAGAGCGAATGGTATATAATTGTTTTATAATATAGCAAAACATTTTAAGATAATATTGCAAAACTGTTGATATATCACAGTAAATAAATTATGTAATTGAAAGCAACGAACTTCCGCCACATATACTTCCGTCCTGAGTAATGTTGTCACGTAAGAAAGGTTTCTCGCTGAGTTGAAAACAGCTTCAGAATTTTGTCCGAGAGCCAAAAATTCGTTGAGATAGTTCAATAAAGAAAAATTCCTTTGAAAAACCAAAAGGTGGGTCCGTTTTTAGTTATTGTATCACGGTTGTGAATATTTGGCCTTTTAAGAGGACAAAAAGCTAAAAAAACATTAGCGAAAATCTCGCTTTGTTGTTTTTCGATAACAACGTTTTCATTCATAATGCTTTATTACTTAAAAAATTAGCTTTAGTGAATAATAATTATAATATTTATAATAAATATGTGTTGCTAGCTAACTCTTATCCTATTTATTTTGTGTGACAAAACATTATTATCAACTGTTGACAACTCAGTCGGGTTTTCAAAGCCTTAAGACGATTTTTAAAGTTGATTTTTAATCATAAATTTGTAAATTTTGCATTTGGTTAATGTATATTTTCTGTTGAATATTAGCCTTATTACTCTCAGTTCAGGTTTTTCGCTCATGTGTGTTAAACAAACAGCCAGTTTCATCTACAGTAGGTTAAGAAACTCACGCCGCCATTTTGTTTTTTCATTACTAGTGATAGCTTGCTAGTATAAGAACCAATAACATTGCAGAATAGCTCATATATGGTAGATGGCTATATATAATGTATATGTATATAAATATGTATATGTATTATATATATATATATATATATATATATATATATATATATATATATATATATATATATATATATATATATATATATATATAATATATATATATTATATATATATATATATATATATATATATATATATATATATATATATATATATATATATATATATATATATATATCAATTGCATTCCGAACATTCTTTTGTGTGAGCCTCACAAACAAACAAACGCCGCACATGCGTAGTAGGGACTGTTGTTCACTTTTAAGTTGACCCTAATAATAAAACAATTGACTACGAGATTTGGTGCACTTTTCATCTGTTCTGTGCCTCATGTGAGATAAATGCAGAGTAAAGGTTACTTTGTATGGAAGAATTTGTACTGCTGTTTCTGATAAATATATGTTCTTACCTGCAGATGGTTAGCAGTATCGTTTATCCAGCTCTGGAGTAGCATTCGTGTTCTCAGACTTCGAAAGTGCATTTCACTGAGAACAGCAGCTTTTTTAACTGCTTTTTCTGACCGAGACTAAGAAAAACAAACAAGCAAGTAACAGGTTAGTTATAAACAGTCAGTGTAAAGACGAAAATTGATGGATAAAAATTCATGTATCCCAACCTTTTAGCCTCACGGTTAGGACAGATATTTAAGAGAAAGCTTCTGTCGTTGGACTGAGTTTAATCAATTCATTGATGTATTTAAAGTGCCCCTGTGATCAAATTTTTGGTATCCCGAATTTTTACATATTTGTAAAGAGCATGGTGTTCTTACATAACTTGCCAAATTTCAAGCAATAGCGAGCATGGGAAGTCGCCTTTTCAGACTGTTTTTATACGAGATTATACGGCGGTTGCGATTAGAGGAAGTGACGTCAAAGACTCAACACGTGGTTAGTTGTGTATGAATATAAAGCTACTTGGGGAAAACGTTCTATTGTAACTTGTCGTATAATTGCCATAAAGCTTTGTCACGTGTTGAGTCTCTGACGTCAGAATCACATACTCTACTGTGCAATCGCGGGTTCGTCTGGAACAAGTTTTGAGCAATGGCGGACACAATTTGGGCGACTTTGGAGGTTAAATTTCTTGTGACAGAATGTTTTTTGTTCATTTTATTAACCTAAAATGATGTTCTGTAACAAAAAATGCTAGGAAACGTAATGTGATATTTCGTCGCAGGGGCACTTTAAGGTTCAGGTATATTAAATACATACATCAAGCACACAATAATGCCGAAAATATTTTTATTTTTATTTTTATTTTTTTATATTTAGTTGTATTCGCATTCTTAAGTATTGTTGGTATTTTAAGGGTCCACCGTAATTGGGGAAACCTGTGGTGGTATCCCAAGCTTGTATTAGATTTTTCCTTTAGCTGAAACTTAATAAACCATAAACCATTAGTTACTAAAAAGTATATTATCGTTTTTTTGAGTAAGTTGGTGGTAAGTTGTTTTTTTATTAAAAAAACACACTGATAAATTAACAAAAATAACATAGACGCAATTAAAAATCACTTAAAGTGCCCATAATCTCAAAATGTTTTATTGTCTTGTTTGGAAGAACTTTTAAAATGATAAAGTAACTTTTTACAAAGATTTTCGTTTCTTTGCTTTTTTCGTTTCTTTGGAATTTCGTCACACATGCGTAATGACTTATTGGAGAAATGTGTATATCTCTTTCAATCTCGAACGAAATCCTTTCAAATCAAGAAGTTTCGTGTTGTGCGAGAAACACGCACACGTGTTATTCACACTTTAGTGTTTTTATTTCATGAACGCAAAGATATATAACATCCTCTGATAACTCATTATGCATGTGTGACGAAATTCCAGATATTTGCATATCAAACAAACTGATATATCTCACAAAGAAAGCGAGAAGTGAAAATCTTCAAAAGAAGTTACTTTATCATTTTAAAAGTTCTTCCAAATAAGACAATAAAATTAGGGGCACTTTAAAGGTGATCTCTAGAGAGTATACTTTTAAAATAAGATTTCCACGGAAAGACTGAAAACTACTGTAGTTAGGCCTAAAAATATGTTGTGGATCCTATTTCATGTCCTCAAAATATTTTATTTGTTGTTGATACCAGTCAGTGATTGTTGTGATGTTCACAATATAAATATTAACTGTTAATTAATTTTTACCTTAACAATATAAATGCATGATTGGCCTGTAATACTGAAATTTCATGTCATAAATATTAAATAGTATAACAACATTTTTATTTATAATACTTTAATAAGTATATACATAGAAAACACAACTTTGATTTTGAAATTAAATACGAAAATTCACTGTCTTGTTAAGAGTATCAATCTTTATCGTCCAACTTAAATTTCAACCATAAGAACATTAATAAGATATTTAAAAGTGTCTATATACAGGCACTGAAGCAAAAAATCTCTTTTGATTCGTATTATTGTGCACACAAGGTGTTCGACAATAACTGTCACAACAAACGCCATATTCACGTCATGTTGTATTGAAGGGGCAACCCGCAACAAGCTCACTGCCTGCAATGTCGTTCCCAGAGTCTTCTCTCAGTTTTCACAATGGCGGCAAGCATAATGCCGCCATTGTAGAGAAATGAGTAGAGAAACGTGCGATCAAAGAAGCTCAATATGACGTGCTAAGACGAACCTATTTACACAAATGGTGATAAAAGGCGACGATTCATGTAGTAAGTCTAAAAAAACATTAGGGTCGGCAGAAAAAAATAGGGTCGATCGGGAAACCGGAACCACAACATATTTTTTTAGGCCTTAATATTATGGTGACGGTTATAAGGGTTTGATTTTGGTTTAGGGTTATTATTCAAACCTTTATACTAACCTTTATACTAACCCTCAAACAACTAGTTTTCAGTATTTACGCGGAAACCTTATTTTAAAGTATAATTTCTAGTGATCAACTATAACTTAAAGGGGCTATGTCACGATTTGCCTGGTTACTCAGCCAGCACTAATTTCAACCTCTTGTTCAAGATAGTATACGGTAATCGTGGCCTTCCAGCTCCTTCTCGTTTCCCACCACGATTAGACATTAAATTGTCATTACGCTTTACTTATAACTCGTCCAAAAATAACACACCAACAAAATAACAAATACTAATCGAATAAATCGTTTAGCTTTCGCTTCGTTTTGATTTTGGATTCCGAATCAAAAATCAAAAAGTACGCTTAGCTGAGTAACCAGGCAGATCGTGACATAGCCCTTTAAATAAGAATAAAATGAAGTTAGACAAACCAAACAGATTAAATTAGCAAGATCTTCATTATACATAACAAGACCAACACCACTTTGATGTCTAAACTCTCGGTGAATACTTTCATCTTTACATCTAAATAGAAATTATATAAAAATCACAAAGAAATCTACTATATTTAATAATTATTCACAGAAGTGTAGTTACCTTGTTATTTTATAAAACTCTTTTTAACTAGAAATAGATAATGTCGTCATGTAATCAGTTCCTCCTTGGCACTCAAGCTTTGTTTTCATGAATCATGACGTAATTATCAAAATGGTCTATTGTTTTAGCATTTGTGGTTTTCATCTGGCGGTTTTGATGCTGCGTGCAGACTAAAGCCCTATACCTGGCCTGGGTCTGGCCTAAGGTAAAACACGACCCAATCCTGGCCAAAGCCAGGGTCACGCCGAGGCCAGCTACTTTTACCGGGCTGGTTTTCGTGGCCTAGGCTACAGTAGGCCCAGGTCAGGACAAGGCCAGGTAAAACATGGTGCTGTTCACATTATCAAGAATTTTGGCCCAGGCCAGGGTTAGGCCAGGCAAAGGCCGCTAGTGTGAACGCAGTTTTACTCGCAAACATACATGTCCCATATTACATCAAGTACAGACCAAACAAGTGAGGTCAATAAGTAGTTTTTGTTATATAGTTAGTGTCAAAGTTCAATTTTTCTGTTTTCCGATTGGACAAAAGCGTATCACGTGCCGGTCCGCAAAACGTCGTGTTTACTGCATTGCCCTGGCAACGAGGCAACCGGTCCATAACAGAACATTTATTGACCGGTCCACAATAGAATGGGTGCAGTGCGCATGCGCGTCAACCGTGAAGTTCCAAAGTTCATTTTATAGTTTTGCTGTTTTGAAATTTAAAAAAATGTCTGCTCGGTGAATTATTCATACTTTGACACTAATATACTATTTTACAAAACACTTATTTACTGAGACCTCGGGAAAGCAGTGTGTTTTGTGGCCCCTCGACCGCCGTTGTTCCCCTCGACCGCCGTTGTTGCCCTCGGCTTCGCCTCGGGCAACAACGGCGGTCTCGGGTCCACAAAACACACTGTTTCCCTCGGTCTCAGTAAATAAGTGATAAATGGCGTGACAGGGGCGGCGCGCATCTTAAAATTTTTGGTATTAGACTTTGTGGTTTGTCGGCACCCCCTCCACTGAAATTGTTTGAATGCAATTTCTAGCACGCTATGCAAGATGATTGGAAAAAATCAATCAAAATCGAGATCTTAACGCTCGTTGCAGTGTTTATCTAACGCGATCAATGCGTGACCTACTTACTATAACTTGCTGAAATCTAACAAAAACTACGGAGAAATATCATGAAAAAATCTCCCAACGTTTTACCAATACTTTTTCGGAATAATTAAGAAAAACAAATATAAAGAACATGATTGTACAAAAGATAAATCAGATAAACAAAATAAATAAATAAAATACAAATTTACTTTTTTATCGAAATAAATAGGTTTTTTAAATTTCCCCACTCTGAGCGATCCCATATAAGAGAAATACAAACTACAGTACGTGGGTTGTTAACCACAATTTGAGATACAATATTTACCACCACGTGTCCAAACAATATGCACACTAAGCAGGTTATAGGACACCAACGGCAATTTCAGCATGGAACCACGAATAACTGACTATATGTACATGTATTTCATAATCAATAAAAAATTTGCGACTACCAAAACGATTAAACGTTTCTAAAATATTTAGATTGTCACGGTTTTGAAGTCATGTATTGTATGTACAGTAGCCTCATGCGTTCCGTTTAGGGGAGGGCGAGCGCGTAGGTTGCGGGAGTTGGGGAGGGAGGCGAAAGGAACGCCTGCCAAAATCCTATTCATAAAAGCGTACAAACCTCATTAGCGTGATTGACATTATTTACTAATAGGAGAGGTCTTTTGTTGCGCGATAAGTAATAGCATAACTTCGAAACAAATTGTGAGATCTCTATCGCGAAGGACCTAAAAGTATCGCTGCTCGAAGCGACTATCAAGCGGACAAATGGCAAGACAACAAGTTTGGTCTATCGTTATTCGTCTTGTGAAGCTGGGATAACTTTGATAACACGATTATAAACACTAACATGTGGAACATCAAACTTTTCCAAATGCGGTAGGCAAAAAAGCCACGACATCACGACCATTAAGTAAGTCACGCTGTTCGGACTTAAGATTAATTTCATAAGGAAAATCCAACGCTAGCTTGGCCGTTTTGCCACGAAATATTAATGATTCTTTTGATGTATTGGGCAGGTTTGACAGTTTATTTACATAAGACTGGAATGATTTACTTAAGACTCGAATGAACCAATGGAAATTTAGCCGATACTCTTGGTAGAGTTTGTACGCTTTTATGAATAGGGTTTTGGCAGGCGTTACTTTCGCCTCCCTCCTCCCACAACCTACCTGTACGCGCCCGCCCTCCCCCAAACGGAACGCCTGCAACGCAGGCTATATTGTATGGAGAACGAGGACGACATTGGGATTACTATTGGGACTATTTTCTTTGTTTTGCATGAAGAATTATATTGTATAAGAGATATCATCGTTGAAGTTATACCAACCAACACAGTGCTAACATTATTACTTACATTTGCTGCAGGTCTTGTGGTACATCAATAATGCATTTACTATACATAGATCTTGTAACAGCTTCACTGAAAGAAATAAACGTTTTAGTTGTTTTTTAAACTTCATTATTACGCATTTTTATTGATATCGATTTTTATTGGTTGATAGCATATAGACAGCCGTCTGTAGGTAAGTGACGTGAATCTACCGACAATAGTTTGCTTGTAAAGGTAGCCAGAAAATAAAAATGGCGGGTGGAGAACCATGAAACACAAATTGGTATTTTTGAACGTTTTTAACATTTCTGTGAAACATTATTTTTACTGACGTTCAGACATTTGCGAAGGTCGTCCGAAAATAAACATGGCGAAAATTTAACAGGACTATAAAAGTATGGTTTATTGACAAATTGTTGTTAAGTTCTCCAAAGAACTAGATATAATATGAAAAGGATAACTAAGAGAACTTCAATGTGTCGAAAAATAAGTGAGAGACGACGTTTCGGACGATATGTCCTTCTTCAGACAAAAAGGACACACACAGGTATATCGTCCGAAACGTCGTCCATTAATATACCTAAGTACTCTTACTTAAGTATTTTTCGACAAATTGTTGTAATACTTTAGTTCTGTACGTTGTTTACTATAGAGTAACGTTCAGTTGTTAGAGAATGAACATGTTTCTTGTTATGTTGTTCAGTGATATAAATTACATACAGTATTAAAGGGAACTGTACCCAAAAGTAAATTAGCTTGAAATAAAAGGCCTTTAATGTTTAGAAATGTTAATAGTTTTACGGTATCTATTCTTGTACTCGAGAAATAACGTTTTGATTCTCGTTATGCTTCTGAACGGCTCAAGATTTATGTACAGCGGTAGTTTTCTTTTCAATTTTGACGTCATTGAATGCTTGTCTTTTGTTCCTTGCCAGCCGTTGCTCACGTTGTAAGCAATAACTTGTTGGCGTTGTAAGAGCATTGTAACCAATAAGTTATTGGATTGTAAGCAACCCCAAAACAACAAAGATCCTTACCCTAACCCCAGCCTAACGAGTTTTCTAACCCTAACCCCCCCGGCCGTGTCGGCTCGCGTAAAACTATTAACATTTCTAAATATTACATTTAAAGCCCTTAAGTAATTTTTTTGGGTACAGTTCCCCTTTAAATGCATAATAAAACAATTAGTGGATTCGGTTTTCGCATTTTCAAAACTTCATTCTGTGTTATCTACCTCAGCCTTCGGCTTCGACAGATAATACAAACATCGGCCATGATAATTCTCGTTCAACGTCATGCTATACTCACTTAGTATTACTCGGCCGTATTTTTTCACGGGGAACAATTTCGTTAAAGGATGAATCCCAGCCAACATATTGAATTACATAAAACTGAAATAATAAAAAAACTGTAATATAATATCTGATATTATACTATACCTATTCATTTATTACAAATATTATCTTATACGATGCATGGCCTTATGCCTTGTAAAAATGTTTTCCTATTTTACCAATTAATATTATTATTTCGACCCCAATGTTCAATGCATGTTGAATCATGTTTTCTTGGTGAATGATACTGTATTCGCTCGAAATAACGGGGGGTCTGCAGTCACAGAACCCAGATTTTCATGATTTGACCGCCTGAAATCAGTTACAACGGGTCAGCATGGCCGGTCAAATTTTTCTACAAGCAAACTAATTCGTCGTCGTCGTCGTCGTTCGTCGTTGTTTCCTACGTACTGTATGCGTTTTACGCATTTGAGGTTCACTGCCAGCCGTATTTATAGCTATTTGTTGAAGTTTACTCGATTGAACATAGTCCGTCGCAACTGCATTGGATCTATTCCCGCTGTTTTTTTCTAGCCTTGTCTAATGGGACTGCATCTTCTTGGGGGGTTCTGCAAAGCACAAATTTTTTTGTAATTCGTTATTTTGGCGTCGGGTGGTGTGCGCTATGAATTTGTAGTGCTGTTTCTCACAAAAGGTGGATATTTTGGACCCAAATATTTGAACGATTGGAAACATAAGCAAGGCTTCAGTGATTTCGTTGGGTGATGATACGATCAAAAACAGCCAATGTCCCCGAAACACATCGTTATGGTTTTATCACGAGCGACTTTCATACCGAAGCGAGTGAAAGTAGCCTCGAATTTGCCAACGATGCGTTGGAGTGCCGCAGCGACTGGCAGGAAAGTACAAGATCATCCGCACAGAGGATGATGTAGATCGTTTTATTGCCGTTGGCGGGTGCGACGAGTTTCATTTCTCGGTTGTACGACTCCTGTGTGATTCTAAAAACGATTTTGATGCCAAACTCGGGTTCGTCCTGGAGCTCGTAGAGGGCAGCACGAATGACCGTATCCATGAGCACGTTGAAGGCCATCGGCGATTCTACTCCGCCTTGCCATACTCCGGCGTTGATGGGGAAAGTCTGGTCGGGTTTTGTGCGCGTAATATAGCCATCTGTACCTGCTATAAATACGCTCCATGACATCCAGCACCCTGGGCTCACAAAGTCTCAACCGGAGGAATTTGAACAGCTGCACACGACAAATTTTGTCGAACGCAGCACGCAAGTCAATGAAGCAAGCCGCCACTGGGGCACTAGCCGTTTCAAGCAAGCGGTGCAGGCATACACGCCGTCTATTGTTCCTACCCCAGATCGATTAGAATTGCCTCATATTTTGGCCCGAGCCGCCCTATTATAATTACCATAATTAACTTATTCAGTAGTGCATTCACACTCAAAGCCCTATACTTTTCCGGATGACTCTGTTTACCCATATTTTTCCACAAACACACTATCCTGCTGACCCGCCATGATTCTGGCACCTCGCCACCTTTCCGACAAAGCACATCATCCTGTAATTCCACCACATCAGTAAGTAGGAGTCATTATATTTGAGAAATTCAAAACTCAGGCGTGTACCACTCAGGGTCTTTTGGCCTTTCCATGGGGGGCAAGATTCTTTAATGACGGTTTGTACAGCGGTTGAGATCCTCCATCTCAGTTGACGTGAGTGCACTGTCTGGGATGTCATCCGGGCATGGGAGGGCCTTGTCGAGGGCGGCGGTGTACTTGTCGCGGATGTCTTCGTTCATGCGAAGCGCTGTCAGATTCGGCCTAGGTTGGGGCGGTCTCTTTTCGAAGAATTTTCGGCGTTAGGCTTTTGACGGCAGCCGGAGGTCGAGCACGAGAAGCTTATGATCACTTTCATAAACTTTGGAAATTTTCTCGGTGTATGAAGCTCAGTATTGCACGTACGTACATTGATACTCATGCCAAAACGAACTTTATAGTAGTAGTATAGAGAACAGGGCTGCGGGCTCAATTGATGTCAGCCGTGAGTATAAATACCAAAACGTCACCAAATTTATAACAAATCACGATTCGACAAAATTTAGTGTCGTTTCGGTAAATCTACGTTTACGGAAAACATCGGAAAACATCGAATAAGCCCACAACCCTGTTCTATATACTACTACAGCAATCGTTAGTCAAGCTAGACACCCCTCACGTCTTCTACTCAATTGATGTCAAACACACGCGAGACTAGCGAAACAACACCAAATTTATACCAAATCACGATTTTCGCTAAATTTGGTGTTATTTCAGTCATATTTTAAAAATAGAATGTGTCGTTTCAAAATTCTCGCAAATTACATTTAGGAAAAAATAGAAAGTGTCATTTCAACATTTTCGCGTGTTAAAATAAAATGTGGTGCGAGCGGTCTTACATATTAAAAAATAGAAAGTGTCATTTCAACATTTTCACAAATTTGTCGAATCACATTTAAAAAATAGAGAGCGCCGTCTCAACATTTTCACAAATTTGTCAAATCACATTTAAAAAATAGAAAGTGTCGTTTCAACATTTTCACAAATTTGTCAAATCACATTTTCACAAATTTATGTGTCGTAAAAGTGTCTCACGCGTGATAAAATTACCACCTGTTATGCAAATTAGGTTATTGCCACCTGTTAATAATAGATTAGTCCGTTTGTTCACTATTTTCAGTGTTTGTCGCCTTACTTTTAAAATGGTGATCGTACACATATTTCGACGTTGTGATCCCTCCTGACAACAAACCCAAGAAAGGCACGCTCGGCGTTATAATCGCGACAATGCTCTCAACGTCTTTTTTTAATAGCGGGTCTTTTTGCAACTCGTCGTTTAGTTCGTCAGGATTTTCAATAGCGTTCAACCCATCTAGTAAGCTGGCGAATTTGCTGATTAGCAAGTCAGTGAGAAAAGCGTTTGCGATTTCCATTCTCTTCAACTCGTATTGGTGCCATATCTTGTCGATAACCTTTGCGGACGCTTTTTTAATATACGCCTCAGATTGGCTCACCACACCATCGCCAGACAGTCTAATTAGTTCAGATCTCCTAACGTCAATGTTGTCTTCCACAGTCGAAGTGTCAGCGGTCTCCTCAACTAACTCCTCAATCGTGGGGTTTTCATCACTTTTGCGTTTCACCATCGCGTTATTACTTATACCCATATTTTATTGCGGAATAACAACTTCATGACTGTATGGGTAGCGCAGTGAGATTTCAAGTCTAGCGTACTTGTTATTTTTTAATGCGGTCACAATCGCCGACGATTTTTCTCTGCTAATGTTTCCAAGGTAATCGTCGATAATGACCTTCATATCACTTCTGCTCGGACAGTAAAAGCAGACGAGTTTACTAATGTTTTCTCTATACGGTTTTGCGATCGACGTCAGTTGTTGTGTGATGACAATAACGCTCAACATAAAATGTCGCGCACTAAAAGCCAAGTTGACCAATTGACTAGTCCTATTCTTGACATCTTGAGAACTTGCACAGTCGTCCAACACAATCAGAGTGTTAGTGCCTTTAAAAGTGTTTGTTACACACTTGAGAACAGCGTCGACACTGTCTTGTGTGCAGTCTATCGCTAACACGTCGGGGTCGCACACATATTTCCAATCTTGGTACGCTTTGTTCCACTCGAAAGTAGGGCAAATCAACACAATGTAGTCAAATTTACCACGATACTCAGATTCTAATGTTTCCAGCAAATAATGCGTCTTACCACAAGCTGTCATACCAACAATTAGCGCATTAAACGGGGTCTCCATTAACTTACGTTTGATTTAATACTGGATTGACTGCAACCCATTGTTCATGAAGTTGACCAGCCCATCGCTCATCACAAACACCCTACACATAACGTTCGCAGTCGTCGCTTTCTTAGTGATCTCAAGAAGCACGCCGGATTGTGTGTTCACAATTTTTTTACCAGTGGCGACGTTGTAATTATCTTGAACGCTCCTCAAGTCGATGACTAACGCAAAACTGCTTTTATAGAATTTCTGTATGGTCATGAACTGAGCGTGTTCCTCACCCGACCCAAACAATCGTTTCGCTTCTGCGTAGAACTTCGACTTTGGGATGCCTTGTGAGTGCACACTATTTGGCACACCTTCAATTGTGACTCTAACGCTCTCGATATTTGGGTAGAGAAACTCCTCGCTGTCTGTTCGCACCTTATTCGTGAATAGCAACACAATCGCCTTCATACTTTTCCTTGGCAGATTGACATTTTCATTCACAATGGTTGTGCCTTTGTCCCATTCAGTGGTTTTCATCAATGTAACGTGTTCGTATGACAAACTACGACCACTTGCATAGCCTGACGTTATTTCATCAGCAAGCTCCTGGTTATCGATCGTTTCGTACTCAAGCTCGAGATTCTCCAGAGTGTATCCACCCACAGCGCTACCGGATTGCGCCACCATGATGTCTGTGGCCTTCGGAAGTGTGATCACATACTGCAAGTTGTTGTTCATGCTAAAAGGAGCGTACAACCCGTGGTCATTCATAATCTTACCGAGCTTAATCCGCTGCTTCGTTCCAATCACACCAAACATTAACGCGTCACTAACCTTAACAACGTCTCCACTCGTCGCGCCACTGTCATCCTTAGAAATTAGCTTTCTCAAGTTCTCACCACCAATACCATAGTCAATCATTTGATTTCGCACAGTGATGCTTTCCCAAAGGTCGCGATAAACACTAGTGTAATTTTCCCCACTGTTGTCGTACACAGCTTCTCCAGCTAGTCTCACAACAAGTTTCTCAACCAACAACTTGCTCACATTGTTTAAGAACCAGCTTTTGGCGTTTGCATTCTTAAAGTCGAACACTAGACCCAACGACCCAGGCACCAAACAGCTGCTAACCTTAAGCTTTGGTATATCAATGTAAAGTTCCTCACCAGGACTGACCTTATTAGGGTTCAACGTGATCACATGCTGTGTTCTCGCCCCTTTTATGACACCCATAGTCGCTCGTCTAAAACCGGGGCTCAACTCTGCTGACGTGACGTTCATATACTTTACATATGTTTTATCATCTTCGAAGCTGAGACCCTCGAAGCTGAGACTACCGTTTTAGCTTGTAATAATCATAAGCAAACCACGCAAGTACCACCGCGAGCACCCACAGATTTTGAGCCAACCACGCGAGACCCTTTGCACCCAACGTCAACATATTGTAAATTAAGTTAGCCAACCCAACAGCCCATGGACCCATTTTCGTTATCACGTTCTTAACAGCCTGTGCGAGTGACCTCGTGGCCATAGCGCCTTTCATAACAGCGGACCTACCAGCGATAATAATTGTTGTTATAATTCCAGCCATTGAAATTGCTACAGCGCTCAACCCAACCATATTCTCTTTAGCCCATTCCTTGAATCTCTGAAACCTGTCAATGTCGACTTCTTGTTGCTCTCTAACCTCCTCTATTTCTAACTGTCCTAAAGTTCTGTATTTAGCTTGCGTAAGTCCAATCACTCTTTCGTGTAGATCAATGTACTCTTCGTTCTCTGCAGTTGTAAGGTCTTTTCCCTCGAGCTCTACTATTCTTTCGTTCGCTTTGTCTATCGCTTCTTGAAAATGGTTTGCTTGTATTCGCAATGCACCATTGGCACCTATTCTTGATTCGCGCGCCACACCATCACTTGGGTTGAGCACACCATTCAGCTCGCGGTTTTCGTCTGGTGATAGCCCAGGTGTGTCATCATAACCCACTCTTGTCTCAATTACTGGGAAGTCGTCTGGGATTACTTCTGTTGTGACAGCTGTTGTTTCTGTACTCTCAGTACAGGGATTTGATCAACTAACTGTTTGAACTGCTCAATCGCGTTTTTACTACTCACGTCTTTACTGTAGATCAAGCCTTTTTTCCCAGGTATTAGAATTCGTTTGGGTTTTCCATATTTACCATCTTTGTTCATCGGTTTGAAAAGAATAGACCCTGAGCCTGTCACATACGACCTGTTGGCTATTTCCCTTGACGCGACGTCATGACCGAGTTTTTTTTTATACAACTCATACGTTTTCTTATCTATCAGCTTGACTCTTTTTACTTGATTTTTTTTTATCTCTTTGTTGAACACGTTTATCTTGTCCAATCTTCTATAAAGATCGTCTGACCTCACCTCAAGAGCCGCGCTGTAGCTTGTGTCATTGACGTCACCATATGACCCCTGTTCAACAAACTCCACCGCGGGGACTTCTGTGTTAGTTCCCCTTATTGTCACCGTCTCACCATCATTAGTGTCAACAAACGACGTCTCTTTTTGCCCACCTCGCCTCGCGTCTAGCTCACTCATTATCTTTTTCGCGTGGTTTTGATAGTCGTCGTAATTAACACGAACGTCTTCCGGCATGTTGTCTTCAGTGTACTTACCGTACATGCCTTCAATAAAATCTTCGATATCGGCGAGCGTCTTTTCTAATTGCTCGTCACTCTCACCTTCGTACTTGTCAAAGTTTTCCATCTCGATCTCATCAAAACCTTCCCCACCCTCAGCCATATTATATTAGCTCACATTTTGAATGTCGCTTTCTGGTATCCACGAATTATGTTTGCTCTCATAACCCAACCATTTAACCAGCGCCATCTTCCTCCCTCTGACTTTCTTTCTTTTCAACACCTTTTCGACTCTGTACACGTCGTCGCCACCACGTTCCCTATTGGCTAGCGATAACTCCTGTTCATAAAATTTACCAATAATCTGTTCACCGGTGTGGTCCTCAATTTCATACACATTCGGATCACCACGAATAACCTTTACCACTTTAAACAGCTCTTCAGTGAAGTTGGCTTCATAGCCCTTTGTGAACACACTCTTGTATTTACTAATTCTCACCGATTGACCAATCTTGAACTTTGGCAATGGGTTGTCTGCAAATTGATAACCAAACAAAGTGGTCCAAACTTCACCCTCGTTTGACTTATCGACGTCCTTTGGCTTCATCATAATGCTTCGGTTCACATTGCTATTGTAATTGCTTACAAACTGATCCAAAACGTCAATCCATTTGTACGTCCCACGAGCGTAAAAGTACTTCCACATAATACTCTTGAGGCTTCTATTAAAACGCTCGACAACAGCGGCCTTTTTATCACTCTTAGTGCTGAAATATTCAACACCATGTTCTTTCAGCAAACTTTTCACCCCAACATTGTAGAATTCGAGTCCATCATCAAATTGCGCTAACTTAGGTGTGGTTCCAAACCGATCTTTAAAGTTGTTCAATAGCTCTCCAACAGCCTTAGTCATGTTCTTAGTGTCTTTTCTATAAACTGCAATTCCAAAAGCATATCTACTCAATATTTCAATGCCTGTTAGTATCCAATAATAACCGCCGTTCTGTTTTGAGTACTTACTCATGTCCACTAAGTCCATTTGGAGCTCTTCACCAAGAAATCCAACGAAAGTCGCGCGGAACTTGTGTCTTCTCACAATGGGTTTGTACCTAGTGTAAGTGTCCTGCGCTGTCAACCATTCTTTCACTGTTTTTCTAGTTACTTTCAATCCGTCTCCCAACGCACTTTGATACAACCTCTCTACACCACTGAGCCCCGTCTTAGGATTATAATAGATGTCTCGCAACCCTTGCTCTGTCTCCACACCAAGCTCCATATAATTCACACAATATACAGTTCCAATAACACCGCGCCAACGTCAGCGTCACCATTGTTTGGTTTGACGCGAAACGTCATACTTGAGTAAACACCTTTTTTAATTCTCACCTTAGAGTCAACGTATACATAACGTTGTATCCCTCCATCTAGAGACTGCTCGGTGGGTATTGGCAATGTTGTGATCACATCACTACGCTTCCCGTCAGTGCCCACGTTGCTCTCCGTCTCAACAGCGTCGCACGAGACCTCTACGTACTTTAGACCTCTGTTCATGTCAATCTTGTTTGGGCTGTCGTGCCACTTAGCGTCTAACGCAATTCCTACGTCCTTCGCGAAACCGAGCAAAAGCCCAATGTCACCCAGCCTAAGTTCTATACGGGAGGTTGCGAACCTTAAAGCCCGAACTTTGACCCTACTTTTACCTGTGGCCACCAGTTTTCTCCACCACAAAGTCTGCGTTAGCCTCCCTGAGCGTGTGCCGTAGAGCTCTAACCAACGCGTCGAAGTCGTAGTGACCCCCACCCAATCGAGTTGCCACAGGTCTTGGCACTTGTATTTCTGTACCAACATATAAGAATCGAATATCGTCACTACCTGTCACATTATCATAGTTCCAAAACACAGTGGCTGTCTTAACTACGATGTGTGGGTTATCATGTGTGGCTACTACACTGTAGTCAAAAGTCACGACTTTCTCCACACCTTCAACGAGCACCGTCAACTTTTGAGGACTGTCGTCTACACGTCGCTTTTCAGTGTAACCACCAGAGTCATACCCATAGTTTAGACTCATTACTTTAGCGTGCGTTTAGCGTTAGCTACTCAAGCGTTGCATACAAATCCAACAATATGTCACCAACGTTGACACCACTACCATCTTGGTCAGTCACGTTAAACACTAGCTGTGTGAAAGCGCCTTTGTTTATCGACACCTTCGACTCAATGTTGAAGAATTGTTGAACAGAGCTCTTCAGTGGTTGGGTGGTGGTCAATGGCAACTCGACGATAACCTCGCTTTTGCTACCATTAACAATGTTCTCAGGTCTGTTCACAATGCTACAACCTACTTGTATGTACTTCAGCCCTTTGTTAACGTCCACAACATTAGGGCTGACCAAACCACTACTACTCACCGTTGTGTTATCGTTGAACCCTAACAGCTCTCCAAATTTAAACAGCTCTAATTGTTGGTCAGTTTTTATCTCACACTTTGAATTGTGTTTGTTGGCTACTAGCTCGATAGCCCCTAATCCCTTCAACTCGTCGGCAATCATTTTTAAAAGTGTGGTACCCAGGCTCAAAAACGTGTTTGTTACTGTTGTAACTTATTTCATCATTCACACCGGTCTCCACGTTAACATAGTCCCAAAAGATGGTCGCTTTTTTTACTAGTAAGTGAGGATCTGAGCCAAACGTCAAAAGTGCCTCTGGTAGATCCACAGTCTCCGTTGGACCTCTAATCAACACTACAACCCTGACCATATAATATAGTGTGTGTTATGTAGATGCTAACAAAAAGAAAGCAAGGTGAACTAATTCTTCTTAGTGAGTTTCCAAACGCGCAACTAAACAAGTTTGAGTTTGGGTACAACCTTGCAGACGACAATAAAACAGTCAAGACCGTCGACATTTACTTCAAGTCAGGTCTAAAGTACTCTGACATGATAAACATAAAGTCATCAAAGTTCACGAAGAACAAGGGCTTCACGAAATTCCTTAGCAACACACCAAGATTCCCAAGAATATGGTCGAGCGATGGGCGTGTCCCAAAGTTACTACTGACGGAGACCCACAAGAGCTACAGAGAAGTTGAGACGTTTCCACCATACGTCCTAAATTACCCAACCCACAATTTTGACGTCTTTGTTGATGATAATAATTCCTTCAAATCAAATCTACCGAAAATATTCATCGACACCAAAAAACGTTACGACGACAAAGCAATTGGTGGTAACGTTAACACAGTTTGGACTCTAACGGAGAGTTACTATCAAGCGATCGCAGGTATGTACATCGCTACATATCGCTCAGGAGTGTCTCTACAAAACTTAAGTTATCACGTCGACGTCCCAAAGCAAGTCGTGGGTCTCATGAGGTTCCACGTGTACTTCACCATTCGTCGTGTGATGTTTCGTTTGAGTAAGAGTCAAGTTGACATTAACAACATCTTAAGACTGTACCTCCCTGACTGGCGACTTTTGAAAGGTCACCTACCATTGACTGATGTTGACAATAGATACATCAAAGACATCCAAGGTGATTATCGTCGGTATTGCCCGAGACACTCTGACGGGTTCACACCATTAGGACAAGAACTACTAAACCAATCGATTGAAGTTTACATGTACGCCATTCTTGGAGCCCAAGCGAGGTCAAAGCAAAGCATCGTGGGAACTAGAGCTAGTGCTCGAGAAACGCAACAAATCTTTAGAGACATCGTTGAAAACGCTGTGGTTCAATATTCACCGAGTGTTTGGATCAACCTTATGAACAAAGCGATTAGTGACACCAACGTTAAGCTAGACACAGCTGTGACACCCAACACTTGGCTGATCCCCAGAAGCATGGTCTTGTTAAAGGACCCCATCGTTGGTTACAATAACGTGCTAAGAACTTCGTCCGAAACTGGGATGACATTTGGGTATAACGACGGGCTGAACTACCACCGAGTGTCAAAAGCGAAGCACAAGAAAGTCCACCAAGCGGCAGGACTTCACTTGGAAACTCTAGCTACGCCACCTGCAAAGAAAACAGTGGTCACCACCAATCAAATAGCGCAGACCACCACAAGTAAGTCAGACACCACGACAACGCTGGCGATAATCTTAGGGTTCTCAGCAGTCTCTGGCTATTTAGTAACCAAATACACCTTGAAGTAGTAATGAGCCTAAACTATGGGTATGAGTCTGACGACCCTCACGATAAAATACTAAAGAGAACGAAAAGACATCTGGACGAAGATCCCAAATTAAGTGCGACTGGTGGAAGGATGTCTGGAATAATAGACATGCAAGGCTCAGCAATAAAAAACGTAGCAGACCCAGTCGATGACTCAGACGCTACCAATAAAAGAACTCTAGAGCAATTGCTATCAGGTTTCCTCAAGAGTCAGTCCTACAACGTTGTGCTCGACTTCAACGTTAGCACACACACCTTGAAAAACGTGGAGTTTCACACCAATGGTTCAAACAAAGTGAAAGCCATTGGTGAAACAAGTAAATTAGTGCAAAACAACCCAGCTTATGGTCCTATTGTCGGCATCAGCGGTGTGAGTCAAAGTTTTCTATCCCCCGTGTTAACACCAATCCCACTTGAGTCAGGTCTCCATTTTAACTGCCCCAGTATGCAATGGTGTGATCTTTCCATTTTTGTTGTGGTGAGGTTACCCATGAGAACCGCTGGGTCAAATTGGGAGACAATTATATCAAACGACGACGGTCAGTGGGACAAGTTCATAGGGTACAAGACTGGTATGACTAATGGACTCGCGTATGGTGGTAGCATCCCAGCAATGGAGAGCGTATGCACTATTCCAAGTGGCGTTGACATAAGTAAAATGCATATGATATCAATACATTGGCAAATGTACAATTCACACGTCAGAGTCAACAACGTTAAGTCAGCCGACTCAGACTTCGTAGCGAACATGAAAAAAATAGGCACACCCTATGGAACAATTTTTGGAATACATCGACCAAGAATACCACTCGCACCTTATGCATACCCATCGTTGATAGAATTCTACGGCGTGAAAATTGTGAGTGGCTACATGACGAACCGAGACATCATAATCATGGGTGGAGAAATGATGAAGGAATATGGTGTAAAGTAAATGGGAGCATGTATTTCGAGACCTCATGAAATATATAAGATAAATAAGACGACTGACCACATGTTCAAAGCTGGTGGATCGTTTGGTCGCGGTGACGTTACTCTCGAGCTCCACGCTGAGATTGGTATGAGGTCTAAAAAGACTTACGGCAAACCTATTATGTTGCCAGAGTCAGACACTGTGGGAGTGGTAGGAGACGTGACCTAAGTTAAAATGGGTTGGCTTAGAAAACTGATTCGTAACATTAGAAACTTTTTCAGACGACGTAGAAAACTGAAGACTAATAAAACACACCTGCTGCATTGGTACGCAACAAACCAGATCTATAAAAAACCTGACACCTATGTCGAGTAGTTTTTTTTGCGGGGCTATAGTAATGGCAACCAACTCAGTGCAATTATTCGATGGTCACCAAATCACAACGGTTAATCACAACGGTGAAATATGGTTCAAAGCGAAAGAAGTCGCGAGCGCTCTAGGTTATGCTCGACCAAAAGATGCAGTGCACGACCACGTCGAACCTGACTGTAAAATGAAGATGGAACAGACCTCGTTTAACAACGAACTTGGGGTCTACTCATTGACGTTCTCGAGTAAATTGGAGCGCGCGAAACACTTTGGAAGGTGGGTGCACTCAGAAGTCTTACCAAGCGTTAAAAAAAGTTTAGCTGACGTTGGTCTCAAACACAACCAGTTTAAAATGATCACTGAGTTCGATCTTCATACGAAAGTTGTTGGTTTTCTTAGGAAATACTATCCAGAAGCTATTTTGATAGCCGCTTGTGGTGAAAATCAAGACACTTCGAGTAAAAGAATAAATTCGTGGAAAAAAGGTTACCAACGTGGAACACCTGACTTGATTATTGCCAATGCAAACCGACAGCACAGCGGACTAGTGATTGAGTTCAAGAATCCAGGTGGCACAGGCAAGACATCTGAAGAGCAGGAGTCTCTGCTACTCAGATACAAATCCGCTGGGTACCTAACACTCTTGTGCGACTCATACGACGACGCTATTACCACGGTAGTAAAATATTTCTTTGACGTTGGGTTTCAGTGCTCCCAGTGTTTTCGTAAATTTAAAAATAAATCAGCGTTGAGTAACCACGAGAGACGCTATTGTAAAGAGACTTTTTAGACAGCGAGTGATGAGCCGAGTTAGCGCTCGTTCTCGTTGTTGAGACGACACTTGAGGTGACAACTGCTCTAACATTTTTAAAAGATATTCTCTAACTTGATAAAGGTGTCTGCGAAGATTTCTCTCTTTATTTCACGAACCCTCTGACCACTGTGTGAAAAAATGTTTCTACGGGAGACATTGGACGCTTCGTGTGACCAATGTCTAAATTTAATAAAGTGGGGTATCCGAGAACACCCCTAATTTTGTGTGGAAGGATGATGACGTCTGCACACTGCACGATATTGCTCAGCGCCACCAACGAATGATGGTCCTGGGCTATATCTCCAAGTGAATGGTGCGTCAACAGTCGTTCCACGAGTGTCACGACAAACAGCGCAATACGCTTTTAGAAATGTGATGTCATCTGCCATTGGGAACAACGTGTCAAGTTCACCAATTCTTTTTAAGCGCTCTGTTGATATGAGACCACAAATAATGACGTGAATGCCAGCTTTAATGTATTCGCGAATAATTGGGAGTAACCCAGAGTACCAATGGCCTTCATCAATGCCAATGACGTCATAGTCAGCTATCTCGGAAGAACTCGGAAGGTTGGTGATTAACTTCGCAGGTAAACTGTCTGATCCGACAACAATGGTCTGACGATGTGTGGAGAACGCGTGGTCAGTTCGCCTAGTGTCACCTGTGTTGTTCATGTAAAGGACTTTGAGCCCTGACTTACTTAACGTGATTAACCTACGAAGAGTCTCTGTTGTTTTTCCTGCAAACATGGGACCAATCACGATTTTTAGTTTACCGGTTTTCTTCATGATTACTATACCTCCAGAGAAATGTTCTCTCCTGTTGCGGCAACTGTTGTTCGTTGTTAAATATCCGCTGAAGCTCTAAGTTTCTAAGATGGGACCTCGAGCTCTCGTGTCTCAAGCGATGCATTGGGTTGTTGGTGACCACACCGCATGGGTGACAGGTGTACACGTTTTCGTCTCTCGCGAAGTGTCTGTGGGCGGGCGAGAGTACGTGGTCCCTGATATCGTCCACACCTAGTATCTCCTTACACCCAACCTTGCAAACGTGAACGTCGCGGTTCGCGGCGAGATCTAGCCACGCTTTGGCTTTGGTTGGGCATGGTTTCCATATAAGGGTCACTAAGAACACTTGGAGGAAGTTACCGAGTAACGTACCGTTGGACCCACTAGGGTTGTTCAAGTAGACATCACTTGCTAACATAAGGTACTTGAATGATGAGTAACACCACACAGGGATTATGCTAGCTAATCTATCAGCAATCTCCTTGGCTCTATCTTCTCGAAGATCGATCCAAGTGTCGTGAAGATGCCTCGCACAGTCGACCTGGGGGATAGGCTGTTTTATTAACACCTCTTCACATCTGAGGTCGAGCAGATCGTATATTGAAAAGTACTCGTTTAAGACGTTGGGTCCATTGTCGACTCGTGGGGTAGACACACTGACAAAGGCCGTTCTCAGCAAGCGGTCAATAACTTCTTCGCTAGCCTCTCGGTCTTGAGTCATTGCGTTATACTCCCAGAGAAAATCCTAATTTTAGTGCGTTTGGTCTGGAACTGTGAGACACCTGTGAGGTCAACTGTGAGACACCTGTGAGGTCAACTGTGAGTAAGATAACACGTGATAGTGTATTAGATGGTTGAGGACTCACAGACGGCTGTTGAAGCGAAGATCACGGCTGATGTGAAAAGTGTTAAGGTGAAGGACCCAAAGCGTGTCGCTGCTGGTAAAAAGTTGGCTGAGATATCGAAAGCCGCGAAAGAAAAAAAAATGCGTGAAATGATAGTTAACGAAGAACAGGGTGGTGAGTGGAGCTATGGTTACATTGTTGGAACACTTGGTGTAATCATTGCTGCCGCTTCACTATGGCACACAATTAGTAGTGAAAAAGAACCTGTGAGCACTGCACCAGCACCTGCGCCAGAGAACCACAAAACTCGTCGCCCAGCGTTAGACACATTTGATTCTTAAACAAAACACACGACAATGTATATGGCTGCGATCGATCGAAAAGAACTTATGAACGAACTGTACGACGCGTTACTTGTTACGACTGGTGCTGTGGCAGTGAGTATGATTTCTAAAAGGGCTTTGGGAGAACCATTGGGAACACCAGAGACTGTGAAAGGCACAGTGAAACTCGCTGCGGCTGTTGGTGCAGGAACGCTGTTAGTAAAATGGCTGCAATCAAAAAAGTGGATACCGACAGATCCATTCAAATCAACGTAAGTTAATGGTGAGTGTTGTGGCTGGAGGGATATTTAATGCAGTGGCTTTCGCAGGCGCTGGCTTTATGTTTTCAAAGTTTAATCACACAGGCTATGAAGCTGAGATGAAAAGACACAACCATGCGTTGGAACAGTTAGCCAGCGCGAAAGAGGCGTGGTATGAGAATGAAATCGCCAAGAAAGATAAGATCCAGCGTTTACGGCAAATGCTCTCAGACGCTAACGCTGACATCAATGACACAAACCACGCGTTGGAAGAACTTAGAAGCGTGATGACTATTCAGTACAGCGGACGAGTGTTCACTGACCTCCCGAGGGTTGCGGATTACTACCAACCGAGTGCGGAAATGAAGGAGTATCAATTATTGTTTGTTAGCGCGCTAGGTTTGGGTAGTGGAATAGTGGTGTGGGCGCTAACTCAATAAAAAAATGTTGGAGTAGTATAAGAGTGATGGACAAACTTATGAGGCAGATGAGTTATGGCTTGACAATTGACGAGATCGCGAGTGAGACGCAAACTGAGTGTGGAGACACCCTTAGAATTCACTACTGCTCGGATTGTGACGTTGTGAAAAACATGACCAACTGCGGTGGGTACGCGTGTCCAAAGTGTGGCGACACCGAATGGGGTTACACTCAGAGTTACAGCGACACGAGACTCACGCGATTAAAAAGCGTTCACAAACGGTCTTGGTGGATGGGGAGGAGACTACGGAACGTTGTGAAGGGTGAGCACCTTGAGTTGATAAAAGAGGACTTCTTGAAAGTTGTCAATGTGTTGTACTCATGCAATTTGGTGAAAGGTAGAAATGTCAGCAGATACGGGTACTACATTATTAGGTTGTGTCATAGAAGACGAGTCAAGACACTCGAGAAGGTGTCAGACCTCAAAGACGGGAAGGTGAAAGACTTGTTCGACGATAATTTGTTTGGGGTGGTGTACCCAAAACTAGGATGGTGTGAAAGTGGTGACAATTACTACGACGAGTGGTTTAGGAAAAAAAAAACAAGTGTAGTATATAGAAGTCAATGAGTCGGACTGTGAAAAACCCACTGACAAAAAGACGGGCGCATAAGACGAGTGCAGCCGTTGTCAATTCACTAACAGATAAAGCGACCAACGTTCACGGCTTCTTTAGAGACCAAGAAACACAACCTGTGGTCGAAGACCTCACACCGTCAACGCATCCGTTAGATCAAGCGTTGTGGCTGGAGGGATATTTAATGCAGTTGTTTCCGCAGGTGGTGGCTTTATGTCTTCAAAGTTTTAACCACTCAGGCTACGAAGCTGAGATGAAAAGACATAACCATACGTTGGAACAGCTGGCCAGTGCGAAAGAAGTGTGGTATGAAAATGAAGTCGCTAAAAAAGATCAGATTCAGCGTTCGCGACAACAGCTCTCAGATGCTAATCCCAAAACTAGGATGGTGTGAAAGTGGCGACAATTATTACGACGAGTGGTTTAGGAAAAAAAACAAGTGTAGTATATAGAAGCCATGGGTGACGTCACAGAAAACTCACTTGTTAGAAATGGTGCAGCCGTTGTAAATCCACTAACAGGTAGAGCAGTCAATGTTCGTGGGCGAGTCTACAACCAACTTGTTAGAGACGGTGTTTTTAGTGACACGACAAATGTTAGTACTACTAATCCGCTGACAAACAGGCGAGTTAACGTTGGCAGTCGGACGCACACCCGTCTCGTTAGAAACCAGGAGGCGCAACCCACAGTTGAAGACCATAGCCCACGGCTGTTGGATCGAGCACTGAGAGGGTTCACAAGGTCTTATGGAGTCGAGGTAATTGACGACAGAGACATCAATCAGGTAAGCGGTAGTAGAAGCGCTGTCATCAACCTCTTGAGACGTGAGTTGGGTGAGACCAACGGAATGAAAGTGGTAGAGACAGTTAAGGTCACTTTTGAGAAAGTCCTAGAGCGTGATAAGACCACATACAAAACTGCCTACTTTAACAGCGAAACGTTTGTCGTCATTAATGAGCGTGACATTGAAGGTGTTGCCAACCGTGGATCGGAGCAGATTTTAACGCGGATAGCTGGGTGGCTATCTGAGGGGTCTGGATGGACTATCGACAAAATAGATGCGCACTACGTTAATGTCGCTATTTACAGACCTTTGCATGGGAGTAGCTACATTGTGTTGCCAAAGGAGCTGCGCAACAGTATGAAGGGTTGGTAAACGTAAATAACGATGATGACAATGAGTGCTTTAGATGGTGCCATCTCGCACACAAATTTCCTGTTGGAAAAAACTCTGACAGAACGTCAAAGTACGCTAGGCATGTCGGTGAGCTGAACTATGACGGAATTGACTTCCCAGTCACACTCAAAGATTACAACAAGATCGAAAAGGCTAACGAAATTAGCATCAATGTTTTTGGGTATGAAAGTAAGCAGCCATTCCCTGTGTACGTTTCTAAGGAGACGTATCCTGACCATATGGACCTACTGTTGATAACTAATGACGTGGGCAACAAGCATTATGTGTACATTCGCGATTTCGACAAATTCATGTACCGTCAGACAAAGTATAAGGCGAGAAAGCACTTTTGTAGGTGTTGTTTGCAGTGTTTCACCCGTGCGGACGTGCTTGAAAGTCATATTGAAGTGTGTTTGGTCATTAATGGGAAGCAAGCTATTAAAATGCCACAAAAAGGCGCGAGAGTGAAATATGAGAATTTTAGCAGACAATTAAATGTACCATTTGTGGTGTATGCAGACTTCGAGGCTATCACACAGAAGGTGCACACAACAAAGCTGTCAAGCGAGAGTAGCTACACAAATGCTTACCAGAGACACGTTGACTGCGGTTATGGGTATAAATTAGTTTGTTGCTACGACAACGAGTACAGTAAGCCAGTAAAAGTGTTATCGCGGTGAAAACGCAGTCAACAAGTTCATTGGGGAGATGTTAGAAATTGTCGAATATTGTAAAGAGACATCTGAGAGTCACTTTAACAAAGAGATGATACTGACTGATGACGATAAACAAAACTTTGACGAGGCTAAGAGTTGCCATATTTGCAGTGTTGAGTACACTGGTGCTGACGTTAGAGTGAGAGACCACTGTCACGTGTCAGGTAAGTACAGAGGGTCTGCGCATCGTGAATGTAATGTGAACTTTAAGTTGACTGACAAAATTCCTGTGATCTTTCATAACTTGCGCGGTTACGATAGTCATTTCATTATGCAGGAGATTGGCAAGTTTGGTCAAGACATAAATGTGATACCGAACAACATGGAGAAGTACATGGCGTTCATGCTTGGAAAAAACTTGGTGTTCTTGGACAGCTTTCAGTTCATGGGTAGCTCTTTGGACAACTTGGTGAAGAACCTACCAAGAGACGCTTTCAAATACACGTCAGAAGTGTTTCGTGAAACAGGGTTAGCACTCATGACAAGAAAGGGGGTCTACCCCTATGACTACATGGACTCCTTTGAGAAATTCGATGAATGCGAGTTACCCTCTAAAAAAGACTTTTACAGCGTTCTGAACGACGAGCATATTACGGAAGAAATGCATGAGCGCGCCATTGACGTGTGGGACTACTTCGACGTTGAAAATATGGGTGGGTATCACGACCTGTATTTGAAAAGTGATGTGCTCTTGCTCGCCGACGTTTTTGAAAACTTTAGAAAGACATGCCATCGTGAGTACAAACTAGACCCGTGTCACTATTTCACATCACCTGGATTGGCTTGGGATGCTATGTTAAAGATGACTGGAGTGGAACTCGAACTATTGTCCGACATTGACATGTTCCAGTTTGTAGAGTTAGGCATGCGTGGTGGTGTGAGCTACATATGTAACAGACATGGTGTGGCGAATAATAAATATATGAAGGGGTATGACAAAGAGCGAGAGTCGAAGTATTTGATGTACCTTGATGCCAACAATCTGTATGGATGGGCGATGAGTCAAAGTTTACCTACGGGTGGCTTCAAGTGGTTGACTGAGAAAGAGATAAAAAAAGTTAATCTATGCGACTATCACGACGGTAGTAAAAAGGGTCTGTTGCTTGAAGTCGACTTGGAATACCCAGACCATTTGCATGACCTACACAACGACTACCCGGTGGCTCCTGAGAAGATGGAAATAACTGTCGACATGTTGTCGGAGTACTGCACGAAAATTAAAAATAAGTTTAATGTGAGTGTTGGCGGTGTGAAGAAGCTGGTGACTAATTTGATGAACAAAAAAAAGTATGTGTGTCACTATAGAAATCTGCAGTTGTATGTAGATCTTGGATTGAAAATCAAAAAGGTGCATAGGGTCCTACAGTTTGACCAGTCCAAGTGGTTGGGTAAGTACATCGACTTTAACACAGTCAAAAGAACCGCGGCTAAGAACGCTTTTGAGAAGGACTTTTTCAAGTTGATGAACAATAGTGTGTTCGGAAAAACGATGGAGAATTTGAGGAAGCGTGTGGATGTAAGATTAGTGACCACCGAGAAAAAGTTAGAAAAGCTTGTCTCGAAGCCGACGTTTGTGTCTTGCAAAATATTTAGCGAGAACTTAGTCGCTGTCCACAAAGTCAAAGAAACGCTGACATTAAATAGACCCGCATACGTGGGTATGTGCATACTAGACTTGAGCAAAACGCTGATGTACAATTTTTCACTATAATTATATTATGAAAAAGTACTCTAGCGACACCTGTAGATTGCACTTCACTGACACTGACAGTCTGTTGTACTCAATCAAAACTGGCGACGTTTATTCCGACTTCATGGAGGAGCGCGAAAAGTTTGACAATAGCGATTACCCTGCAGACAACCCGTTCGCTTTCAAAGAGAATAAGAAAGTTATTGGCAAGATGAAAGACGAGTGCGCTGGAACACCAATTATTGAGTTCGTTGGGTTGCGCAGTAAAATGTACAGCTATTTGAAAGAGGATGGGGGTGGTGGGAAAACCGCTAAAGGCATTAGAAAGAATATAATTAAAAAAGTGATCAAGCATGAAGATTATAAAAGTGTGTTACTCGAGCAGAAACAGTTGCGACACACAATGAAGACCATTAGAAGTGTTAAACATCAGCTAGGTAGTTACGAAATTAATAAAGTGTCGCTATCCTGTTTTGATGATAAACGATACCTTTTAGAAAATGGTATTGACTCCTATGCGTATGGTCACAAAAACATTGAAGTGATAGGCAACAAACGCTGAAAATAGTGAACAAACGGACTAATCTATTATTAACAGGTGGCAATAACCTAATTTGCATAACAGGTGGTAATTTTATCACGCGTGAGACACTTTTACGACACATAAATTTGTGAAAATGTGATTTGACAAATTTGTGAAAATGTTGAAACGACACTTTCTATTTTTTAAATGTGATTTGACAAATTTGTGAAAATGTTGAGACGGCGCTCTCTATTTTTTAAATGTGATTCGACAAATTTGTGAAAATGTTGAAATGACACTTTCTATTTTTTAATATGTAAGACCGCTCGCACCACATTTTATTTTAACACGCGAAAATGTTGAAATGACACTTTCTATTTTTTCCTAAATGTAATTTGCGAGAATTTTGAAACGACACATTCTATTTTTAAAATATGACTGAAATAACACCAAATTTAGCGAAAATCGTGATTTGGTATAAATTTGGTGTTGTTTCGCTAGTCTCGCGTGTGTTTGACATCAATTGAGTAGAAGACGTGAGGGGTGTCTAGCTTGACTAACGATTGCTGTAGTAGTATATAGAACAGGGTTGTGGGCTTATTCGATGTTTTCCGATGTTTTCCGTAAACGTAGATTTACCGAAACGACACTAAATTTTGTCGAATCGTGATTTGTTATAAATTTGGTGACGTTTTGGTATTTATACTCACGGCTGACATCAATTGAGCCCGCAGCCCTGTTCTCTATACTACTTATAGTGGTTGTAACTAGTAGAGCCGTGACTGCGATTTGGTCTATTTATCCAATTATGATTTGAAAGCGAGTTGATATTATTGACTTCCAATGCGTTTTACACTTGACTTGATAATTTGGTGCTGCTGCACGACTCTACATCACAGCAAGCACTATCATTTCCGGGCCAGAAGGAATCTGGAGGAAGAATTTAATGTAATTATCCATAGGCATATTAAATATATGGGCAGGAAAGTTGTCTATCTTCCGTTGCCTGCCTCGGAAGATAAGGCTGATTACTGTCAGGGATCGCCAATGTCTGGCAGGAACTATTAGCGACCGACGTAACGTCACGGCCATCCATTCGTCGGCACAGTTAACACCATTTAACCCATGTGTGGGGAATTTATGTTCGGAGTTATCTTCTCCTAGATAGGTTGCTAACCAAGGCTAAAGAGTATACCATTTTCTACTCAACATTGGTGGGTTGTTGTACATTTCGCTTTGCACACACTTGGTAACAACTAAGCAAACATTTTCCACCTTAAATGCATTCATGGATTCATACGGGTTGACTTCCCCTTTAACCATGATACTGTACATCTGAATACAACTACTGTAGTTTTGTCTAAACACAAAGTTCTATAGTTTTGTGTATGTCGGCACTTACTATGAACAGGTTTTAAGCACGTTCACCCGTTTATGCAATCATTGCTAATTTAGTGATCATCACTAACTTAGCAATGACAGCAGAAACGGGTGAACCCATAACCATGAATAGCGTCCGCGCCAGTGAAGCCTTTGTTTTGGAAACGATACGTCGATGATGTCATCTCCGCGGTACCCAAGAATGAAGTGGAAATTCTTTTCAGCCACTTGAACTCAATAGAGCATTCAATTCAATTCAATTCAATTCAATTTAATTCACAGTATAACGTGAAAATTATTAATATGAATGTTTACCATTTTTGGATTCAGTCGTCAAACGAACAGACCACGGGAAATTCGAAAACCAACACCACACACTGACAAATATCTTTCATTTGATTCTCACCACCCCATATGCCATAAGAAGTCCGTTCCTAGAACTTTGTTTTTGAGAGCTCAAGGCGGCATGCACTTTGGTTTTCACACGACTCCGAGACGTTTGAGTCTTCACTCGACTTGGAATTATTTATTGTTTATTGATACATGTATGTTGAAGTACTAACTGTACATGTAAACTGTCAAATTTATGATAAGCTATTTATCGTTTTTAGGTATATCATTGAGAATAATTTCCGTTTCCTCAAAACTTTCGGCGTCCAAAGGTGTCCACTTTTTCATTGTAGAGCGTCCTTGGATAAGCCAATCTGCAGGCTATATACTGTACGCCTGCGTTCTACTGGCTGCGCATAAATATATGAATATATGAGTGCAATGTATATAACTTGTTTTGTATTGTGAGTTGGTTAACTACAGTACTGTACAGTGTAGCTATGTTTTAGCGAGCTTTTAGCTTTTCTTTTTCAATAATTTTTGTTTTATATAGAGATTCGGTGTCAATTGGGACGCAAGTTCAGTTCCTTTCCCTGTAACTTGTTATTTTTGTAATGTGACAAATTTTAAAGTGTCTATAAACGCTATATTTGGGTCGTTTAATGTTTCTTTGTAATGTAAAGTGATCATATAAAGTGCGCATAAAGGTTAAAAGCGTGGATATAAAATAGATATATATATGCATGAGTACAGTACCTCTCCCTTTTTTGACACAATTCTAGCCAACCACCAACAAAAAGGAGGACTATCTCCAGCCATAGAGAATACCTGTTGATAAAAAACAAATTGTACATCTGCGGTTTTTCAAAAACAAACTCATGTATCTTTTACATAGCTGCAATGGCAAGGAAATTATGTTTGGATGCAACTGAGGCAAAACAAGTAATTTCTGTATGAAGAATAAGAAACTTTGAATAGTTTTCCATGACCGTTGGTTTTGACCCACAATCCTCATTCCATTGCTACCTGCCATATTTAACAAATATGGCAGTGTGTACTGTATACAGTATCATAATTTTTTTATATAGAAAAGTATTTTGAAAACGTATCTGACTGCCCCAATCTGGTTTAATGTACAAGTGCTCTGGCCATTGAGCTGCTGAGACAATGGTCAGAAGGAACACATCAGAAATTTCTGACTGTTCTGACAGATAAGTTTACAAAATATTATTCTGAGTACCAGTAATGTAAATCTTCTCCTGTAAAATGTTTTATATATAATTTTTTTATTTCATATTTTTATTATACATGTAATATAACTATTTAGCCATGGGTTATGATCTGGGGGTTTAGACAATGTGCTCACGGTGACGTGTACGAGCATTTTTATATTGTTTCAACTTTCAGGTAATGAGGCCATTGTTTTCTACTCCCTCAAGGACAGACAACAATATAAAAATGCTCGGAAACGTTACCGTAATGTGGTCGTGCATTTAGGCAGGAATTATTTACACGCATTTGCTTGGTGCCCAAACCTTTCTAAGGTTAACGACTATCTTTGTACACTTGACCTGACCATTATGGTAACCTAAGGATATTTTTATCTTTGTTGGGTCAGTCTTGAAAGGCACATGTACCGTAGTATACAATTTTCACATTATTTTGTGAAAATAGTCACTCTAATTTAACTGAGCCTCAATATAAGGCCAAAATAAATTGTTGGTGATTGTCCCTGCCCAACCATTGAAACATCTCCCTAAATAAATTTATATTTATGTTTTCGTGCCAATAAACTGTAACTCTCGGTAGAATTAAATAGCCGCCTTCACAGAAGAGCCTGCAGCACCCATTAATCCCCTCATTTTAGCACATGTATGCATTTGTACGTGCATCTGTACCGTACATGTATTTGTACATTTAGCACATGCATACTGTACTTCAGCTATCTTCTATGAGCATGGAAACTAGTGGTGGTGGAAACAAAGTCATGTATGGTCATGATGTTTTGATACATAATCATTTGTTGTTTAAAGGACACTGCAAATTAAAAATAAGTACATTTTATATCAAAAGTATGAGGTGACTTAAATACATATTATGTAGCAGGAATAATGTATAGTCATATATATCGTATAATCATGCTCGTGACACATATTAAAAATAAATTTATAGTTCTTCTGCCAAATGACCTGTGATGTCATGTTCTGATGGGGTCAGTGTTTGTGCAAATATGAAATATTATGATGAAAATAAGCTTTTTCTCAGTTGCATTATTTTTGTAATCACTATATACCATATTATACAAGCTACAACTAGCCAATACATGGCTTCATGGTTGGTGTACTATACAGCCGCACACCAGTAAGAAATTTGATACATGAACGATCAACAAGCTATCTTTAGAAAATGTTTCTGAGTCCTGGACAGGATTCAAACCTGCAACCATCTGATTGCTGGTGAGATATTGCTCTAACCATTGAGCTACCAAGAATCAGATAGAGAATGAAGATTATAATAATGTACTGGTTCATTTGACATACAGTACCATATGTACTGCCTATGTGGCAGTCACTTACTGTATATATCAGTAATGCTTGTGATACAGTCCATCTATAATTGTTTGTGTACTCCAAGCAGCTTCCACATTCACTAAAGCTACAGTATGTATATATTAACACACAGTAAGAAATACAATGATTACCAATCACCAGCACATGACATCATCATGGTCATATTCAAAATGGTGGCCTGAGAGCCTATTTTTGGAATGAACATGGATGGTTGTAAAGCAAAATGGTGGTGAACTGCCAAGATTTTTAGTAATGAAATACTGATGTTTCGAGCTCAGAGCTCTTCATCAGAAAGGGTTAGCATGAAATGTCAGTATTTTGTTGCTAAAAATCTCAGCAGTTCACTACCTTTTCACTTTACTATTATACAGTTTATATGTTTTTAGAATGGTTCAATTTTTTAAATATGTTACAATTAAGCATAATTTTCATAGTGCCAAACTATATATAAGTAACAGTATCTTCTATACATATACACACACACACATATATATATATATATATAGCTATAACTATATACATCATGTAGTAATTGATATATGCAGTAAGGGTAAAATATTAATTAAAAAGGACAATCACCAACTATACTTTTTTACATGGCCTACTCCAGGCATGTGAAATCTACATGTATGGTTATCGATGATTGGAAAATATCAATCAATAACAATCAATATAATTTTATAATTGATATTGATTAGTATTGGTCAATTGCTAACCAAACAACAATCAAATTTTCTGGGGGAAATTTCATTGATTAATTGTTATCAATTTTATCAATTGTTATTGACATCCATGCAATTGAAAATGTGTTATCAACACACAACTTGAGCAAATACAATTGAAAAACAGAGTGCGATAAACCAACAATATTAATCAATAAACTGTGGGAGATAGGATCCTAAACCGAAGATATGGTAGAAATGAAAAAAACCAGCTGATTGCACCGATCATGATGAAAATATAAATATATTTTCATCATGAGTGCAATCAGCTGGGTTTTTTCATCTCTACCACATCTTCGGTTTAGGATCCTATCTCCCACAGTTTATTGATTATTGTTGGTTTATCGCACTCTGTTTTTCAAAAGTCTGTTTTGCCTTTCTTGGTCGGTTTGCTTAAAGCCTAAGCCTGGTTGGCCAAAATTAAGCAAATCCCACCTTTTGACTCAAATGCACAACAGTTATTAAAATGCGATGTAGGTTCCTCTCATGAAAAGTTCGGTGTCTGACGAACAGCTGATTTAATTTGAAATAGTTTCATAGTGCAGTAATCCCCGCCTAACCATGGGCCAAATAAACTTAGCTCTTTATCGATTCACTGAAACACTTAACTTTATATAAGATGAACCAAATTGCATTAGGTTATGTTATATTATTACATAGGTTATTTTATCATTAAAAATTTAAAAACTACATACAATCTATAACAATTTAATTGAAATTAAATTGTTATATAATTGTCTGACATGAAATATAAATAATTGTCGATTATTGAAAATCAATATCAATATAATTATCAATATAATAATTATCAATATAATATTATTAATATTATTAATATAATATTATAATAATTATCAATATAATAATAATTGAATCACAAGATCGTGCTTATTGATATCCAATATCAATCGATTAATTATATTGATTGATATCAATTGGTATCAATTGCTATTGATCATTGATTTCAATGATTGCATTCAAATGCCTGGATAGCTATAGCTTCTCTAATTATATAATTAAATATTGCTTCTTTGTGGTCTTTCCTGCTCAAAACAACAAAATATACAGCCAGTTTATGTACTGAAATTACACAAAGACCCAATCGGCATGGTTAAGTAAATATGTTAATCTGAAATTTCGTAGCACAACAATTCTTTATTTCGTTATGGTTTTCGGCTAGAAACTAGACGGAATTAGAATAGGGTACGTACATCACAGCATCTTATCAATTAACTTTCTAATTAAATAAACAATAAGAGTCTAATATAACATAACATAAAACTGGAGTATAATAAACCTAAAACATCACAGAATAATTGTAACAGCAGGGGTTTACAGATTACGCAATGACATGTTGTTCATTCATCAACTATTGCGCAACTTGCGTACGTATTAAAACGTTTGATTATAAATACGTCTATAAAACCACATTTATTGAGTTTCTCTAGCACTAGTCGCATGAAGAATAAAAGTGCATGAATATACTACCCACCTCCACAACGTCGTCAACATACAATTCACAACGGCTGTTCGACTGAGGTGGCAAGCGCACCTGAGCAAAGGGGACTCGTTTCGGGTTACCCCAGCTAGAAAAAAATAGAGCCTATATAGTTACTAATAACAATTATACATTTACTTTAAAGTGCCTTGAAGCTGAGATTGGACAACATTAATATATCTTTACTACATTTAATACAAATCAATAGTGAACATAACTTTGCATGGACTTACTCTTCGTCCGGTGCCACAGTTATCTCCTCCATGTGAATATTCTTTACGTAAGCCTGATAAATAAGAGCGCTCTTTTCACACCACTACTAAATATGAACACATTCAGAGAGGTTCGTTTAAAACTACCTTATAATATCCCCCGTTTTCTCCTTTCACTTCCACAGCTAGCTCCTCCATTGCTGCGACGAAAGCAAATGTAGTAACAATGATCATACGATTATGCAACTACTAGCCGCCGATCAGTTCTGAAAAATAACAAACAATCTTGAAGTCTTGACCTTGGTCAACAATATTGCGGGCTCACCAGCGTTCTCCCCCGCGTGTTTTCCCGCAAATCCACGCATCGCGGCGGGTAGAAAAATAAGCGCCTGGGTACGAGGCTGGGCTCCTACACAATACTAGAAATACGTTACGCAACAACCCCTCGCAAAGCTACTGTTTGCTTTTATAATGCTTGCCTTTTATTTGCCAATCCGAATAGATTTTTAGTGGACACTAACTCTGAGAGCCGTTAAACTATAAAGCTTCCGTTGGCTAGGTTTCATTGTTTAATAAAGCATTTCAAAATTTATATAGGTAATCGCATGGGGCCGAGGAAAATTAATGTTTAATTTCACTTGTGTTTTCAAAGTTTCACAAAATTTCCCGAGTCGCGAAGGGCGAAACTTTGGAAACACAAGTAGGGCCTGTTTATATGGTCCCGGTACACAGGGACGTCCCGGTATACCAGGATCTCGGCTTGTATATAATTTACTGTTAGTTTCAATTCGCAGTTGCGTTTATATGGAGACTGGGACATCCCGCCTGACCGGGATCGGTACACCGGGACAGATTTTTTCCATATAAACGCTACATCCCGGTACACCGGGATGAAGTGAAATGAAATTTAAAACGTCGTCTGACCGGTAAAATAACTTGTTATGCACGTGAACAACATGAGGAAGCCTGCTAAATGTCAAAGCCAAGCGTGAAAAACAACTATACAATCCAATTCCCTCCTCATTAGCCAATCATATTCGAGTAATTTTGCCCTCTATATGATTATGCGGAAAATGTCTGATGAATATATGCCCTTAATTATCATTCGTAGCTACTACAACGACCTAAAACGACCTAAAACCATCTAAAACTACCTAAAACCATCTAAAACCATCTAAAACCATCTAAAGCCATCTAAAACGACCTAAAACCATCTAAAACCATCTACAACGACCTGTAAAACGATCTAAAACTATCTAGAACGATCTAAAACGATGCAAAACGATGTAAAACGAACTAAAACCATCTTATAAAACCACTGATCTAGGACAGGGAGATTTAGGGTAATTTTTTTTTGACTGTTTATTGAACTCTATTGTAGCTAAAATGCTAAATAGCTAAATTAACGAGCAAGTTTACAAATATAATGAAATATTATAAGGTATAAACTACGTAACATTATGAAAAATGAACATATAAAATTTCCCGATCGTTGTGTTTTACATTTTTCATTATCTCTCTAAACTTTGATGATCTGAGATTATACCTGATTATACCTGATCTGAGATTATAATTATGTTCACGTGATTCTGTTCTAGGCAGTAGAAAATGTCAGGTGATTCTCTTGTCTGACTTTGTTTATATATGACTCGCATAATAAGTGCCTTCTTTTTCCAAGGGTTAAGAGCTGAGCATTCACTAGGGCTTGTTCGTAAGTAAGAGATGGATATATGATACGAAGCGCTCTTTTTGGATGCTTTCCAACTTGCATGAGAGGAATTCCTGTATATCCTGCCACACCTGGACCGCATATTCCACTACTGGTCTAACAATAGTTGTGTATATCTTGACAATAGAACTTGATGGTATACATCCGCCTTCTTTAATATCCTGAGGGAATAAAGTCTTTTGTTTGCCTTTTTGTATCTGCGCGAAGCGCAGATATATTGTTGTATCTGCGCGAAGCGCAGATATATTGCTGTCGTGTTGTTAGTGTTAGGTTTGTTAACTTTTACCACAACTTACGACTGTCAGCCGCCGATCATTACTCGAAGTTGCAGTGAATTTGTAAGCGACAATATATATAACATACCGCAGTGTTCGAAGTCATTGAAATTATATTATACCAAGTCGTTTAAATTATGATGACAAACTCCTAATTTTGGGTTGTTGCCTCCGATCTTCATCCAGTCTGTCTGAAAATCTTTATCTATTACCGAATCACAATTCGAAGGACAAACAAGTAGTCCATCACCTGAAAGCAAATTTTTTAGGTTTACTGCTCACTTGCTGGGACGAAGTAAAACCTTCATAGGAGTTAAGTACGCTTATTCATCAACACAAAAAGATATGATGGACATGTTATAGTTATAGCCTTCAAATATTTTTTTCATTATATAATGTTACACTTCAATTTCATATGGCCGCCATTTTGTTTTTTGATTTATTTTACAAATCTCATGAAATACTTCAAAAACCTGCGGATTTTATTTTAAAATATATAAGAAGTCTGCCAAAAGACATATATATTGCTCTTATATCAAAATAGGGCAGCACTCACTAATTAAAAGTCTTGTTCCTATATGCTTCTCACCAGTCCTTTACAATTTAAGGAATTATGAAATTGCTTTGAAGTTGCCCAGTTTAAAATACAAGGATCAGCTAAGATTAACCTTTCAAAATACTTTTTCCCAGTTGTATAAACGTTTAAAAGGTCTATTTAAAATAGAACGGGGGTATTATATGTAATTAGCATATACCAAAACAGTGGATAGTGCTTTTCGCGCAATCTGATTGGTTCCTCTAGCTCGGGATATCCTGCACTATTCACTGTTTCGCAAAACAAGATGGTGTCCTTCTCTTGAACGATTTTCATTTTTACATAATGGCAGAATTTGGAAAAAGCAGGTAGATAGAAAACAATTACTGTGTGTAGGGAAATTATTTTACGTAATATTTATGAAAAACAAATTGCAAAGAGAGAATAGAAAGTGCTCAAAAACCCGCAGAACAGCGAAATAAATGTGCTCCAAAAACAAACTAGCTCGAGTGAAAGAACTGACTGTTGTCAGTTTTCTTTAGAAAAGTGTACTCCGTAGTTCATAAATCGATATTTGCCTTTATATAGTTTATGAGACAATTTGAATTGCCTTTCATATAGAATTTAATAACATTTACAAACACTAAAAATCATTTCAGTTACAACAAAAACCAAGCAAAACTTCGGCCGTAAAGATAATACCGCGATACACTGCCAAGAAACTGGCGAGTAATGAACTGAATACTAAACAAATTACCTGGGAAACATACTACCGATTTTATAACAGTAAACACCCACAGAAATTATTTATAAATTAAAGGAAATTCAACGACTAAAAACATTGTAACTGCATGCACTGACCGAAATAAAAACGCTTATATATAACTCATCTTTTACAAAGAACAACTCGTTTACTCACCCAGAATTCATTAGTTATCCTTTGTCCAAAGGTTTTCCCATGTACAGTGATTAAAATATTTCCTTTGAGCTAAAATCCAGTGGTCTTTTGCCTTACTTTGATCCAACTTCAAAAGGTTTTTCAAAACTACCGGCAGCTGTCAGCTTGTCAAAACTGATAAACAACTCCATATATGGAGTTGCCACCTTGGGAGAATTTAGTTTTGCCTTGCGTTTCTCAACAATTCCTTGCTAAATTATAATGAAACTAACCGAAATTTACCTAATTTTTATCAATTTGTTTTGGTATATGCTAAAACAATTATTCACCTCAGTGTCAGTGAATAGTGGTGGATATTTACCTCGACGCTTCGCGTCTCGGTAAATATCCACCACTATTCACTTCCACTTCGGTGAATAATTGTTAATTATCGTGTTTTTGAGTTTTGTTGCTTTGTACAGCGGTTACATGAAACAAAATGGCGGATAGCATTTCCAAACGAGTAAGGCAATATGTTTATGGCGTTTTCAAATTGGGTAAGTGTTTCTTGAGTTAATTAATATTACACATATTATAAATATTACCTCATATATTACAATTACTACAGGAAAACTAAAATTTCTTGATAAATAAAGGCTTTTTCATTGTGTAATTTGATGGCATAATTATTGATGGAGATTTGACTTTCGATCAACGTAGTTTTTTGCTCACGTTAGTAATATTTGAAATGTTATAATGAACATTAAGTTCTCAAGAACTCAAAAAGTATCAAACTTATGAAATGTGTCAGTAACAGTGCGTTAGCAGATACTGATACAAGGAACAAATCTGACGATCGTTTCAGTTTTTGAAAAAAGGGATCCTTAATTTAGGCTATGCTATAATTGGTCATCCAAATAGCACGTTAAAAATACCCCTTACAAAAAGGTTACGGATTCCCTTTTACTTTGACTGAAATATTATTACAACATATAATTTTTCATTGGTTTTCAATGTTTTTTATAATTTGAGGAGAAATATATATCATTAAAAAAGACTGTGAAAATGTTTTACTTCTTAGGTTCTTATTATTGCCACAATGGCTGAAATTTTAATTCACAGATGCATATGTGATAAGGTCGATTCGGATTTGAGTGAGTGTCGAGATATTAAATCATGGAAAACACTTCATGAAGCAGCTCGCGTCAGAGATCATCACAGAATACTTGGCTTGAAGCTTGGGGATAATGGCTGCCCAGAAGTTCCAGTGAAATACCACAGATCTTGCAGATCAATTTTTACACACAAAAAGGATATTTCTAAGCTTCTGGAATCACGTTCAGTAGAGTTAGGGAAGTCACAGTTGAGAAGAAGTTTGAGAGATGTTTCATCAACATGTTCAGCAGTTCTCCCAAACCATTGCATATTTTGCAAGAAGAACAAGTACAAGTAACAAATCCAGAACAACAACAAGAGAAAAAACTAGCAGCTGTATGGAGTTTAAATCCGATGAAACTGTACGAAGCTGTGCCGAACAGCATATTCAATCATGTTCAGAGCTTGCCGATGTTGCGAAAGAAGTCATGTTATTATGTTCGAAAGATCTTATTTCTAGTGAAGCAAAATATCATCCGTCATGCTACAAAGCTTTCGTACGTATTTCTTACAAATGTCAATCTGTGACCGAAGATAGCGAAAGCGCTCTAGATAAGATCTATCAAGCAGTATTTTCATTTTGGGTTGACGTAATTGAGTCTCCGAGAACGGTAGATGTGAAAGTGATAAAGCAAGTCATGTCTGATGAAGGTGATAAATTGGGAGTTGAAATTCCAGAGTCTAGTTACAAGAATCTTTCACGCAAACTTTCTACCAGATTCAAAGATGAAATACAGTTTGCATATCCATCAAGCAACAAGGTACTGGCTTATCCTCACACTCTGAAGATTAGAAGATGTCATTTGCGAAAACTATAAAATTCAGCGCGAACTAGATTCCATGCATAGTCTTCATAATGATGAAGAAAAGGCTGTTATTAAAGTTGCTAAAGTATTACATCAGAAAGTAACGAAGCTGTCGCCTCAGATGTCATGGCCACCTAAAAGTGACGATCTCCTTCCAAATAAGATTTCTAGGTATATTCCTCGTCTTTTAGACGTGTTTTATCAAGTGCTACTCTCTGGTGAAAATGTGGATGGTGATCGCAGTGGAAGTCAAAGAGTGTTGCGACTGAAAAAACTCGCTTTGTCAAGACATTGTGTACTGTGCGTCCAATGGCAAAATTAAAACTCCCAAGAGTGTTCTTTTCCCCGCTGTTGTTAAGTCACTGTGCAATAACACCGAAGTCATAAAAATGTATTAATCAGTATGGTCATGGAATCGGGTATAATCTGATAGAAGAGGTTGAAACAGAATATGCTTTGCAGATAATAAATCAGCAAACGGAGAAGAGGGTTATTATTCCAGATGAAGTTTTGAAAGAGGGCAACAACTCCTGCATTTCGCTTATGATAGCTGATAATATTGATAATTTAGAAAGCACTCTAACTGGTGCTGGAACCTCTCACAGAGTGAACTCAATCCTGGTGACGAAGAGAAAAGCCGCTGAGCTTGGAGTTGATGATACAGAAGAAGGTGAATTGCCAGTGAAGAGAAAATGTCATAGAACCTTGCCTGAAGATGTAATATCAAGAGAGATACCCGAATACTATGGAGGAAAACGTGTGGGTCCAGGCGAGCTTCAGCATGTCAAGGATCTGCATACTAGTACCAATTACGCTGAAAGGAGTGACATACAGCGCAAGAAATACCTTATCTGGTTAGAAGTAAGAAAGATAAAGACACATCCAGCACTTTTGGTTCCTGGATGGACTGGCTTTAACATTATTGTGAGAGACGAAGTGGTTGTGGTCGAGAGCCTAATTTCCTATTTGGATACGATTGATTCACCGGCTACAGACATAAAAACAGCATTTGAAGTTTTGTGTAGGGGTTGTGAAATAAGGGACAGGTTGCAACTAAAAGCTGTTGCATGTGTTTTTGATCAGGCGTTTTATGCCAAAGCGATGGAGGTGTATTGGAAGCGCAGGGATTTATTCAAGAACTTGATAATTATGTTAGGTGGGTTCCATTTGTTGATGATGTTGTTTGGTGTGATGGGATTACGGTTTGGTGATGCTGGTTTACGGGAACTTGCTGTTCAAAGTGACGTAGTTGCAGAAGGTTCGATCGACAGTGTTCTTAATGGCAGAAATTACAACAGGGCCATCCGTATGCACAAGATTTGTTACGAAGCATTCATGAAGTTGTTAATAGAAACATTTGAAACATCTGTGCAAGATGAATGCGTAGCCACTATGGAGAGGCACACAAATGCAATGGAAGATTTGAAGCGGTTAAATTTGAATCAAGAGTATTATGAAGCTGCGCTCATGAGTGACGAGTTCAAAGATTGGTATGCACTTTTCAACAATTTCTTTGTCGAAATGAAGGATAACGGCTGTGATCTAGTTAAGTTTTGGATTTCTTACCTAGAACTGTGCGAAATTGTATTTAATCTGGTTTATGCAACTCGTACTGGAGACTGGGAGCTTTACCTTTCATGTATCGAAGAAGTTATTCCTTGGTCATTTGCCTACGATCGTCAGAACTATGCTAGGTACATGATTCCCTTCCTTAACGATATGCGCAGCTTACCGTCTTCTATGCCTGAGGTCTACCATGCTTTCATTGACGGACAGTTTTTCTGTTCAGATGAGTAGCTCAAATCCATTTGGAGCAAATGAAGCAGACAAGACTATAGAGAACACGATCAACAGAGACTGCAAGACAGGTGGAGGGTGTATAGGATTTAGCACCAACGTTTCAGCAACACAGAGATGGGTCTTGAATGCATCGCGTAGAGGAAACTTTAGAAAACTACTGAGAGAACACCTTTCAATAAAACCACAAGGCTATGTTCACAAGGAATTGGCGCCTGCTCGAATAAAGAAAGATATTGAAGCGGTAGAATCAGCGACTGATGTTCTACAGAGTGTATTCACGAATCCTTGGATTGGGACTGACTTGATAAGCTTAACGAGTGGCATTCAAGCAACAACGACTGTTCGTAATGATCTTCTTAGTGCAAATCAAGTGGACTCGAATGCTTGTAAAGACTTCATCAGCAACCGTTGTTCCGCCAAGCCCCAGCCTTGATTTTTTTGATCCTCTGAAGAAATCAAAGCTTCATACATTCAGAAATATGAAGAAAGTTCTCAAGATTAGTACTAAGAGTGCTATGCTGCCTTTCAAAATGGATAGAAATCTCTTTGCAAGAATGGCTCTTTTGGGACAGTTCAGAAAGATTGACTTGAAGATTGTACACACCTTTCCACTTGGTCCTCTTCCTTGGTCATTGGCAACAGCTTATGGTTTGCCTAGAAAGACTGATAAATCACAGCTCTTACATCAGTTAGAAAAGGGTGTTCCCATCGCAGAGAATTATCCACAAAGTTTAAGCAGTATTTATGATGGAATGGCTCTTCTGCAGAAATTCAAGCCACCTACTGGTGCAACTTTCAAGGTTTTAGCCGATCGAGTTTTGGATGCTGTTACCAATACGCCAAGCAATCGAGTGGATGTGGTGTTTGATGTTTACAACGATATATCAATAAAAAATGCTGAAAGGTTAAAGCGGAGCACTCTGTCTGATGGTACAACGTACAAAAATCTACAGCCAGGCTTTCAGATCAAATCCTGGAAAAAGTTCATGTCAGTCTCTTCTAACAAAGCAGAAATTGTCAGATTTCTAGTGTCACAATGGAAGAAAGATGAGTATCTTGCTAAGTTAGCAGGTAAGTCCTTGTATGTAACTCTTGAGGACCAGTGCTGGAAGTTGACATCAACCACCACAGAACAAGTTCCAGAGTTAACTTGCAACCATGAAGAAGCAGACACAAGGATTATTCTTCATGCCAAGCATTGCCAAGGACCTTTCATCGTACATGCTGATGACACAGATGTCATGGTTCTTCTTCTTAGCCACAGCCACGCCCTAAGCAACAGAGGATACATGAAGATGGGCAGAGGATCCAAAACGCGGATTCTGCAGCTGCACTTGATGTTACAGAAACTTCTTAAAGAGCTTGGCCCTGGGATTCACGAACAAGACTATCTGCGATCTCTCATTGGCATACACGCTTTCACTGGATGTGACTCCGTTTCTTCGTTTGCAGGCAAAGGCAAGAATAAAGCGCTGAAGTTGTTGTCTAACAGTCGGAAATATGTTGATGCGTTTAAGGATCTTGGCGTTTCGTGGAATGTTTCTGACAATCTAATTGATGAAATGGAAGAGTTTGTTTGTGATCTTTATGGAAAGAAAGGCCAGAGTGTGGATTTGTTGCGTTATGAGCTTAGTTGTGCTAAGGGTGGAAAGGTAGAGCCAGAGAAATTGCCTCCCTGTCTATCTTCACTGAAGTTACATATTCTGCGTGCAAACTACCAGGCAGCTATTTGGAGACGATCAACCTTTGCGCAACCTGATATCCCTTCACCTCATGGGCACGGATGGGAGGTTAACGAAGATATACAAATAACATGGTTGAGTTGCAAACCGGCTCCAGAAGAAGTACTTGAGATGTTGTCTTGTATTTGCAAGAAATCATGTACCATTGACTCGTGTTGTTGCTTGAAGGCAGGACTCAAGTGCACTGATATGTGTGTGCTTAAATGCGACAATATGACTTGCGATGAAGATGAGCATGATAATCATGAGGATAAAGATGATGATGATGATGACGAAGATGATGATGATGACTTGTAAACAGAACTGATTCGTATAGTTGAAATAGTTCGCATGTGTAAATAACAGTTTTCAGTGTTTTTTCAACTTTTATTTCGAAGTTTGTATAAATTTTCAAAAGTGTTACATTAAAAGTATTAAATAAACACTACATTATCTTTAAGAATACATAAAAGATCAACGAACTGATCATCTGATCAACAAGCGGTGAAAAATCTGTTTTTCAGTAAGGAGAATTTACCTTTTCATCAGCGATTAAAGACTGTATTAAATAATTTAATTTAAAGGGAAAGCTATATATTATTTTTGTCCATCATGGGTTTTTCAGTTAATGGGTCTCTAGTAAACATTTTAAAGTAGTTTTACGTGATCCCCAGGAGTGAGCAGTAACTTCCACTCAGGTGACGGACTAAAGCGTCTTTAGGACAAATGATATCTAATACCCCTCGGCCTCTTGTAAGTATTGAAACCTATTTTTTACCTCTTCGCAGGAAATATATCCATCTATATTATCTAACTAGATAATTGTTTGTTGTTGTTGTAGTGGCCGTGTTTAATATAGCCTGCGAGCCGGCTCTCCGGGTTGGGGGAGGGGCGCGCCGTGTTAATCGATTACGCCCACTTTATTAGTATTGACATATCTGATCAATCAATTACGCTCACTTCATTAATTTTCACATATATTACCAGTCAGATCAATGATATTCGTCCAAAATTCTTGGTGAAAAACCCAATGTAAATAAACACAGCTGCATAGCCATGGCTTACATGGCTAGTAAAGAAGCTCAAAAAAATTCTCTGAATAAGAAAGGACCAAAACCAAAAGCAGTTTGTAAAGACGATTTTTGTCGTGTAATTACATTAATTTCAAAATCAAATGCGGGAGTTCCAAGTGTTCGACGGAGAACCTGTTTAAACAGTCGGAAAGCAAGGAAGCCAAAGGATCAATTCTTGCAAACGATTGCAAACGATATGGGATGTATCTAAATCTGATTACCTTTAAGATAGAGTTTGCCGTACTTGGAAAACCGTCAATCCAACACTAAGCTGTGCGCAGTTCAGAAAACGCAGACAAATCGACATCAAGAGAGAAAAGACAATTGCCAACAACAATAACACCAGAAAGACTAGACGTGCGTCCACCGCAAAAATAAAAGAACCTCGTCGTCGAAAGCATCTATTTTGTGACGAACATGAAAGGGGTGAAGCTCTTTCTTTTGAAGACGAACTAAATAATTTAATGAATGGCTTCCTGATTTGCCTTCTTCAAATTTCTATGTGCGTGTTATTATATCGTATACTAACAAATGTGTAACTAAGGGTCAAATTACAGCCTCGTACCCAGGCGCTTGTTTTGCTTTGCGCGACTTGCGGGGGCTTTTGGGGAGGACGCGACGAGACAATTTAGCGCCTGGCAGAAAATGACCGATATCTGAAGAATCCTGACCGATATCTGAAGAATCCTATATATCTCATCCATTCGTCTGTTTTTGCCGTATTTATTGCTTCTGGTAACTTATTCTTGATGAAGAACTCACTGCCTTTAGCAACAGCCTCTTTTTGCACGAAGTTAGCTTGCAATTATGTCCACTTTGAGTTACATTGCGTCAAAACATTGCGTCAAAACGAAATTCAGTGTTAGCCAGAAACCCAAGTCATCTGTCTCTATATTCTTCAATGTTGTAAACGCTTGGTAGAAGTTGTTTAATTGCTTTACGCTGTTCGTCCTTCAATTCAATTTCTAACGATCTAATGTTCTCTTCCAGACCGCACAATACGTCATTGCTGTTTATCAGGAAGACACATAAATTATAATTTCCACCAATAGAAATTCGCGGCCGTCTGTGGCCTCGAGTATCGATTTACCCCCATGATTGTTGCAGGCTCTCCTCGCCTCCCCTGCAAGCCGCCCGCAACAACCCGCCCTCCCCCAACCCGCGGAGAGCCGGCTCGCAGGAGTCCCTTGCATAGACACATGGTGTATTTGAAAGAGTTTAGAACAAGAAATATATATAATATTGAGAGCGATTTTCGCGTGGCCGCCATGATGGTTCGGCGCACATACATTGTAGGGGAAATGAGGGAAAATTGTCGTAGCGGTAAGTAGGGGGAAACGATTGCTCGGTAGGGGAGATTGGTAAGGATAGAGTGGTAGCACATTGTCTTCACTATTACAAGGAGTTGGATTCAATCAAAGGTATGAATAATATATATTAGCATTTTTGGCTCCTTAATTAGCTAGATTATAGAATACCCGTCCACTTTCACGACTGTTAATCCTCGTTGAACTTTGATAAATTGCCCAAAATTCGCCTAATAGAATTCTAGCTAATTAAGGAGCCAAAAATGCTAATATATATTCATTATTCATATTAAGTTTACATACAGTACCTTTCCTTGTATTGAAGACAATGTGCTTGCCACTCTATCCTTACCAATCTCCCCTACCGAGCAATCATTTCCCCTGCTTACCCCTACGACAATTTCCCTTCATTTCCCCTACAATCCCCTACATTAATTACCCATAGTCCCTAGAATTATATTGTCTGGAAACGCGGCGAACTTCAAAGCGGCTCAAGCTGCGATTTATGTTGAGGATGCCCTGAAAGTGCGCAAATCTTTTGTCCGCTTACGTTCATTAATATTTATACAGCACGGTTGAGTGATTGAACCCAAACGCTGCCATTGGCTGCTTGCTTCATTATACAGAAAATACAATGTGTTCAGCAAGTGTGAAAGTGCACACATTTGCATAAACATAAACAAAAACATAGAACAACGACTTTGGCCGCGTCGTTTTAGATTGTTTTAGATCGTTTTACAGGTCGTTGTAGATGGTTTTAGATGGTTTTAGATGGTTTTAGGTCGTTTTAGATTGTTTTAGATCGTTCCTCGTTTTAGTAACTACGCCTTATCATCACAAATTTATAAATTGAAAACCTTTTCCTTTATGTTATACACTGCTAGTATAGATTATACTAAAGCCCATGACAAGAGCTTTCTTTCGATATATCCTACACATTTTTATGGCTCTTATTTAAAAAGTTATGGGCTGAAACAATAACAAAACAAAAAGATGCCATCTTGGATTTTGGTCGCCATTTTTGATTTACGAAATTCTTACATTAAAGCTTTCACTATACTTCTATTAGATTAAATTAAATCTCGTGCCATGAGCTTTCCTTTGATATATCTTTTGAACTACTAACTCTAAGAACTCATTTTACATATCAAATGAAATCTTGCAGTAACAGACTCTGACGGCCTCCAGCTGACATACCTATAGTATGTACAAAAATATCTTCAAGATATAGTGTAACTCATGGGCGGATCTAGGATTTTTTACACCTTAGGCAAATATCTGGGAAGTGCATGTACAATGTAAATTGGGGTGTCTGAAATTCCTGCAAAAACTAAAGGTTTTAAAATGATTTTTTTTTAAAGTATGCACAAACGTGTACATAAAAAATGTATGCACAAACGTCGGCAAAATATTTCTAGATCTATTATCCAAGCACTTCCCAGCACACCACGCATTCCATAAGATCTTCAACAGGAGAAACACAAAGGTTAGCTATAGCTGCATGCCAAATATGGCCAGCATTATAAAAGGCCACAACGGAAAAATTCTCACTTCCAACATTCCAGCACCTGCCAAAGAATGCAACTGCAGAAAAAAGGACGAATGCCCGCTGGATGGTGCCTGCCGCGAAGGCAACCTGGTTTACCAAGCTGAAGTTACACAAACAAACAACCAGGATACGAAGATTTACATTGGTATGACTGCGACAGAATTTAAAACCCGCTATAATAACCACACAATGTCATTTAAACATAAGAAGTACTCCACGAAAACGGCACTATCTAATCACATCTGGGAATTGAAAGAGAAGAACCATGACTACACAATCAAATGGACAATTTTGAAGCGAGCGAAATCGTGCAACAGCGGAAGCAAAACATGCAACTTATGCATTACGGAAAAATTTTATATTTTATACGCGGATAAACGGTTTTTATTGAACAAAAGAGCTGAATTGATATCTAAGTGCAGACACGACAATAAATTTTATGTAAGCAACCTTAGGTTCAATTAGGAAAATTCCATGTAATTTTATGCATGCAACATTAGGTTATAATTTTAATTTTATGCAAATAATCAGGTACTATCTATATAAGCCCCCCGTTCTTTGACATGTTCTTCAGTCTGATGATCGCCTTGAGCGTGAAACTCGAGTAAATGTTTTTAACTTTTAATTGTAAATAAACCATTTTTAACTATATATATATATATATATATATATATATATATATATATATATATATATATATATATATATATATAGATAAATGTGTTGATAACTAGTATCGAGTACAAAATCATACGGGTAGAGTGCTCAATGGCGAAGCAGAGCGATATAACATGAAAACACAAGTTTGAGTTACTTCATAAGAACTTTATTCACGACAAATCTGTTTCGTATGGCAAGTGCGAAGCTTGCCACACTCGTCAGGTGAATGTTCATTCACCTGACGAGTGTGGCAAGCTTCGCACTTGCCATACGAAACAGATTTGTCGTGAATAAAGTTCTTACGAAGTAACTCAAACTTGTGTTTTCATGTTATATATATATATATGTATATATATATAGTACAATATCTACAGACACGTGTTTCGCTGTTCCACAGCTCATCAGTGCAGCTTGGTACAATCTAGATATAGGCATGAGAACTAATTATACACAAATGATTGCCAGTGACAACCGCTTGTGGGATAAACAGCGGTCTGCGGCGCATGCGCACATCTAGAGAGCGTGAAGCGGTATAGGGCCAGAGTGCTCAAACTACTACAAGGGTAGTGGGCGTTGCATTATCGCTAAAAGACACATACACCAACTATATATATATATATATATATATATATATATAATATATATATATATATATATATATATATATATATATATATATATATATATATATATATATATATATATATATATATATATATATATACATATATATATATATATAGGTAATAAAACTGCCAAGATATTTTGTGACGAAAAAAAAGACGTTTGGAGCGGAGCCCTTCATCAGAGTAAGACCTGAATGGAAGAGGGTCTGAATTAGGCATGGTTGTGGGTAGAAGTAGGTCAGCATTACGGTACCAAGTGGATTAAATTGATTAAGTGGCTTAAGAATGTTTCTATTGTTCAGGTTGGTTTGTTCTATTGTATTAAGATATTCAGTATCCGGTAATTGTAGTTGGGACAGACGATTGATTGAGCTGGATGCTGGTATCATCCCACCAATGTTTTGCTAGACAGATATTCCTTTCGCAGTTGACTTTGTTGCGAAAATATTTTAAACTTACAACATTATTGGTCGTTATAATAATAACAGGCTACTAGAAATACGAATCCGCAATAATTCCCTCGCCGCCTTTTCTACCACTACCCCCACCCCACCCCTAGAGTTTCTTTTCCCCATCCATGGTCCTCAGTGCCCAGACCACAGTGCCCATATCAAATTTATTATTTTTATTAATTAATTAATTTTTTTTTTAATATGTGAGAATGCTAGAAATCGCCATTATTGTGTATTAAAAAATCGCCATTATTGTGTATTAAAAAATCGTCATTATTGTGTCTCAAGTATGCTGAATATTACCAGCTGAATATGTGAGAATGCGAGAAATCGTCATTATTGTGTAATCTTGTCCCCAGGTCCGTCGCGCACCTATAGTGTCCTTTTTGACATTGGAACACCTATAGTGCCCTTTCTAGCGTTAGGTTACAGTTATTCTTCGGGTTAGGGTTAGTTTGGGGGTTTTAAATCGTTAGGATCAGTTTTTAGGGTTTTCTTTAGGTTTTGTTTGCGCACCTCCATTTGATGGATGGAAACTAGTGTCACAGAATAAATCCTTTACATGGTAAATGGTAAATGGCAAATGTCTCTCAGGTAAGTTAATTCACAGTTAATTAAACTTGCTATCTTAAAATCTTCGACAAGGTACAACTAAACCTAACACGAAGAATAACTAGCTTAGTATATGTGAAATCTGACGAATAATTTTAATTAATGTCAGTATTCTACTCATATACTGAAGCACAATAGCAACAGCTTCCAAGGTTTAGATGAAGTATAATATTATACACTATGGTTAAGTTAAGATTAAATATAAATAAGCGGACACTAAAACGTGACAGTTATCTCAGACTATCAGTGTCGGTAGACTCTACTCTTAAGGTTCTTTCTAATACAACCAGCGACTTTCCCTCCTTCTCGATCGCCTCTAGATCGCCTCCAGCCTTGGCATGCCTTGCATTTCTCTCACTCGCTCGGATATACTATGAACCCAATAATGAATAAAACCATGAACTACAAAAGGTCTCTTCCGACCTACTGACTCACTAACTAATCGCTGCTTAATCATCCGGCATATATGAAGCATATATATATATATATATATACATATACATAGTACATACACACACATATATATATATATATATATATATATATATATATATATATATATATATATATATATATATATATATATATATATATATATATATATATATATATATATATATATATATATATATATATATATATATATATAATACGTTTACTAAACTTTATATATGTATATTGAATTAAAACTACAAATTAGCCAATCTGTATCTGATTCCCAACCTAATACTTGTCGTTAAAGTTATCCCACCGGCCACTAGGAACGAAAATAAATAACGATGCAATATGTAAGTTCCGGGTTGGCTGGTAACCAGTTGGCCGGAAGAGACTTTTGTTCATGGTTTTATTATTGGGTTCATAGTATAGCCGAGCAAGTGAAAGGAGTGCGAGGCGATCGAGAAAGAGGAAGAGCGACTTCCTTCACTCGCTATACTTATGAACCTAATAATAGCTAGGTACTATAATAATTTTTCTGAACGCTAAATGAAAGAAGGAAACGTAACTATCAATAAAACGTAAAACTAGCCTGATCATATGGCGTGTTTATAATTCAATATGTAATATATCATACATTAAGGCGTTTATTATCTCATTTCCAAACACCAACACACTTCGAGGTGTTCGGGAAATCAGATAATAAACGGCTTTCGAGTGTTTGATATAGCATCTCAAACAAATCAGTATTTTAAGAGAAAATCGAGGTGAAAGTTGTCGAAATTTTATGCTAATTAAGATTACATTTACAAACAATGTCTCGGTTATGATTTTCCTTTGTGTTTTCCTCATGAATTATAAATGAGTTTGAGATGTCAACTATCACACGACAAGGCGTTTATTATCTGATTTGAACACACCGATAAGTACGATAGCTGAGTTTTTTAACCAACTTCGAGGTGTTTTCGAATCAGATAATAAACGTCTTTCGAGTGTATGATATAACTTCTTAAATGAACCAGTATTTTAAAAGAAATTTGAGGGAAAGTTGGCTTAATTGTGGACGTTTATTACCAATTTACCAACGTCTCGGTTATAATTTTCCTTTGTGTTTTCCTTATGAATTATTAATGAGTTTGAGAAGAGCAGATAGTCAACGAGGAATGAAGATGAAACCATTTGAACGCCATACATCTAACTCGAACAACATTTACTTGAAACGAGCAATCTTCGCGAAGTAATAATTATTTTTACCAAATCAAAATTTCACGTTTGTAATATTTAGGAATATTATTGCCCAGCAAATAGCAGAGCCATAACAACATATATGAATGAACCAGTAAATAAATAAATGTACCAATACAACAATCTTTTATTGAATTTTAACACTGTCTACACAGTACACTATAGTTTTATATCATTATGTGGGTCACCAGTTTAGGTACAAATAATTAACTGTAGTAAAATCTTAACTAGAAATCTATCTCTATCTATCTAATTGCATCCGTCGCCGGTGACATAACAAAATTCTTTCTCCAGCTCACTACTCTGTTCAACATAGCCGTTTGTAGGTCTATAGCCTCCAGTCCTGTGTCATCCTCGAGTACTTTCTTGAGTGTGATGTTCGGTCTGCCCACTCGTCTTGGCTCTTCTGGAGTCCAAAGCAGAACTTTACCTGCAGGTTCATTATGGCGCGACACATGTCCTGCGAGCGCCAGCCTCCGCCTTTTTATGATGTCTGATAGGCGTGGGAGGGGGCCATGTAGAGAACTTTATTGGTAACATGTGTCTTCCAGGATATGTTCTGAACTTTTCTCAGCATTCGAGTGTAAGTACCATTGATCTTTTTGGTGAGTGCTTTTGTCAGTGTCCATGAATCACAGCCATACAGAAGTATTGACTCAATTGATGCTTTGAATACCCGTATCTTTGTTTCTCATTTGATCGGGGATACCCATACATTTGACAATGCATTGAGAGCGCCCCATGCTTTACATATTCTTGTGTCCATGCATATCATGAGCACTGTTTGTGTATCCTCCTAGGTACAGGAAGTCTTCAACCTTGTCAATCTCCGAACCGTCAAGAGCATGTACACAATCATCTGATGTTGCATTGAGCGTCATGACCTTTGTCTTTGTTGCATTTAAAAAAAGGCCAATAGCTTGTGCTGCACTCTCAACTTTGTGTAATAGTTCTTCGGCTTCTTTGATGGTATTTTCCATAAGTGCAATGTCATCTGCATAAGCTAATTCAGCTAACACTTCTTCTGGGTATCTTCGACTACGCCTTCTCTTTTAATCCATCTGATGGTCCAATGGCACTACGGAGAGCATAATCGAGGCAGATTACAAACAGAAATGGAGCAAGAGGATCACCTTGGAGGACGCCAGTGTCAATAACTATAAGGAATACATCAGTGTTGCCTTCAGGTGTCATAACAAGTGCTGAGGTGTTCTCGTACATTACTCTAATTGCATTAACAATCTCCGGTGGAATTCCATATGCAAGTAGAATTTTGAGCATCTTTTTTCGGTCGATAGAATCAAACGCCTTTTTAAAGTCAATGAAGATAATTGTTGCTTCCTTCTTATGGTTGCGTATTTCCTCTACAATTCTTCGCAGGGCTAGAATGTGTGAGGAAGTTGATCGAGCTGGGCGAAACCATTCTGTGTAGGACGTAGGAGGCTGTCAATGACTGGTCTGATTCTATTCAATATCACACGGTTGTAAACCTTTGCTGCAGTTTGAGTTAAACTGATTCCTCTATAGTTGGTACAGATGGTGAGATTTCCTATCTTGGGTACTGGCACTACTCCAGATAAACCCCATTCCTCTGGTCGATACCCTTTAAATGTTTCGATGCAGAAGTGTCTCAAATACATTCGAACCTTTGGCAGTTTCCATAGATCTAGAGTGAGACCATCCAGACCTGGAGCTTTGTCTGGTTTCATCGCCTTCAGAGCTATGTTGATTTCTTCAGCAGTGAATTCACCAGTACTTATTTCTGGGTGGAGTTCAGATACCTGCTCGATTTCTATGTCAATGTCGGTAGTGTTGTCTGCAGATAATAGTTTATGAAAGTAGTCCTTCCATGTTGCAAGTCTATCTTCCCCCTGGATGTATGTAACACTTTTCTTTTTGCCTGAAAGTTCTTTTATCAGTTTCCATGCTTCTCTGGGATTATTGATGTTTTTATTTTCGAAGTCAGCCAGAGTTCTGTTGATTCTTTCCTCTTCAAGATGATCGAATGTTGAGCACTGGATTTTCTGACAGTGATTTACTTCAGGGGCAGCAGCATTCAGGGTGTCATTTCTGACTGCAGCCATTGTCGAGCTTCCACAGTAGGTGTAGCACGAGGAGGACGGGATGGTAAGCTATCTTTACCTATTTCATTGCAAAAGAAGTGTAGGTTTTCTCTTCAACAGGAAGGTTTTCAAAACTGTCAGCTATTGAGTCAACAATGGATTTAGCTAGGTTGGGGTCTTCCCTCAATGCTTGCCAGTAAAACTGTTTCTTACAAGCTTTCCTAGGCACTCGAAGGCTGAGTTTGACTGAGGCAGTTACGATGTTGTGATCACCACCAATAGTTACAGAGGAGGTATGTGCTTGGCAATCATGGACACTGTTCCTCCATCTTTTCCTATAAATGATGTAATCAATTTGAGAAAGATGGCCAGCTGGGTGCCTCCAGGTCCATAATTTCCTTTTGGGTTTTTGGAAGATGGTATTTCCTGCTAGAAGATTGTGCTGATGTAAAAACTCTTCTAGGAACTCCCCATTTCTGTTCGTATTCTGGTGATAAGAGAACTTGCCTCTGATCTGAGCATTAAAATTTCCAGCGATGAATAGCATGTTGTGCGATGGAATTTCTGAGATAGTGACATTCAGTTGATGGTAGAATTGTTCTACTTCTTCTTCCGGAAGGTGATTGTGTGGTGAATAACAGCATATGACAACAGTTTTAGGGTTACCATTGAATACTACCATGAGAATTCTATTGTTAACCTTCGTTACTTTAGTAAGTAGGGGAAGTAGATGTTTCTGAACTGTGAATCCAACTCCTCCGATCGTTGCACCAGCATTGTTTCTTGATGCTGAGGTGGTAAAAAGGATGCTTTTTCCGATGTCATGGGCAATTACTTCTGGATCATTCTCATGGTGAATGAGACGATGTTCTTGGATGGATACAATTTGGAGGTTAATTGAAGGTGTTGATATGCTTGTTAAGTTCTTCACGGGAAAAGACTGATCTGAGTGAGCGACAGTTTAAGGTACCAATGGTGTATGGTTTCTTTGGTCAAGATAGCCCCTTCTTTGTCCTGACATCAGAGAATGCTCGTCCAAAGGATTTAGAACATTCTCTTCATTGGAAGCAGTAGAGCATTCATCAGGAATATGTAGGGACAGAGTATCACGGGCTTTAGCGCGTGGAGCTGTGTTCTAAACTTGTCATGTTTTCTAATAGCAGCAATACTGTGATGACTTGCCAAGACTCTCACAGGCGCAGTACCCCACTATTGGAGGCAGTGTTCCCCTACCATTGACCACATTGTTGGTTCCTCTGCTAGGCAAACCAGTACTGAGAACTGACACATAAGTTTATCAATGATCACTTCGCAGCACCATCACCATTCCTGCTTCCCAAATGGATCTTCGCGTAACCCTGCACGGGTGACCCATGATTTGGTCCGGGACTGCTTATTCAATATATTCGCAGCTAACCTTCATATCTGAAGGCCGTTCCTCTATCCGCCACCTGAGGACCCGGTGTATGGGAGTTATCATCTCCACAACACAAATACGAAAAAACTAGAAATACGAATCCTCAATAATCCCCTGTCTTGCCTTTTCTACCACTACCCCCACACCTAGAATTTCGTTTCCCCATCCATGGTCCCCAGTGCCCAGACCGCGTATTTGTATTTGTATTTGTATAGTCTCTGTCGATAACAAATCCCAAAAGGCCGGTTCGTCGTACGGATAGATTTTGAACGTTATCTCGGCCAATATTTACTCCGATTAAATGAATTATGAAAACAGATTTGGAATTACTGATTCTAAATACATAACATACGTGTATATTATATTACGAAAAAATAACACGCGCGTGTTATTTGGTTTTCGCGCGTGGTATTTGGTTTCGCGCGTGATACTCGAGTTGAATACCCCCACAGCGGGGAATTCGAAATTGACGGGTCACGTGGTACAAATCTAGCTCTTTGATTGGACAATTTATAGTTGAGGTATTATATATATATTATATGTATATATATATACATATATATATATATATATATATATATATATATATATATATATATATATATATATATATATATATATATATATATATATATATATATATATATATATATATATTATATATATATATATATATATATATATATATACGTGTAGGTTTTGGTCTACGAAATGCAAAGAGTGCTCAACAACATATAGTTAGAGCAAATAGATTTTCGCTTACCTCAAAACTGGTCTGCTACAACTTGTTTCATCTGTAAAAGAATCTTCAGGCAGTGACAATATCGAAAGGGATGACCGCTTATTTATAGGCTTTCTGCCGGAAAGTGGGGGCGTATGTGGGGGACAAAGCATGAGGTCATGGCTTTGTTTGCGTTGATTACGCGAAATTTATTACGATGACGACACTGTGAAATTATTTCCGCTCTTTTGTTGAGTAAACTATTCTTATTTTTTTCTTTTAAAATACAAAATTTTTCTTCTAAACATAAATTGCATCGTTTTGATCCTCCTGTGTACGAAATAGAATGTTTTAGAATTTGCCAATTAATACTGAAATCTTTATTGTTTTCTTTCAATGTCCAAATATATTTCGAAAGTTCGGTGTCATTTTCATGCTTTTTATGTTGAAAAGATTTAGTGTGGTTGGCCAATCGTTCTTTGAATGTGGTTGCAGTCATACCAATGTAGTGTTTTATTTCGTTTGTGATGTTTACTGTCACTGTTGCTTTGTATACTATGTCTCTAGTCATGCATTGTTCTTGAAGCGGGCAAATGGTGTTCTCTCTACAACTGCAATTAGTAGCGTCCCTATCCTGCGGTTTGATGTTCCTAGCTATGCGTGCATTGTGCTTAGTGATTATTGACTTAACGTTGTTCATGCAGCTGTAACTTACTTTAACTGTATTTCTGTTAAAAATCTTATGGAGCTTGTGGTGCGGAGGGAAATGTTTGTCAATTAGGCTAAGGAAATTACGTCCTATGTTAGTGCTGACACTCTTGCTAAATGGTGGGTTGAACCAAATGATTATTGCGTTGCCTATTCCTACGTGGTCGTTGCGGTGTATCATGAGTGTAGCTAAGTTCATGATTAAAGTTGCTGTGCCTAAGCGCGTTCTGATATAAGGGTGCAGATTCCTGAAAAGTTTGCTCATCTGACGAAAGGAGTTTAATGCGTTTGTTAATTGATGCAGGTAGTTGCCTTGTTATGCTTGGTGGATGGTTAGAGTGCATATTTATGTATAGCGGATCGTCATTGGGCTTCCTATAGGGCCTATAGTTTCCATTGTTAAGGTCGAAAGTTACATCTAAAAAGTTTACTATACGTAAATTTGATTCGGCGGTGATTTTTAGGTCAAATTGCTCGAAAATTTTGTGGAGATCTTTTCTTGTTTTGTCTGCTAAACGTGCTGATTTACTTTTTATGATAGCCAAACCGTCATCTCTATATAGGCCGATGCTTTCTTTGCCAAATTTCTTACTTAGGTGGTTTAAAATGAAAAGGCCTACGAGCTCACAAATTTCCGCGCCGTCGAAACTGCCCATGGTAACGTCGAACAAATTCTTGCTATCTTTTTTTATCCATGAAATTCCGCTATTGAAAAGGAGAGATTTTCTAGCGTGTTTTATTATTGAAATGTTGTTTTGAGGTATAGTAGCCAAATTTGAAGCCCAGGACAGAGCTTGGTCCAATAGTTTTTTCAGAAATAGATGGGTAGAAACTATTGGACCAAGCTCTGTCCTGGGCTTCAAATTTGGCTACTATACCTCAAAACAACATTTCAATAATAAAACACGCTAGAAAATCTCTCCTTTTCAATAGCGGAATTTCATGGATAAAAAAAGATAGCAAGAATTTGTTCGACGTTACCATGGGCAGTTTCGACGGCGCGGAAATTTGTGAGCTCGTAGGCCTTTTCATTTTAAACCACCTAAGTAAGAAATTTGGCAAAGAAAGCATCGGCCTATATAGAGATGACGGTTTGGCTATCATAAAAAGTAAATCAGCACGTTTAGCAGACAAAACAAGAAAATATCTCCACAAAATTTTCGAGCAATTTGACCTAAAAATCACCGCCGAATCAAATTTACGTTATAGTAAACTTTTTAGATGTAACTTTCGACCTTAACAATGGAAACTATAGGCCCTATAGGAAGCCCAATGACGATCCGCTATACATAAATATGCACTCTAACCATCCACCAAGCATAACAAGGCAACTACCTGCATCAATTAACAAACGCATTAAACTCCTTTCGTCAGATGAGCAAACTTTTCAGGAATCTGCACCCTTATATCAGAACGCGCTTAGGCACAGCAACTTTAATCATGAACTTAGCTACACTCATGATACACCGCAACGACCACGTAGGAATAGGCAACGCAATATCATTTGGTTCAACCCACCATTTAGCAAGAGTGTCAGCACTAACATAGGACGTAATTTCCTTAGCCTAATTGACAAACATTTCCCTCCGCACCACAAGCTCCATAAGATTTTTAACAGAAATACAGTTAAAGTAAGTTACAGCTGCATGAACAACGTTAAGTCAATAATCACTAAGCACAATGCACGCATAGCTAGGAACATCAAACCGCAGGATAGGGACGCTACTAATTGCAGTTGTAGAGAGAACACCATTTGCCCGCTTCAAGAACAATGCATGACTAGAGACATAGTATACAAAGCAACAGTGACAGTAAACATCACAAACGAAATAAAACACTACATTGGTATGACTGCAACCACATTCAAAGAACGATTGGCCAACCACACTAAATCTTTTCAACATAAAAAGCATGAAAATGACACCGAACTTTCGAAATATATTTGGACATTGAAAGAAAACAATAAAGATTTCAGTATTAATTGGCAAATTCTAAAACATTCTATTTCGTACACAGGAGGATCAAAACGATGCAATTTATGTTTAGAAGAAAAATTTTGTATTTTAAAAGAAAAAAATAAGAATAGTTTACTCAACAAAAGAGCGGAAATAATTTCACAGTGTCGTCATCGTAATAAATTTCGCGTAATCAACGCAAACAAAGCCATGACCTCATGCTTTGTCCCCCACATACGCCCCCACTTTCCGGCAGAAAGCCTATAAATAAGCGGTCATCCCTTTCGATATTGTCACTGCCTGAAGATTCTTTTACAGATGAAACAAGTTGTAGCAGACCAGTTTTGAGGTAAGCGAAAATCTATATATATATATATATATATATATATATATATATATATATATATATATATATATATATATATATATATATATATATATATATATATATATATATATATATATATATATATATATATATATATATATATATATATATATATATAAGAAAGTGATAACAATGTAAATTGGCTTCCTGTGATTAACTTTCCTTTGCAGATTGAGCAAAAGTCGAACTAAAACAGCAACTAAGCGAAACACACGTCATCCGATGGCAATCAAATACCTAATTGGTTATTCAGTCTTAGTATTACTGCAGTTCTTCAATTTGGTCCAAGGAAACCTTGGCATTGACGTTTCTGAAAGTGTAAGCTCTAGCTCATTTCAATGTCTTAGAACAAATGGCTATAACTTTGTCATAGTTCGAGCATTTCGCGGCAATGGTATTCCAGATTTCAATGCACCTCAGACCATACGCAACGCTCGCACAGCAGGAATCCGAATGGTAGACGCCTACATGTTCCCTTGCCCAAAATGCGGAGATCCCGAAAAGCAGGTATGACAAAATTCGGTTTATACTTAGGATGCACGGCATACGTTCAGTCGCGATACTTCTTTGGGATTTTTTTGCAGGCTCTAACCAAAAGCTGCCAAAATCCAAATATACACAACGTGCAGGGATAATTAAGCCTGACCATTGACTGGCTCGCTCGGCAAATTAAAACGTCAGTGTCTCATTATTTTATTTTGGCAATTTAGTTCTTGTTTATAGTTAATTCCATATACTTGCACTGTGTAATTGTTGTAATTGTTGTAATCGAGTAACCAACGATTCTATTACAACATCTATAGCTGTGTCTCTATCGTGTGAATTCATAGCCAAGCATGAGAATACGTGTATGCGGGCGGTTTGGTAAACATAAATCTAACTGAAAGTTGGAGTTGTAACTCCAGTTAAAACCTAGAGAACACAGCATATTCCGAAGTTGAATTAAACAGTAACTAGAAATAAATGAAGGCGCGCGAGCTGGTGAAAAATCCTTGGTATTTAACGTAACTCTTAATGTTCAGTGGTAGTAGAGTAAATATTTAATCAGGATGTCTACATCACCAATAGGTGGTTCACAGACTAAAGAGTCCGATGCAAAATACAACAACTATACAAAATAATTATATTAAATACTTAAATACTGGTCATTAAACATAAAATAATTTGTCCTTAAAAGCCGATAAACTACTAGATATTTTTACTCCAGCGGTCTTTTGTTGCCATTGCTATCGTAGTCCAATGGCCCCATTGACGTACGTATGTCAGATGTTCTACTGGTATCATAATTATGGAAATCGCTATTTAATTCTACTTTAAATTTATGCTCAAATAGGTTATTCCTACATTTATAAATAAAAATGGAGCGATGATTACATCCATACGTACGCTGTGACAATGGTTTCCAAGCTAATTTCCCGAGTTCCGTTGGAAAGGATTGATAAGACAAACCAAGTATGATACGAGCTCCGCCTTTAGCGCCTTGTTCTGGAATGCGACATTAATGTAGAACTATCCGGTAAAATCATTCTTTTATAAAAGAGAACTCTGGCATTAATGAAATTTAATAATCTCAGTTTCCTACTTACTTTCTTTCCGCATATATTTTCAATATGATTCCCCCAGTTTAAATTCTTACTGATAACTATTCTCAAATATGGAAAATGTTCAACTTCTTCGAGCGAATTCCACAAACAAATATGTTTGTTCTAATCCATAAGTTAAATAGTTTGGTTAGCGATGAGGCCAATGCACCATCTTTTAACATTCTGATACTCATTTTATCCAAACCAGTTGCTTTGTTCTAGTACAAACTCAGAAAATATTTCTTGGATAGAAAGTTCACTGGTACAGGTTTCAGCCATCACTAAAAGTCATTCATTACCAGAGACAAAAGAAGGAAAAAGTCACGTGATGATAAAATCAGTTGTCGACGTCGAATAGCGGAGCGCGTTAATAATGGAATAACATGACGTTTGGAGGGCATATTGTTTATTTGTGGCCAGCGTAGTAACATTTTGTAACGTAGCCACTTTGAGTGTTTTCAAGCAGTGGCCGCCCCAACACCTGTCGTCAAATCGCTAATTTTTCGGAAATTTTCACTTAGCAGATGTTTGCGTCTGGGAAACTAGGACTAGCGCTCCCCGATCGTCCTCAGTTCGAACATGCAAAATGAGGTGCCATCTTTAAACCAGCTGTTGTGGTCTAGGTTCAAATCATGTGTCGGACCACCTCCACTAAGGGTCTTAAAAGTAATTGAGGAGAATGTGCTGCTTTTGCAATAATACCAGCAAATGGTAAGACTTTCGGGTCTTCTTGGATAACGACCTTAAATTGTAGGCCCTCGGAACTGTTGGGGTTCCGTTCACCTATAAGAGTGATAAATCTCATAAATAAACTAAACTAAATATAAACTTATTACTATAGTGCGACTGCAAACCAAATCACTAAACGTTGAAATCGCCATCGAAATCATCGAAATATGTCTAAAAAGAGTGAAGATTGAATGCCTGTCCTGCAACAGAGTATTCGACAGCGACTATATACAGGCGCAAAAAGGTTAAAAACATTTTGTGTATCAAAACCTTTTTTAGTTTATTTATTTGTCCATTTTTGTGTGCAAAAAAATTGGTTACGTAGCGAATAAACTTGTCGGAAATTTAAGAGGCTTTGCCCCACCACCGAAAAAGGCGAATTTCCGACACTGTTTTCAAGAGGGCGGTTTGACGTTTGGCCTTATTTATAAACAACATTGTCCCATCTAAACTAAAGTGAATGTTTTTGATACAAAAACAGTGTAAGAAACGTATTTAATAAAATATTATTTCTATACCTTTTTCAAAATTAGGTTAAAGACATGATGGAACTTAACCTGGACGTGAAAACGATTTGGTTGGATATTGAAATATATAATTGGTTCAATGATAAAAATAAAAGTCGCTCATTTTTTAAAGATCTGGTTTCCGCACTAGAGAAATATTTCCTCGTAGGAGTCTACACAAACGAAAACAATTGGTCAACGATAATGGGAAGTGACTACATTGCTGGTTCCAGGTTTCCACTGTGGTACGCACATTATGACGGCCAACCTAGCTTTGATGACTTTAAACCATTTGGTGGATGGCACAAGCCAACGATAAAACAATTTGCTGCAGACAAAAATATTTGTGGGAGTTCCGTTGATGTTAACTGGAAAGCGTGACTTCATTCCTAATCTTACATTCATTCCGCATATATTACTGATTAACTGCAGTGGGTGCCCCATTCCTGTCTCTTGGCCTGAAATTGAAGCCAAAGACATGTTTTTGTACACCAGTTTCAGTCTTCTACGCGGCTGAAAAGACCCTGGGGACGAGGTTGAGTTTCAATCTTCACGTAGTCTTTTTATTTTTCTAGATTACAGAATTAACAAAAAAATACCCCGAAATATTATTTTGAGAGGAACAATTTAGATAACGTTTTCTTTTTATCAATTTTTCCCAAATTTTCGTACAACTGATACCACTAGCTAACAAGCCATATTTAAACTACTTGGTACTGTAGTTCAAGTTATAGAATCAAAATAAAATGTTTAAATCTAATTTGCAGTGTCTTTCTCATGTTCGGCGAATTTTTGTGTATTCAGTAATCTTTGGTTCGTTCTGCAAACATTGCTTAATGTTATCGTCAACTAAAGTTCCTATTGATGCATTTTATTCGATTAAAATTTGTTTACAATTCCCAAGAAGTGACGTCAACCTAGGCACAATATTGCATAGTGTCGACCTGTTTAATGCTCAATACAAACTCTCTTCGTATAGTATCACTGTTGAGTCACTGTGAAATGTCTTTTACGTTTATATAATGTTTATATAATGGCGCGCAGATCTAACTACTCTGAAAAATCTATGTCACGCGAAATTAAGATCAGAGATTCCAGGAGTGCTTCTTAGTTTGTTCTTGACCACTTTTAGTTTGCTGAACGATCTTTCATTTGAAGCCACAGTGATTGGTGCCGTTTGAAGAAAGATGAGCGCCATGTTGCAGGTAGGGTAGACACGCTTTCTCTTACTGACAAAGGCAGCAACTTCACGCGGACTGACTTGGTATTCAATGGCTTTCTGTCAACAAACTCTTCTCTCAAGACACTTTTTGACTAGGATTCATCAATCTGGCAAAATCCCTTAGTGCCTCTCTGTATCCCTGGCTCGTGGAATGCTGCGACAGTTTCCCTTTCTTCTTTCTTGATTCCGACACTCTTCATCTTATGCCACTGTCTAACGCCATTCACTATCCATACTTTCATAGCTATTTGTCCGCTGAGGGTCTCCCAACTCCTAATGGGAACAGGCAACACACGAAACCAAAGGCTGCATCTTTCTGGCCGCTATACTCCAGGTGAGGGTAATCCTTGTACCATTGGCTCGAAAACCTATTTTGTTTACCAGATGAGCTACTTGAATCATAACTATAAATACGTACATGCAACAACCCCTCGCCCGCTTACTGTTTGAAACTTTTATAGCGTAGTTGCTTACATTACTTGAATTAGGTAATAGCCCATTCATTTTCCAAAGAGAATAGATTTTCAGTGGACAATATCTCAGAGCTTTGTGTTGTCTGAATTTAATTGTTTCATAGGACATCAAACTATCAAACTAGATTAGCTTTTGTTTTATTTAACTTTGCCAAATAATAATTACAGTACACAAAAAGACTAGGTAATAATAATTACATATAAATACATGGTGGCAGGGTGACCACAACAGCTTACGCCAATTACTGTGCACCCGAATACTAATAAAAGTTACATAGAATATAAAATCAGCAACAACAAGTTGGAAGACAGTTAAGATTACGTGCCGTGTTGCATTTAAGACAGATGGTTTTCCACGATCGCCATGGATCATCCTGATTATGACACTATTAAGAGCGACATGGTAATATTCAAATAAGCGGATCTTAAAGATGTTCAACGTTAGTGTTTTAAGTCTCAAAGGGTCAGGCAATATGTTCCAAATTCTGGTAACTCTGACAACAAACGAACGTTGATAAGCAGTCGTTTTACATTTATGGGGGACAAAGCTAATTACTGTAGAATTTCTGGTCGATCTAGTTTGGCGTACTGGTATCTTCAACGCCGGTAAAAATTTGGATCTCGTATATACAAGGCCCTTGAAAGCCTTGAAAAAGAACAACAAGTCCAAGTATTCATGCCAGTATGATACTGGGAGGAGATTCAATGACTTTAGTCTATCTTTGTAGGAAATATCGCATCGAAAAGGTAGCCAAGGATAAATTTCGATGCACGCGTCTGGACACTTTCCACACGTTTTAGCAGCTCAATTGACAGTGGTGCCCAAATAGGGGTAGCGTAGCCAAGATGTGGTCTAACTAGAGCCAAATATAAAGTGCGGCGCGTCGTAGGGCTTTTAATATCTCTAGAAGATCTATAGACAAAGCCAAGAAGCTTATTCGCTTTATTCGATTGGACAGACACTTGTTTCGTCCAGCTAAGATCGCTCGCAATCCAGACACCTAGGTCCTTCTCTTCGGCACACGATTCCACGCAGTCATGTCGGATAGCATATGAAAATTCAATAGGATTCTTCTTGCGTGTTATTTGCTGGCCCTTGCACTTGGAATGATTGAATGAAAGACCGGCAGTTTCCGACCAAGTAGCTAGTCCAGAAAGATCAGATTGAAGTAGGGTAGCATCCTCCACTGTGTCAACCTGTTTGTAAATTTTGGTGTCATCAGCAAAACATGCTACCTTCGAATTTGAAACAGCCTCCGGTAGGTCGTTGACGAACAGCAAAAATAATATTGGGCCGAGGATGGATCCTTGAGGGACGCCTGATGTAACAAGTTGCTCGCACTGTGACCCTTTGTCTACGACCACGCAGATAAGAGCCAAACCAACCAAAAAGTCGACCAGAAATATTGAAGCTGCACAACTTGGCAAGCAGAAGGTTGTGATCTACCTTGTCAAAGGCCTTGGACATATCCAAGTAGAGAACATCAGTTTGTTTGCCTGCATCTAATTTTGAACCGATATAGTCTAATACTTCCGTTAACTGTGTGACACATGATCGTCCGCTGAGGAAATCATGTTGGACGGGGCTGATGAACTGCTGGAGATGAACTTTTATTCCAAGAAATACACAGCGTTCCATGACTTTGGATATGGTGGAGAGTAACGAAATGGGACGATAGTTTTCTACGCACTCTCTTTTACCTTTTTTAAATACTGGAACTACGTTTGCTAATTTCCAGCCATCCGGATACACACCCTGACCACAGGGTGAATAATAAATCACTCACAGTGATTTATTAAACAAATCAGTTCTGCAATTTTACTCGGAGTAGATGCAGAACGGACTCCAGGACCATCGTCAGTATTACCCAAATTCATAAACTCAGGAACACTAGCTGATTTGCCACTCATCCTAAAAATGGACCAAAATCGTTTTGGATTTTCTCTAAAGACCGAGTCAAGAGAATTGTAAAATAATGTACGACTCTCTCTAACCATTATTTTCGCCTTAATTCGCAAGTTCTCGAATTTTTCCCTAAATGATGTAAAAGGGGATTTTTTAAGTTGACGACGCGCCGTTTCTTTTTGCTTTAATATATGACTGATCTCGCCATTCATCCATGGTGGAAGATTTCTGCCTTTGACTTTTTTAGTCGGGATGAAATCTGCGACAGCAGCCAAAAAAGCATCTTTCCACTGTAACCAATTCAGACTGATATCGGTATGTGAATGAACAAGGCTCGAAAGGTCAATAGCGCGTAAAGCAGATCGAAGTCCCATGAAATCACCTCTTCCATAATCATAGACTGTTCTGTGTTGTTTGGGAGCTGCTTTAATAAAGGATTTCAGGTGAAAAATAATCACTGCATGGTCCGTATTTAGGCCACAGGTTGCCGGGTCAATAGTTGTAATTTGGTCCACCAAGGTCAGGCATATTCGTAACGACTAGGTCAAGAACGTTATTGCCTCGGGTTGGCGAGGTGTTTAACTGCGATAAATAATAGTCGTTCAGTAATTCTGTAAATAGAACCTCATTAGAGCCTGTATTTATTCCATTCAATTCCCAGTGGATATTCGGGAAGTTGAAATCACCACATATTAGCATATTATTATAACGCGAAGAAGATTGAGCCATGCATGAATATATTGAATTTATCCATCCATGTTCTATCAGAACTAGGTGGTCGGTAGCAACAACAGATTAAAATCTTTAAGTTTGATGTAGTCACCAGTTCTACTGCGATAACTTCCAGATCAGAATCCAGAAAGTCAACTTCGCAACAAGAAACAAACGAGCTCACCTTCACCGCCAACAGAACACCACCGCCACGCGATGCTCTATCTTTCCTAAATATATTATATCCGGTTGGCGCCAAGACTCAGTAACCCACACCATGTCAGAGTTCTCAGAGTAAATAAGCTCTTGAAAACAAGACAAATTGCTCTCTTGTTTACCGTTCACATAATGTGTGCTTTTCAGGCTCCGGGCATTGACAACAAGACAAGAAACATCATCGACATTATTGATGTACGATTTCTCCCGTGGTTTGGGTCGACCATCTCTCATAGTGGGACCAGTTAGGAACTTCTGCGGTTATAGAAAGCTCTAGATTCTCGGGAAATTAGATTCCCTCTATAATGAGTGTATTGTTGAAGCACTTGAACTCTGCCTTTGCTCAAATAACAGCGAATTCAACAACACACATTTCGTTCAAGCCCATGGTACCGCCATGGGTCCTAAGAACGCATGTAGCTATGTCGATTTAGCCATGGGAGAATTGGACCATTTAGCTAAGACTGGCGGAGCAATCAGGCCCAATTGTGCATGTGGAGATTAGAGATTATGTTATTGATGTACTATTTAAAACACGAGCAGCAGTGTTTTATCAGATATAAAACACGAGGGCGTAGCCCGAGTGTTTTATATCTGATAAAACACGTGATGCGAGTGTTTTGAATAGCTTCAAAAACTGTGAATGAGAAACATGGATTTTAAATAGAAAATAAAATCTCTAGGGAATAGCAACTTGGTTGTCCTCTACCAAAAATTTGAATATGAATTTTAAATGCAGAGGCGTGGTAACTATAATTATGTTAATGTAAAATACGATCTTTATACAAAAAATCTTTATATAAAAATCTTTAAATAAAAAATCTTTATATGAAAATCTTTATATAAAAATCTTTATATAAAAATCTTTATCTAATTTAAATAACAAAAGTCTATTGTGTGCAGAAGCATGACCAAGTGTGCTTTGGCTAGTATAAAGACACATGCACGTGACTGAATTCGTGCGCAAGATTGGATTATTGGTTTATGAATTATTAATGAGTTTTTGAAGTTTGGACACTTAATTGGACTGCCTTAACTATTTTATTTTACTGAGTACATCAATTCTCTATGAGTCCGTTCAGCCCATTGCCCATTCTCACCATCGTATACCATTCCACATACGGAAAATAATCGAGAAGAAACTCGAAGAAATGGAACGAGACGACATAATAGAAAAGATCGAATTGCTCAACACCGTGGGTGCCGCCAATAGTGATTGTACCCAAACCAAAGAATCCTAATATATGACATTAGAATTTGCGTATCACACCAACAATCGATAAAATAATGTCTAACCTAAACAACGCCTGCGTCTTTCGAAGCTAGATCTAAACCAAGGCTATCATCAATTAGAATTTGGAAAATAATCAGGTTACATTAGAACCCTCAGCACCCATTTCGATCTTCGGAGATATAAACTTCTCAACTGCATCCGAAATTTTCCAAAATACATATCCTGGTATGCATGGTCGAAGCCTGCAAGCTGAGCATAACGCAAACCTAAACGCAACTAACAAGTCAAAGTCTGAATTTAATAAAACAAGTGTCGATAGTTCGGATATACATCTTTTCCTAGGCATCTCCCCTGATTCTTGCAAGGTCGAAGCAATCCACCAAGCACAACTACCATCAAATCCGACCGAAATAAGAAGCTTGCTATATAGGTATGGTGAACCTCGCCACATTAGCCTGCAACCTTTACGACAGTTAACAAAACACAATGCAACATGGAAGTGGTCAAGCCATGAACAACAAGCCTTTAATAGCATCAAAGTAAAGTTAACCAGTGAAATAACAATGGCATACTACAATCCAGAATACGACACAGAACCCAACACCAAAGATTCTCCACGCGTCTAGTCTGTTACGCAAGCAGAGCCTTAACGTCTGCCGATATTCACAGATATATTGAACGAGAAGCATTGGCCATTGTGTGGGAATGTAAGTTCCACTTGTATCTCTATGGTACATAGTTCATCGTTATTATGAACCACAAGCCATTGGAAGGCCTCTTCAATGATCCCAGAAGTACCATCTGCCCGAATAGAACGAAGGACCTTGAAGTTATAACCTTATAAATTCCAAATCAAATAACGACCAATTACCGAAAACCCAGCCGACTATATATCAATACACCCCTCATCGGCACCAGTTATAACCAGCAAAAATATAAACTCTTCTTTTCGCTGCATTCAGTTCCTAAAGCCATTACAGTCGAGGAGATTGAAGACGGAATCTCGTCCTCCGGAACAAGACTTGTTGTACAAACCAAGTTGGAAATCCAAATCATTGACATCGCTCACGAAGGCCATCAAGGCATCACACGAACAAAGCAACTACTGAGAGAGAAAGTATGGTTTCCCTCTATCGATAAGCAAGTGGAAGAGAAAATCTGCTGTTGCTATCCAGTGCATATCCAGGCTTTGAACAATTGATTCCAGGAGAATACCTATACTAGTTGTTATAGATGATTATTCCCGCTATCCGGAAGTGGACATCGTCAGTTCTACATCGCACATACTGACTGTATCAGTCATCCCTCATTTGGATAGAATGTTTGCTGTTCATGGAGTACCTCAAATAGCCAAGTCAGACAATGGTGCCCAATTTAATAGCACACAATGTAAGAACTTTACCGAGTATTTGGGATTTACACACAAACGCATCACTCCATAATATTGGCCTCATCACTCCATATATTGGCAAACGGGGAAGCAGAGAGATTCATGAGAACCATCAAGAAAACAGTCAGAGGTGCCAATTAGTAGAAGGCAAATCTTGGAAACAGCAGTTCTATATTCCTTTCTCAGAAACTCCACACCACATAACAGGAAGCACGGGTGGCGTGTGCTATTAGGGCGCTTCCACTCACCGCTAAGTCAAGGCCGGTAGTACCGGGTTAGTAATTGGATGGGTGACCATCTGGGAAATAACCTAGTGTTGATTCGCGAGCTTGGAACTTATGTGAGTAGATTATTAGTTGATCTCTCCCGTGCTTCGAGGGTTTCCCTCCCTCAGCAAAATCTTAGCTGTGCTCCGTGGTCAGACATGGGTCGTATAGTGGCAGCCTGCGGCGCCTTTGACATACCTTCGACTCGGCCACGTTCGAACTAAACAATTTGTAAAGTCACACGTCTGTTAATAAGATCATTAACTTTATGTTATATATCCATATCCCTGCACGCTATTCAACCGACAAATCAACGTCAAACTTCCTAAGATATCAATTCCACCTGGCCAGCTGATAATAAAGCGTCACTAAAATATTTATTTTCAAATGAAGAAAGGCTATTTGGGTACATGTATATATGTTATAAAAACCTTAATATTTCCTAAGAAAATTTTTCTTATTTTAAGAAAAGATCTTCTATATAAGAAATATTTCTTATTTTACGAAACATTTTCTTGCAGTTCAGGAAAAGTATTTCTTCTTTCAAAAAGTATTTTCTTATAAAGAAAATGACTTTTTGCTGTGTGAAGATGACCGCCGCTGAGGCCGTCGAAACGTCAGTCACCAACAATAGTCTTTCTCAAGACTATACTTGGACGATCAACAGCTCACATTTAATGATACTCCTATAGGTTCAAACCATTTTATTTATACTCTGTTAATTTTATTAACTACAATAATTCAATTAACTATATAGGCAACACGGATAACTACAATCAAGAAAAGTGGAATGTAATTCCATGAACCTAAGTTGGAGAAAGCTTCACACTGATTATAATCTTAATGAATAATTATCAATACTCTATATCATTGGCGACATTGTTGCACAGCATACGCGACTCAATCAGAAGGACTTTAGTCGGAATGATTTATAGGCTCATAATCCGAGTCTTCTTTCTATTTCTGCTTGCTTACCATGCATCTAAACCATAAATTGCTCCTATTAATTGCAGTGTGTAAATATACCTTTACACTCTCGTCAGTTAATCACATACACCAAGATGACAAGCGTAAAATCGTATGGTGTAGTACATTTTTGAGATCGCTTGCCAGGAAGATGGCGGTGTTAGGGGCAGTTTACAAAATATGTGAAGCTTTGTTTGGTGGAGAGGGTGCTACTAAAAGGGATAACTCGAAGTCTAATCCCAATCTAAACCTAACCGTAGCTAACCCAAACCTAACAAAAACTAAAGACCAGACAAAAACAGAAAGGTCTTTTTGAGTCATCCCTTTTAGCCATTTCGGAAGAGGTAACGTAAACTGTCGCAAAGCGTCACAAGGGGAGGGGGGGGGGGGGGGGGGGTAATCAAGCGTCACTTATTTTGTTCAATTTACGTTATTACATAACAAATTGCGAGGAGTCAACCAACGACTGTAATTGAGTAGCCTCGACGGTTGCTGGACCATCCAAAGGAAAGTAAACCGTGTCTTTCCCAATCTCTTCACGGGCATTATAGATTGCATCTTGAACGGCAAACAAACACGAAGCAGACATACACTGAGGAGGTTCGCCAACCGCTGAAAGGATACGAGAAAGACTAAGGATCCTACAGCAGTTAAAGTGTATATGAAATGAAAATTAAGTTTGTCTTACTGGAATAAACTATTTAAAGTAAGGGACAATGTCGTTTAACACACTTCACACTCCGTTCTGGAGATATTCAGATTTGAAAGATATTACACTGCGTCCCTGAGATGACGTCAACCAGGTAGGTTGGACACCTGCATTGGCGGAAATTTTCAGCAGTGCATTTAAAATGTATTTTTGGCCATGTTTAACGAGAAATTACTGGAAACGAGTGGACCAAATCAAGAACTATAAAAGAACTTATCAACTATTTTGGCGTCCGCTATACAGAAAGATAAAAACTGTGAAGGGAATTGATATGTACTTTAATAAATGACTGATAGACACTCTCGAACAGACTGTAAGTCATGGTTATAAAAACAAGCAAGTAAAGTTAAACCGCCACGTAAAATAAAAGCGTTCAAAACGTAAATGTTAAATTAGTTAAATCATGAATTACTCGCTTATTCGGTCTGTACGTGGAAAGTATATATAAGGGTGTTTTTCGCATGCTCGTTATTCGTTGCTCGTTCTGTACGAAAACCTCAGGCAAAAACTTTCACGCACAGACCTCAATCAATAATCTGTTAACTTACCTTTCGATCGTAGAATTCCCAATGGGTTTGGAGCATTTTTTAAAAGTGACACGCGAAAGTCGATTGGAATATCTTTGGAGAATGGAGGGTGGTATTCCTACGAGAAAATAAAAAGCAGATTGTTGTGGCTTTCAGTTCTTGTTAGTACAAGTCTCCCTAAGAGACTTGATAAGAGGTTCGTTCCTCATGATTTACGCATTAGATCGCCCCAAAGCAGACGCTTTATCACCAGGGACCATTTTTAAAGTGTATTTGTAAAATTCATTACTAATTCATGAAAAATTCAAAAGAAAATAATATTTAATCAGCATCTTTAACACAGGATAAAATATTGATTAATAAAACATCAATGTTTTATCAAAGTTAACTTGCTCAAATTGAGCTTTTTCTGAGTTAAAATAATTTGTTTGTACTGTTTCTACAACTTCCAAACAAAGTATGCCTGTAACTGCCCATAAACATTGGCCGCTCATGTTTCAACTTCTACATAAACCTTCCACATATTTTTGTAGAGGAAGCCAAAATAATAGATAAGTTATTTTATAGTTTTTGATATGATCCAGTAGTTTCCAATATATCTCTCTTTAAACATTGGCCAGTTACATGAAAAGCCGCAAATTAAAGAGCCCTGGGACGAGCCACTTGTGACGTCATCTCCGGAACGAGTAAATTTTACACAAGGAAATAATTATATTTTGAAAACAACTGCGTGTAAAAAGTTGTAAAAACGCAGATCTGTGAATGTGTGACAGAGATCTTCCCAATGTTGGCGTCCCTTAGACTTTTCCATTGACGGAAATTTTTAGCGAGCGATTCCAAATAGGGTTCTTTGGCCATGTTAAAAGAGAGATAATTATATCGGAAAGGAATTGACCAAATAAAAAACTATAAAAGAACTTATCAATTATTTTGCCGTCCTCTATACTGAAATGGTTGACACGCATCAACCTTTTGTGTTATATTATTTACATTTATCAAAATCGTGTAACATCACGTTAAGCTCATGTTACACACGGGGACAATTTTTAACGACGAGAACAACTTCTCAACAAAAAGATAATGTTGTTTTTATACCCAAGTTCCATTGGTCAGTTCCAAGCCAGATGAAGGATCATAAATTGCTTTCTCAGTCAGCCAGTATCCAAGACCCATCACAAATGCACCTTCCACTTGACCAACGTCTATTTCAGGATTCATACTACAAAATAAAGGACATTATATTATAATGCTTAAAGTGGTATTTTTGCATAACTTATGTTTGATTGGTTGGTCGGTTCAACCTGTTGCAAAGTCAACAAGCGTGAACAATGTTGTGCTGCATCCCGTGAACAGTGTTGTTCTGCCAAATGTGAACAATGTTGTGCTCGTAAACGATATTGTGCTACTAACTGTGAACAATGTTGTGCTGCACCCCGTGAACAATGTTGTGCTGCGCCCTGTGAACAATGTTGTGCTGCACCCCGTGAACAATGTTGTGCTGTACCCCGTGAACAGTGTTGTGCTGCGCCCCGTGAACAGTGTTGTGCTGCACCCCGTTAACAGTGTTGCGCTGCACCCCGTGAACAATGTTGTGCTGTACCCCGTGAACAGTGTTGTGCTGCACCCCGTGAACAATGTTGTGCTGCAACCGCACCCCTTGAACAATGTTGTGCTGCACCCCGTGAACTGTGTTGTGCTGCACCCCGTGAACAGTGTTGTGCTGCACCCCGTGAACAGTGTTGTGCTGCACCCCGTGAACAGTGTTGTGCTGCACCTCTTGAACAATGTTGTGCTGCACCCCTTGAACAATGTTGTGCTGCACCCCGTGAACAATGTTGTGCTGCACCCCGTGAACAATGTTGTGCTGCACCCCGTGAACAATGTTGTGCTGCGCCCCATGAACAATGTTGTGCTGCACCCCTTAAAAGAACAATGTTGTGCTGCACCCCTTGAACAATGTTGTGCTGCGCCCCGTGAACAATGTTGTGCTGCACCTTGTGAACAATGTTGTGCTGCACCTTGTGAACAATGTTATGCTGCACCTCTTGAACAATGTTATGCTGCACCTCTTGAAAAATGTTGTACTGCACCCCTTGAACAATGTTGTGCTGTACCCCGTGAACAGTGTTGTGCTGCGCCCCGTGAACAGTGTTGTGCTGCACCCCGTGAACAATGTTGTGCTGCACCCCTTGAACAATGTTGTGCTGCACCTTGTGAACAATGTTATGCTGCACCCTGTGAACAATGTTGTATTGCACCTCTTGAAAAATGTGATGCTGCACCCTGTGAACAATGTTGTGCTGCACCCCTTGAACAATGTTATGCTGCACCCCTTGAACAATGTTGTGCTGCACCCCGTGAACAATGTTGTGCTGCGCCCCGTGAACAATGTTGTGCTGCGCCCTGTGAACAATGTTGTGCTGCACCTCGTGAACAATGTTGTGCTGCACCCTATGAATAATGTTGTGCTGTACCCCGTGAACAGTGTTGTGCTGCGCCCCGTGAACAGTGTTGTGCTGCACCCCGTGAACAATGTTGTGCTGCACCCCTTGAACAATGTTGTGCTGCACCTTGTGAACAATGTTATGCTGCACCCTGTGAACAATGTTGTATTGCACCTCTTGAAAAATGTGATGCTGCACCCTGTGAACAATGTTGTGCTGCACCCCTTGAACAATGTTATGCTGCACCCCTTGAACAATGTTGTGCTGCACCCCGTGAACAATGTTGTGCTGCGCCCCGTGAACAATGTTGTGCTGCGCCCTGTGAACAATGTTGTGCTGCACCTCGTGAACAATGTTGTGCTGCACCCTATGAATAATGTTGTGCTGTACCCCGTGAACAATGTTGTGCTGCACCTCGTAAACAATGTTGTGCTGCACCCCGTGAACAATGTTGTGCTGCACCTCGTGAACAATGTTGTGCTGCACCCTATGAATAATGTTGTGCTGTACCCCGTGAACAATGTTGTGCTGCACCTCGTAAACAATGTTGTGCTGCACCCCGTGAACAATGTTGTGCTGCACCCTGTGAATAATGTTGTGCTGCACCCCGTGAACAATGTTGTGCTGCACCCTGTGAATAATGTTGTGCTGTACCCTGTGAATAATGTTGTGCTGTACCCTGTGAATAATGTTGTGCTGCACCCTGTGAACAATGATGTGCTGCACCCTGTGAACAATGATGTGCTGTACCCCGTGAACAGTGTTGTGCTGCACCCCTTGAACAATGTTGTGCTGCACCCCTTGAACAGTGTTGTGCTGCACCCCGTGAACAATGTTGTGCTGCACCCCGTGAACAGTGTTGTGCTGCACCCCGTGAACAATGTTGTGCTGCACCCCGTGAACAATGTTGTGCTGCACCCCTTGAACAATGTTGTGCTGCACCTTGTGAACAATGTTATACTGCACCTTGTGAACAATGTTGTGCTGCACCTCTTGAAAAATTTTATGCTGCACCCTGTGAACAATGTTGTGCTGCACCTCTTGAACAATGTTATGCTGCACCCCTTGAACAGTGTTGTGCTGCACCCCTTGAACAATGTTATGCTGCACCCCTTGAACAGTGTTGTGCTGCACCCCTTGAACAGTGTTGTGCTGCACCCCTTGAACAATGTTGTGCTGCACCCCTTGAACAATGTTGTGCTGCAGCCCGTGAATAATGTTGTGCTGCACCCCGTGAACAATGTTGTGCTGCACCCTGTGAACAATGTTGTGCTGCACCCTGTGAATAATGTTGTGCTGTACCCTGTGAATAATGTTGTGCTGTACCCTGTGAATAATGTTGTGCTGTACCCCGTGAACAATGTTGTGCTGCACCCTGTGAATAATGTTGTGCTGTACCCTGTGAATAATGTTGTGCTGTACCCTGTGAATAATGTTGTGCTGTACCCTGTGAATAATGTTGTGCTGCACCCCGTGAACAATGTTGTGCTGCACCCCGTGAACAATGTTGTGCTGCACCCTGTGAATGTTGTGCTGTACCCTGTGAATAATGTTGTACTGCACCCCGTGAACAATGTGGTGCTGCGCGCTGTGAACAATGTTGTGCTGCACCCTGTGAATAATGTTGTGCTGCACCCCGTGAACAATGTTGTGCTGCACCCCGTGAACAATGTTGTGCTGTGAATAATGTTGTCAACAAAGTTGTTCAGCCATGATAACAATGTTGTTACAGCGTTATTCAGACATCAATGGTGTTACAACTTGTCAACAACATACTATACAAACCGTTGTTAGTTCATCAATGCTGAGCAACATTATTCGTTCAACATTATAATTCAACCAGCAACGTTGCAATGGAAATACTCACCTTTTTCCACAGTCGTACAAGATGTCTGTTCTAAGAACTTCTGTTTCACCAGTGAGGACATCTACTTCAACCTCTGTGCAAGTTACACCGTAGGTGTTATAAATAAATGGATGGTCCTGAGTAGGATAAACCCTTGGAGAAAGAATGAGAATATTTCATGTTGACATTATCTCAGTATTGGTCTACCACAGGCATGTGAAAATGTGAATGATGAAAATATTCGGCTGACGTTTCATATAAATATCCCGAATTTAAAACATAGTCCTAACCCCAACATAACCCTAATCCTAACCCTAACCCTAACCCTACACCTAATACTAACCCTAACTCTTACGATAATGCTTTATTTTAGAAATAACAGCTGATTTTAATTTCGAATTTTACTACCGATAGTCTATAGTGACGTCATTTCGGGATTTATATGAAACTTCACGCGTTTTTTTGTGTTGGATCAGTGCATATCGACACTATGGGACGCTGGGGCACGTGCCCCAGCAACTTAGGTTTGTACCCTAGCAATCACTACCGGGTAAGGTCAAGTGAAGCTAAGATATTTTATAATATAAACAAACAACTTTAAAGATTACTCTTAAAGGCTCTCTGCAGCGACCCACGTGATATACACCGCTTTGCGTAAACCGCGGGCGCAAAAGTGCAGTTATTTTGCAAAATGGCGGAAAGCATGTTGGAAGATTTTTCGGAAGATACTGAGATGGACGACGAGAATCTGGAGATTCAATAATCTGGTGGTACAACATCAGCAGAATAGCCCAATGCGGTCTTCAGTCACAAATTAAAGAATTCCTTAGTGTGTCCATCAAATTTCCTTAGTTTTCCCAAAATATCCTTAGATTTTTAGTTATGGCGGCCTCAGTCGGGCATTAGTTCTGGACTGCCAAATCTTTCGGTCTTCCATCAAGGACACTAACTCAGATATCTCCTCCACACCAGTGTCTCTTTTAAGTAAATCAATGTAGGTGGTTGAAGGTCTCCCTTGTGTAGTTCAGGGTGTCGTCTACAATGTCCCACTAGGCCAAGCCCTCTACTTGCAATCTTGTCACTGACCCTCGGTAATCCACTGTAGAGTTCAAGATTCGATATATGCTCCCTCCAATTTATGTATAGGGCAGCTCTCAACATCCTAATATAACAACCGTTCAAAGATTTCTCCAGCTCTTTAGTTAGTGTTCAACTCTCGCAACCGTACAAAAGTGCGGGCTCCACTGTTGCCAAGAAGCTAACCTTACTATTGCGAGCTACCTGTAACCTTACTATTGAGAGCAAGATTAGATGTCCAGACCCTCTTCATACTATTCAGTGCCCTCCAAGCTACTGTAGAGGTTTCCTAGTCCTTATGTCCTGCTTCGAGTGATCAACCCATCGGCCCAGGTATTTAAAGTCGTTAACCTCCTCCAACTCAACACCACGCTTGCCACGGTGAATAGAGTCAAAGGCCTTCTTAAAGGGGAACTGTACGCAAAATATAAATTACTTTTAAATAAAAGGCCTTTAAGAATAATGTTTAGAAATGTTGATAGTTTTACGGTATCTGCTCTTGTACTCGAGAAATAACGTTTTCATTCTCGTATTTTATGCTTCTGGACGCCGCCATTTTCGCATTTGTTCGACGGCTCAAGGTTGATGTACAGCGGTGGTTTTCTTTTCAATTTTGACGTCACTTGAGTGCTTGTCTTTTGTTCCTTGCACTCAAGTGACGTCACAATTGAAAAGAAACCCCCGCTGGACATCTAGTCTGAGCCGTCGAGCAAACACTAAAATAGCGGCGCCCAGAAGCATAAAATACGAGAATGAAAACGTTATATCTCGAGTATAAGAGCAGATATCGTAAAACTAATATATAATAATAATTATTATTTTTAAAGGCCTTTTATTTAAAAGTAATTTATTTTTTGGGTACAGTTCTGCTTTAAAATCAATGAAGGTCAAGACGGCAGGAAGGTTAAACGTCTTCACTCCCTCGATAATCCTTCTCTGGGCCAGGATTTGTTGGACTGTGAACCTCCCCATGCGAAAATCGTTAACGATTAACGATAACGATTAACTCTCAATTTCGGATCTATTGCACTTATTAACCTATTCAAAATCATTCGATTGTAGAGTTTCGTGATGACGCAGGTGAGGCTGATACCACGATAATTGTCTGTCTTGGAGAGATTACCCGATTTCGGAACTGGTTTCTAGTTTGTCTTATTTGGTCACGTATAGTACCTCTTGGGCCCCTTATGACCACTTGAAAGTGTATCTATGCTTGAAAGTAATATACTAGGTCAGTGGACCTAACATGTAGTAGTATTCGTCTTTAGTACGTGTACCACTGAAATAGTAACCGCGGGCAGTTAGCCAGATTTAATCCTTTATTTTCAGACTTACACTCTTAGTCTGCTACTGTTAATATTGTCAATCTTCATTTTTCACGTATCTGCATGTGACATGTAATTAAATTTGAAGCTAGAAATTTACATATTTAGTGGTGAAAAAACCGTGTACGAAACTTAAAACTAATATTTCGAATCGAAATATTAGTTTTATTAATTGTCGACTGAAATTGTAAAAATTCCTCAAAAAATTCCTCAAAACATGGAATTCCTTAGATTGTTCCGGAAATTTCCTTAAACGTGAGAGCACTGTCTTCAGTCAGAATGGCCGCGTAGGGACTGAAACCAACTTTATCGGCGCCCATCATCAAAGTTTGTATTTCTATCTAGATTAGGCGAAAATATGAAGAAAAGCCGTCACTGATTGTCGCATAGGGATATCTAGTACGTATTCCGTATAAGGAGGCGCAAATAGAAGGCATTGACGAGCAAATAGAGTGAATTAACGCGCAAATAGCTGACACGTTGCACCCTCGTACCAGCCTCAAAGGTCCTAACCCCCCGCCTAACGAGTTTTCTAACCTTAACCCCCCAACGTAATTCAGCATGTAATCTATGTAGAAAAATAAAGCTCTTTGTACATACATGTATTTGGCCGACAGGTCAACTCCTTCGGCGTAACACTTTTGAACAACTTCGGTCCATGTGGCTTTTGGCATGTCTTTTGCAATTGGTTTTATTCTCTCCTTTAGTATACTGCAGCATTTTAACACAGCCTGATTAGGAAAATAATATAACCATCCATTATTGTATTCGCTGGGTACCCGTAAATTATAATTATTTATTATATTAGCAATGCTAATTGGTTTTGCATGCATACCTTCTTTAGAGTCTATAATAATAATTATTATTATTAAAATCACACACGCTGATTTGCTAGCTAGCCGGTCTATAAACCTATTTCATAATGCCACCCAAATATTCTTTTATATTCATTTAAATTAGCTGTAATTCCAAAGAATCTTTGCTTTGTAACGAGGCCAAAAAGCTAATTTGCATGCATATAAAATAATATTTAGACTGGCCGCCATTATGAAAGAGGTATATAAGTTTTTCGTATACAGACCGAGAAGTATTGGCGGTTACAAAAGATTTGGAACAACAAATTGATTTAGAATTAAACGGATGTAAATAGTTTTCTGGAAAGCAAGTAAAATAAGTAAAAACAAGACGAATGAATGCTAGTTAAACATGAAGAAATAGTTAAAAAAACAAGACGAATAAATACTAGGTAAACACGAAGCGATAAAAACAAGACGAACGAATGTTAGGTAAATTGAAATAATATTTAAAAAGAAGACGAATGTTTGCTAGGTAAACATGAAGCAATATTGGTGAAAACAAGACGAATAAATGCTAGGTAAACATGAAGCGATAAAAACAAGACGAACGAATGTTAGGTAAATTGAAATAATATTTAAAAAGAAGACGAATGTTTGCTAGGTAAACATGAAGCAATAGGTGAAAACAAGACGAATAAATACTATTATTATATATTGTAGTTACTATATTATACCGGTCCGGTAGTCTTCAAGCGACAGCCATTTTGTCGTTAATTTCTGGTAATGTCTTCTGAAAAGTGCAGTGCAGTGTAGCTATTGCGCTGAACTGAGACTAGAAACTTAAACATCGATACGTAGCGATATTATAAGCGAGATTCTACACGCAATGTTTTATTATATATTTTAGGAGAAAAAATATAGTACTCATGTATGAAAAACTTTATTTTTGAACCTCGAAAATTGCTTCGCTCGCTGTAATATTACTCATCGCGGGCGCGACTTGCACATAACTTAGTTATCTGCTAGCAGATAACAGAGTTATCTGTTGGTTGCGTGATTCTTGCGTGATTGCGATATTTAACCGTAATCTCTTAGCCAATCAAAATGCACGTATAGTGGACAGTGACCGCTGCTTGACTTTCCAAAGTTAAGCACCGTACCTCTGGTACACTAACTGGATGGGTTACCACCTTGTTCATATATCGGTCCCGGAAGACTGAAAATTAGTGTTGCCATAATCCAATGAGCAGTGCTAATTGGAGGTCGGGCTTTCACCAAGAGCCTTAAATAAAATTGGGACCAGCTCTGTCTGGGGTAAGTGGTTAATTCCAGGGATTGGAGTGGCGCCCACCCCTACCTTCGGGTAGCAGCTACTGAAAGAGGAGCCTACGGGTCGCCTCCAGCTACGACCGGCCAACTTACTTACTGAAGACTAATTTACAATATGGTCTTTAGAAAATGACGTCCCATTTTACAGTAAGTTACAAAGAGTGAAAATATTAAAATAAAGATTCTGCTTATTGAGTAGCTCGCCTACCGTTTGCCGACCTCTTAATATATGCAACAACGATTTCAAACCAGTCACTGAATAATTTGATAATCGCTGTTGCATATATTAAGAGGTAGGCAAACGGTAGACGAGCTACTCAATAAAGAGTGAGAATCAACCGTCGTGCATTGCGCGTTTGTGTTTATCTTTTTGTACGATAACGAAGTGTTTAGAAGTGTTTCGTTGCCAACTTGACGTGCTAAATACTTCGGAAATTTCGCCGAGTCTTCTCAGAAAACCGTATAGAGGCTTTCTTATTCATCCACAATCCAAATACGTCGACGAGGAACCTGATTTTTTTGCTTGAAACTCGTCACTTGGTCTTCCATGCTTCGCGTCAGTCAAGGCTGACATAAATCGAAACGAAAGTCAAGAAAACGTCGAGTTTTGTGAAAAATGCAGAAATAATTACTTTCTAAGGTATGTCTTCTTTCAATTAAAAGACAAAATTAATAATTTATATCAAGGATTGACAAGATATTTACGGATGCAGTTCACCAAGGGAATTTCGTGCTTCAAAAATGGCCGACCGAGCGTGCAATGCGTCACGGTTGACACTCACTCTTTAAGCAGAATCTTCATTTTAATATTTTCGCTCTATGTAACTCACTGCAAAATGGGACGCCATTTTCTAAGGACTATGCATATGTAAATTAACCTTCAACGGCGGCCATTTTGTCGTTAATTTCTGGTAATGGTATAAAGTCATAGCACATAAGGTTCAACCATTCACTTATTAGTTATCATATGGTGTCAGTCGTCGTTTGTTGTGGTTCGTTTGAGTTCACGAAGCTTTTAGAGTTCTACACCTCTAGTCCCCGATAAGGATGTGACTGCCCATTGCTGCATAGAATGGAAAGGCACGGAATAGTTTTGTAGCTGATCACATATTGCGATGGAGTGTGGGGTTCGTTTAGTTAAGAATAGAGTTCCACATATATGTATAATATAGACTTTATTCAAAACAGAAATCCCGCATCCCTTTTCTCCGTTACAATACATACATACATACATACTTTATTGTGTTCCTTTAAGGGCTTTTCAACACTAATTTACAAAATATTAGAATATAAAAGTATTTAAAAATATTAGTACAAAATATCTAAAAATTCAAGGATTACAAGTCTACTTCTAAAAATCTGTCCAACATGTCCATCCTTAATTTCTTCTTAAAACTGGACAGCGAGGATGCTTGCTTTAATTCGTTGTCCAATTCATTCCAAATTTTCACTCCTCTATAGTGGAAAGTTCTCTGACCTGCTGAAATTTTATAAAACGGGATTTGCAAAAGATCCCGATGACGGGTGTGGCGCTCATGAATATTTGATATTTTCCTAAATTTGTTACACAAGTGTGGCGGGGCAAGGTTATGCATGCATTTATACATCAACACAGCATCTCTAAAAAGAAGTTGCTGCTTAATCGGGAGCCAGTTGAGCTCGCGTAACACAGGTGAAATATGTTCAAACTTTCTAGTGTTAGTAACTATCCTACATGCAAAGTTGTGCACTAATTGTAATTTATTTACATTCTTGGTCGAGGTGTTTGACCATACCGTGGAACAATAAAGAAGCTTGCTTATTACAAGGGCTAATATAATAAGGGATAATGTTTCTTTATCAAAGCAGTTCTTAACTCTGTTTATTTGGCACAATTTGGCCATGCACGAGGAGACAAGATTGGTGATATGTAGGTCATATGTTAAATGTGCATCAACTGTTACTCCCAAGTCTTTGGCATTGGAAACGGGCGTGATGATCTTCCCCAGGAAACTCAAAGTCATATCCGAGGAAGGTGACAGTGTTGCACATACAATGGTAAGTCATTCAGGTAAATACTGAAGAGCAATGGTGATAAAATTGCTCCTTGAGGGACACCATGGGTAACAGGAAGTTGTGAGGACACCGTAGAGCCAATGCGGACGCACTGCGACCTTCCCGTTAAGTAGCTTTCGAACCATGTTACTGCACTAGGGGATGCACCGACACAAATTAATTTGTTGAGCAGAATAGAATGGCTTATGCTGTCAAAAGCCTTTGATAAATCCAACAGGATGATCGCCGTGACACATTTCTTGTCCATGGCCTCTAATATGGCATCGGCTACCAAGATGTTAATTGTCTCTGTCGAATAATTAACAATTATTCACCGAAGTGGAAGTGAATAGTGGTGGATATTTACCGAGACGCGAAGCGTCGAGGTAAATATCCAACCACTATTCACTGACACTGAGGTGAATAATTGTTTTAGCATATACCAAAACAAATTGATAAAAAATAAGTAAATTTCGGTTAGTTTCATTATAATTTAGCCAGGAATTGGTGCGAAACGCAAGGCAAAAAAATGCCCTTTCCATATTTGGAGTTCGCCTTTCCATATTTGGAGTTGTTTATCAGTTTTGGCAAGCTAACAGCAGCCGGTCGTCAATTGAAAACCTTTCGAAGTTGGATCAAAGTATTAGGCAAAAGACCACTAGATTTTAACTCAAAGGAAATATTTTAATACTGCACATGGGAAAACCTGGGGACAAACGATAACTAATGAATTCTGGGTGAGTAAACGACAGTAATTGTTCTTTTCAAAGCGTTTTTATTTCGGTCAGTGCAATGACAATGTTTCATGTGTTTAGTCGTTGAATTTCCTTTAATTTATAAAGATTTCTGTGGGTGTTTACTGTTATAAAATCGGTAGTATGTTTTCCAGGTCATTTGTTTAGTATTCAGTTCATTACTCGCCAGTTTCTTGGGCAGTGTATCGCGGTAATCTTTATGGCCGAAACCGTACTAATTATTTAAGTTTTGCTTGGTTTTGTTGTAACCGAAATGATTTTTAATGTTTGTAAATGTTATTAAATTCTATATGAAAGGCAATTCAAATTGCCTCATATAAAGGCGAATATCGATATATGAACTACGGAGAACACTTTTCTTTCAAAATATTTGAACGAAAACTGACATGCAACAGTCAGTTCGTTCAATCAACTATCAAGTTTGTTTTCGGAGCATATCATTCGTTGTTCTGCGGACTTTCTATTCTCTCTTGAGCACTTTCTTCTCTCTTTGAAACTTGTTTTTCATAAATATTACCTAAAATAATTTTCCTCCTGCCTGCTTTTACCAATTTCTTGCATTATGCAAAAAGAAAATCGTTCAAGAGAATGACACCATGTTGTTTTGCGAAACAGTGAATAGTGCAGGATATCCCGAGCTAGAGGAACCAATCAGATTGCGCGAAAAGCACTATTCACTGTTTTGGTATATGCTAATGTTTCCTATTCCCGCTTTGGTGAAGTGTTCGATGATTATTCTTAGAAAGATATTATGTGCTAAATTGATCAAGAGCGACTTTCTCACAGATCTTCGATGTGACGGGAAGAAGAGAAAGCGGGCGGTTATTGGATGCGACTTCGTGATCTCCCTCTTTTAACAACGGAATAGCTTCTGCCTCTTTCCACACTTGGGGGAACGTAGAGGTCATTAGGGAACGGTTGATGATGTCGGTAAGAGGACCAAGAGACTGGAAGGCAGTTCTTGATAACACTCATGCTTACTTTATCCATCCCAGGTGCTTTGTTTGAGGGCATAGATGATATCATGCGACTAACATCTGTACAGGATACTTGGATAAATTTAAACATCTCGGGCTCATCCAGAGAACAGCCAGCTGGTGCGGGATAGGATGGATTGTTTACATGAATGTTATTATCTTGTACTAGCTGTGATGCTACTTTTCCAACGGAAGTAAAGAACCGGTTGAACTCTTTGGCGACCATCTTTGGATCCTTGCTGTACACTACAGTGTCCCTTTCTCGGAGTGGAACATTGTCTTTGATAATCTTCCATAAGGATCCCGGATTATTTTTATGCTCCTGTACTTTGTTAAGAACGTGTTCTCTTTGGGCATTAACGAGGGTGGTTTTGACACCATGGTGGGCCGCCTTGTAATTGTACCAATCGTGGGTGTCACGTGTCTTCATAAAAAGACTGTGTAACTTATCCCTTGATTTCATGATTTCTTTTATTTCAGGCGTCACAAAAGGGCATGGTCTTCCTCGAACCCTTAGAGTCTTCACTGGGGCGTGGGAATCAAGGGTGGTTTGCAGCACTTCATTGAAGACTGTTAGTTTTTCATTCACGTTGTCCGTTGAAAAGATGGAAAGTAGTCGATTGTAATTGGATGCAAGGTCAGCGGCAAACAAACTGGGCTTGTAGTTTTTGTAACTGCGAACCTTGATGTTGAGGGCAGGTGGTTTGGCCGACTTAAGTTTAAGTGAAACATACACAGGAAGGTGATCACTAATTGGAGTTCCAAAAACACCATTGTCACGTACAAGCGTAGGCGTAGAAACAAGAATCACATCGATCAAAGACTGACTGGTGTTAGTGATTCTGGTTGATTTGATAATCTGTTTAAGATTAAGTTCCAGAGCCATTTCCGCCAGCGTCTTCTGACCAGGGCCGTCGTTAAGCATATTGCAATTGAGGTCACCTAGGATGACAATCGGCTTTCTCATAGTAAGGGCTTGAATATAAGAAGGCATAAGGAAATGTTCGAAGCAAGAAAGTGGGCAGTCAGGAGGGCGATACGACACACAAACCAAAAGTGATTTGGATTTCTTGTGCTGTAGGTTAATCCAAAGCTGGTGGAACACCGCATCGGAGGTCTGAGTGAGGTATTGATGATTTCATATCTTTCCGCACATAAGCACAAATACCTCCTCCTTTCTTATATAGTCGGTCAAGGCGATGTAGTTTGTATCCTTCAATCTCGACTTCCTTATTTGTCACTGAAGTATTAAGCCATGTTTCGGAAATGGTCAATAAATCTATTTCGTTAGATTTGGCGAATTCTCTTAATTGTAGAAGGTGAGCGGGATTTCTTATGGAGCGAATGTTTAGATGAACTAATTTCAGATCAGGGACAAATCCATTGTTTTCCTTCAAGGCTGAATGAACAGTGTTCGCGGTAGCTGTCACAGTATTGATCTCTGAGGTGTTAATTTGAATATTTAATAAGTTGCATCGATTCGCAGCATTTCGTTTCTTCAAGGTAAAGTTTTGATTACTTTGGGAAAGGTTCACCGTTCCAATGGCAAGACTTTTAAATTGTCTCAGTTGATTTCCACCGCGCTGCCCTCTCCTCGGTGCCAACAACTTATAACTTGCGAGATTTTTCCAAACTTCGCTCGCTAGAGGCTGGTGAACTGATCTGTGACTCGGAGTCTTCAAAAGAAACTTCCAAGAGTTCCGTATTGACATGAGCATATTCCTTGAATAAAACAGCACGATATTGGAAAATTGTAGAGTAATCCTCAGTGAAGATATTGGGAAGCCAAAATGTGTGAAACACACTTAAATTATGAAAAAATCTTGGAGCACAAAATAATGCAGCCACACAGGGCGCAATTTACATATACAATCCTATTACATGAAGTCCACGGTTCCGCTGTTTTGATTTACAGGTAAAGTAAGTGAATGTGGGAGATCGTCCATGTATCGTATATTCTTAGAACAAATTAATGAGAACTGACCTTCATTCTTGGTGTTCTGTCCCAATATTTCTCTGAGGAACTCGTTCTTACAAGCATCAGACAAATTTAGCTTCTTTAACTTCTATTTGTAATAACTTTGAAGATGTTTCAAACACCTCAAGTGCAAGGAAAATCAATGCCGTAGCAGCCTATGGGGCATGCCCCCTACTATATAACAGTTTTAAAACAGCTTAATTTTAGTATAATAATAGCATATCTGCCCCCCCCCCCCCGGTCCTGCAAATGGTAACTTATTTTGCGCTGCAGAAACCAGAGGATTCTTGCCGTTTTCGTGTTGCCTTGTTTAATCCAACAAACGTTGAGAGAAAGTAGTTGTAGCAGTCAAATGTTTTCTTGTGACCCTATAAGTACACTGGATGTTTTTCACTTTCTTGTCCAGCAACACGCATGTTTCTGTAAGTTGTTATTGTGAGATTAAAGTTTGCAATGTTAAAGGTTGGATGCAGATTGAGTATACCAAAAATGGCTTGCGTTGGTACAAATATTTACCAAATTGATCAGCAAGCTGCCTGTTCGTGGCAAAGACACACTTTAGGTCTGGAGAAGCCTAGTCTTCACGGATAAATGCTTTTTGGTCTCTTGGAGTCGATAGAATTGTCATTACTGGGCGTTTTCCCACGCTAAAAATAAGTATGGTATCGTTGGAGATCACTAGCACCTCTTGCATGTTTAGTGTCACCAGATATTTCCAGTACCTGTACATGATGGTAGACTTTCTTTCGAAATAGTTTTGTGGCGCAGGAACTTTTAATAAACTCCTTTGTGGACTGCTTTGTTGATATAAACCCAGCCCTTTTCTTTTTGTTGTTGCCATGACAGGCAGCAATAACATCATGTGCACCCCTTTTAAAAAGATATCGTGAACTCCACAATCATCTGCACAAGACACAGAGAATGTGAAATTAAAATATAGCAGAATTATTGTAATTATATAAAGAAGTATCGAATAGCATTGCCCTGGTTCGCCCAAAGAAAAAAGTCATATGTGCTGAAAAGTATAGTTGACATTAGGGGAACACTACCTGAGGCCAGGCAAATGGGCCTGGGAATGAGGTTGTGCCTGAGGCTACCTTAAATTGTGACTCTTAATTATTTTGTGTTTTGTATACGAGGTGATAGATAATAGCAAACGTTTAAATGCGAAATACATCAAAACATATCTATTGTGTACTTAGGCGATTAATCATTGCATTACTTCAACTTATTCATGTTAATTAATAATAATTAGAGGTTATTACCTCCCTGATGGCCTGCACTCAATGGATAAATGACAGTGGCACCAAAGTTTCATTCAAAGTCTTGAACACTATACAGTATGATCATATTTCAGCTGTGTTCTTTCGTATTTTAGTACTGTTAAATTCGAAACTTTCCCAAAGAGTGCAACCACTTGGAACGCCCACCTCCCCAACAGAAAAATAGGTCCGCGATGCGAACATGTGGCTGGGTCAGCCTTGTCAATGAGCATGGGGTGTGACCATATAAACTGCTGTAGTGAATGTTGTAGAGCTTGGAGTATCCCGAAATTTTGATTGAAGCATATTCTCTCAGCACGAGCCAAAACGTTTTTAAAAAGTACACCATTCACAGGATTTTCGTAAGAATAAAAACGCAAGGACGATGTAGAAGGCAGCAAAAGTAACTTGGGTTGGGAGAGCTTGGAGTAGACAGACGATACATGGACGATCGTCAAGCTCATATCCTCAGAAAATGTTTCTCAGTCCCAGACGCTCTAACCATTGAGCTACGAGCCTCAGATGGAGAGCGCGGTTACAATGATGTACTGGTTCGATTGCTATACTGTATGTACTGCCTATGTGGCAGTCACTATATGTAACGCATGGTTGTTGAAAGAGGGTTCAAGAAGAGTGCAGTGGAAAGTTGTTGTTTCATGATTTTTATCAGACGACGAATTATACTCCAGATCATTGACATTGAACAACTACTATACAGTATATGTACTTTTAGTTTTCGCAGCTTCTGGCATTTGACCACTTTCAACTTTAATAATCTAAAAACGTACGAAATATACTTAAGAAACATTACGGTATCTGTTTTGTTCGTATAAGTCAATAAAAAGAACAAAATTACCTCAATAACGCTGTCTTCGTCACTCAGACGTCCATGGTTCTGCCACAGAATATTTGGCGGGAATTATTCTTTACTTTATTTTTTACTTTATTTTATTTTTTGTATAGAGAGTGAAGAACTCTCAAACAAAAACAAAGCATGATATCGTGCATTGTGTGTTCACTAACTATACCATTTTCGGTTTCCGTTCATTACGGAGACCCTTGGCTGGTAATGGTGGTCGTTGCAGCAGTTTAATAAACATCCATATACATACCTTACAACACAACTCACTTGCAACGCTACCTCCAGTCGAGCCACCTAACGTTTTGTGAGAAAATACATGGCAATTATGAAACAGAATACCAGCAGGGCTAAAATAGTGTGTACACGTGCAGGGGAAATGAAAGGGAATTCATACCATTTGGATTCATTAGACTGGACGTTGCTTTAACATTTATTTGATCAACACCTAAGCCAAAGCCAAGCGAATAGGCCGCAACTTGACAGACCTGAGAAGTGACAGTAACAGAAATTATTACAGAAAATATTACAGCACATTAGAAGAACTTGACTTCATCCAAGACAAAACAAAACAAAACAAAACAAAACAAAACAACACAAAACAAAACAAAACAAGACAAAACACGACAAGACACAACAGGACAAGACACAACAGGACAAGACACGACAAGCGCATGTACAAGACATGATAAAACAAGACAAGACACGACAAAACAAGGCAATTAAGACATGAAAAGACAAGTTAAAAGAAGACAGGACCAGACAAGACAAAACAAGCAATACAAGACACAAAACAAGACAAAACAAAACAAAACAAAACACGACAAAACAAAACAAAACAAAACACGACAAAACAAAACAAAACAAAACAAAACACGACACGACAAAACAAAACAAAACAAAACAAAACACGACAAAACAAAACAAAACAAAACAACACAACACAATATAAACGACTAAACAAGACAAACAAGACAAACAAGACAAACAAAACAAAACAACACAAAACAAAACAAGACAAACAAAACAAAACAAAACAAAACAAAACAACACAACACAAACAAGACAAACAAAACAAAACAACACAAGACAAACAAGACAAACAAGACAAACAAGACAAAACAAAACAACACAACACAACAAGACTAAACTAAACAAACAAAACAAAACAACACAACACAAAACAAAACAAACAAAACAAGACAAACAAAACTAAACAAACAAAACAAAACAAAACAAAACAAAGATAATACAAAACAAGACAAAACAACAAAAGGCAAGACATAAGAACACAATTAAGACAATAAAAGACAAAACAACACAAGAAAAATAAGACACAAAATAAAAGAGAACAAGACAACACAAAACAATACTTGACAACTGACAAAACACGACAGGACAGGACATGCACGTGGTGTTGCTACACTTTTGGTCTAATTTGTACATGTTGAATTTTCTCATTGCATATGAAAGAGCATGCTCCTATAGCGTCCTGAATCAAACCCGTCACCTGATCGCCAGCGACTATAGCTTGGTGTTATATTTATGAGTGCTTGCTGTCATCGAGATTAATGGCTCAAAATTATCGTGATCAGTGTTTTTATCCATTTCACCGGCCAGACACAACCCAACGCAACGCGATCACACAAATTATTATCACACAGAAACCCATAACACGTCAAATACAAACACCTTTTATACGTTACATAGCGTAAAATAATGAACTATTTGTACCTTTGTGTTGATTCCTTGTCCAATTTCAACTCCTCCGTGCACGATTGAGACCGTTCCATCAAGTTGAAAGATGGCTACGTACGCCGTGAATCTTGTATTATCGTAATCCAAGCCATATTTCAGTGGGACCAAACTCATTCCGCGCTTACGCCAACGATTGACCTAGGGATGCACGGACGGTGAGATGAACGGATAGAAGATTATATATTAGTCTATAATTAGACGGATCTGTTCGTTTGTTAGCTTTGTAAAACGGAAATACTTTAACAAATTTCCAGTAAGAAGGAAATATGTCAGTTTCGATAGATTGACAGACAGACAGACAGACAGACAGACAGACAGACAGACAGACAGACAGACAGACAGACAGACAGACAAAAGGAGAGTGACACGGTAGACCTACTTTGTTGAATGCGTCAACTGCTGCACTCCGATTTTTATATTCACTTGATTGCTTTAAATCTAAATCCAAAATTTATAGTCATAGGGACGTCGACTTTCATGATGGTACAGTATGCTTAACATAAATTCATTCGCACCTTGCCATAAGCTAGAAATATTGCAGTAAGGTAGTGGTTGGTTGACAAGAGTCGTCTGCAAGATAAATGAGAAAATGGACATGACATATAATTGTTGACCAGATATTAATGAAGATAATGCTGATCGTCTAGGTTAAAGTGCCTATCCGGGGTTTGGGGATTCTACATATTCGTAATCTTTGGGTTCTACCAAGAAGAAATGTAATATATCTTGTCATTCGAAAATTTCATCTTCATGCCTTTTTCCCTGCTAAAGTTGATTTACTATTTACAGGAAATGACGTCAGAGAAGGGACACGCGAAGTCATTGCACACTAATTTAACAGTGAAATACAAAGAAAGTTTGGCTCTGAACTTTAAACAGACTTGTTTTGACAAAATTTGTTAATTACCAAACTTTCATTGTATTTTACTCCTGAATCAGTGTGCAATGTTTTTGCGTGTCCTTGCTTTGATGTGAATAGTAAATCACTTTAGCAGAGGGAAAAGGTATGAAGATGAAATTTTCGCACGACAAGATATTTTACAATTCTTCTCAAGACATTCCAAAGATCACAAATATGTAAAATCACAAAACCCCGCTTAGTGGCGGCCAACTTTAGAGTGGATCGTGTCAGTAGATGTCTGTTGAAGATGATTATCTATGTTAGTGTAGACTTGAGAAAGACTGTTGTTGTTGATGACTGAAATTTTGATGGCCTCAGTGGTGCTCATCTTTAGAATCAAGAGTATCAGTGGATGTTTGTTAAAGATGATCGAGATTGACGTTTTGACGTCTCAGTTATAGTCAAGTAAAAAGTATCTATCAAGAACACCTATTGAGCTATTGGAGATTACGTCGCCATTTGGGTGGTAACTTCAAAGTTCCGACGATTACGTCGCCATTTGGGTGGTAACTTCAAAGTTCCGACGATTAGTAGACTGAATAAGTAAAAATATTTTGTTTATAAATATTCGGCAGTCAACTTAAGAAAAGTTGGTGTGTACTTGCGTGGTTAATTCCTTAGTGGGTAGACTCGCAGTTGGCGGTTGACGTCATAAAAAGGTTGGTGCGTAGTAGGTGGGGAGTCATGATTTACTAATTTTTTAATTACTAATTGGCATTATACGTTGGTTGGCTCTGGCATGATTGACGGGTTGGTAATTGACGTCAGAGGTTGGTTGTGTTGTGTCAGGTGGGAAGTTCGCTATATCATGATTGACGGGTGGCTGATTCATGTCATAGGTTGGTTGTGTAGTGTCAGGTGGTAGTTCGCTATGCCATGATTGACGGGTGGCTGATCAATGTCAGAGGTTGTTGGTGGCAGGTGGGAGTTCATGGCAGTTCATCTTACTGTACCTGTCCCTTTTTGTAGAAATTAATTTCTTTGATTTCTTCTTGGGTTTTCTTCAAAACCTTCGCAATGTGATTCATCATCGTTTCCGTGATGAAAATCGTAGGGACAGTTCCTAGAAAGATTGAAAGATCGAGGCGTGGCCTCGTATACCCTTACACATTGAAATGAGTAAGCCTGACTTCGTATCCTGGTGCATGTTATATAATCACAAAAGAACAAGCACAATTCCCAAGATAAAATGTCCCAAGATAAAATGTCCCGAGATAAAATGTCCCAGTATAAAATGTCCTAGGATAAAATGTCCCGAGATAAAATGTCCCGAGATAAAATGTCCCAAGATAAAATGTCCTAGGATAAAATGTCCTAGAATAAAATGTCCCAAGATAAAATGTCCCAGTATAAAATGTCCCAAGATAAAATGTCCCAGTATAAAATGTCCTAGGATAAAATGTCCCGAGATAAAATGTCCCAGTATAAAATGTCCTAGGATAAAATGTCCTAGAATAAAATGTCCCAAGATAAAATGTCCCAGTATAAAATGTCCCAAGATAAAATGTCCCAGTATAAAATGTCCCAAGATAAAATGTCCCAGTATAAAATGTCCCGAGATAAAATGTCCCAGTATAAAATGTCCTAGGATAAAATGTCCCAGGATAAAATGTCCCAAGATAAAATGTCCCAGTATAAAATGTCCCAAGATAAAATGTCCCAGTATAAAATGTCCCGAGATAAAATGTCCCAGTATAAAATGTCCCGAGATAAAATGTCCCAATATAAAATGTCCTAGGATAAAATGTCCCAGTATAAAATGTCCCAAGATAAAATGTCCCAGTATAAAATGTCCCGAGATAAAATGTCCCAGTATAAAATGTCCCGAGATAAAATGTCCCAGTATAAAATGTCCCGAGATAAAATGTCCCAGTATAAAATGTCCTAGGATAAAATGTCCCGAGATAAAATGTCCCAGTATAAAATGTCCCAGTATAAAATGTCCCAAGATAAAATGTCCCAGTATAAAATGTCCCGAGATAAAATGTCCCAGTATAAAATGTCCCGAGATAAAATGTCCCAGTATAAAATGTCCCGAGATAAAATGTCCCAGTATAAAATGTCCCAGTATAAAATGTCCCAGTATAAAATGTCCTAGGATAAAATGTCCCAGGATAAAATGTCCCAAGATAAAATGTCCCAGTATAAAATGTCCCGAGATAAAATGTCCCAGTATAAAATGTCCTAGGATAAAATGTCCCGAGATAAAATGTCCCAGTATAAAATGTCCCAGTATAAAATGTCCCAAGATAAAATGTCCCAGTATAAAATGTCCCGAGATAAAATGTCCCAGTATAAAATGTCCCGAGATAAAATGTCCCAATATAAAATGTCCTAGGATAAAATGTCCCAGTATAAAATGTCCCAAGATAAAATGTCCCAGTATAAAATGTCCCGAGATAAAATGTCCCAGTATAAAATGTCCCGAGATAAAATGTCCCAGTATAAAATGTCCCGAGATAAAATGTCCCAGTATAAAATGTCCTAGGATAAAATGTCCCGAGATAAAATGTCCCAAGATAAAATGTCCTAGGATAAAATGTCCTAGAATAAAATGTCCCAAGATAAAATGTCCCAGTATAAAATGTCCCAAGATAAAATGTCCCAGTATAAAATGTCCCAAGATAAAATGTCCCAGTATAAAATGTCCCGAGATAAAATGTCCCAGTATAAAATGTCCTAGGATAAAATGTCCCAGGATAAAATGTCCCAAGATAAAATGTCCCAGTATAAAATGTCCCGAGATAAAATGTCCCAGTATAAAATGTCCCGAGATAAAATGTCCCAGTATAAAATGTCCTAGGATAAAATGTCGCAGTATAAAATGTCCCAGTATAAAATGTCCCAGTATAAAATGTCCCGAGATAAAATGTCCCAGTATAAAATGTCCTAGGATAAAATGTCCCAGTATAAAATGTCCCAAGATAAAATGTCCCAGTATAAAATGTCCTAGGATAAAATGTCCCAGTATAAAATGTCCCAGTATAAAATGTCCCAGTATAAAATGTCCCGAGATAAAATGTCCCAGTATAAAATGTCCCGAGATAAAATGTCCCAGTATAAAATGTCCCAAGATAAAATGTCCCAGTATAAAATGTCCCAAGATAAAATGTCCCAGTATAAAATGTCCCAAGATAAAATGTCCCAGTATAAAATGTCCTAGGATAAAATGTCCCGAGATAAAATGTCCTAGGATAAAATGTCCCGAGATAAAATGTCCTAGAATAAAATGTCCCAAGATAAAATGTCCCAGTATAAAATGTCCCAAGATAAAATGTCCCAGTATAAAATGTCCTAGAATAAAATGTCCCAAGATAAAATGTCCCAGTATAAAATGTCCCAAGATAAAATGTCCCAGTATAAAATGTCCTAGGATAAAATGTCCCGAGATAAAATGTCCCAAGATAAAATGTCCTAGGATAAAATGTCCTAGAATAAAATGTCCCAAGATAAAATGTCCCAGTATAAAATGTCCCAAGATAAAATGTCCCAGTATAAAATGTCCTAGGATAAAATGTCCCAGTATAAAATGTCCCGAGATAAAATGTCCCAAGATAAAATGTCCCGAGATAAAATGTCCCAGTATAAAATGTCCCAAGATAAAATGTCCCAAGATAAAATGTCCCAGTATAAAATGTCCTAGGATAAAATGTCCCGAGATAAAATGTCCCAAGATAAAATGTCCTAGGATAAAATGTCCTAGAATAAAATGTCCCAAGATAAAATGTCCCAGTATAAAATGTCCCAGTATAAAATGTCCCAAGATAAAATGTCCCAGTATAAAATGTCCCAAGATAAAATGTCCCAGTATAAAATGTCCCGAGATAAAATGTCCCAGTATAAAATGTCCTAGGATAAAATGTCCCAGGATAAAATGTCCCAAGATAAAATGTCCCAGTATAAAATGTCCCGAGATAAAATGTCCCAGTATAAAATGTCCCGAGATAAAATGTCCCAGTACAAAATGTCCTAGGATAAAATGTCCCAGTATAAAATGTCCCGAGATAAAATGTCCCAGTATAAAATGTCCTAGGATAAAATGTCCCAGTATAAAATGTCCCAAGATAAAATGTCCCAGTATAAAATGTCCCGAGATAAAATGTCCCAGTATAAAATGTCCTAGGATAAAATGTCCCAAGATAAAATGTCCCAGTATAAAATGTCCCAGGATAAAATGTCCCAAGATAGCACTTTGTCGAGATGACGTCAATACCTAAAATGTCCCAGGATAAAATGTCCCAGCATATAATGTCCAAGGATAAAATGTCCCAGGATAAGAAATCGATCAGACTAATCTAGTGTACAAGTTGTTCATCTCAGTTTTTGAAAATTGTCCAAACCACAAGGTTCGTAAAGTAAAGTTCTTATGCAGCATTATAGTTACCGCGGCAATAATTATATCATTAAACAAATCTTGGCATAGTTAAAGGAAAGATAATTTATTATAGTTGTCGATATAGAAAAACAATTATAGAGAATAAGAAACGAAATAACTTATTTTACTTAATGCATGAGTTAACAACGTTGTTCCCTGACTATTGAGCTATCAATACTGTTACAACTTGTTAACAAGGTCGAACAATAATGATAAACAAAACGAAATGCTTGTTTATCAATACTGTTTTTCCTGTTACAACAACCGTGAACAACTATCAATGTTTAACAACATTGTTGAAACAATTAATGCTGAACACAAACATTGTTCGTTCAACAATATTGTTCAGCGGTAATAGCCAAACTATGTTCCAACTATATTACGTACCTGGGGAGCGACAGAATGCACTGGTGGCGGTATTTGTCTTACAAGCTATACCCCGAAGTTTCCAGTTTTTACAATGATAAACTAGAAAGAAAAAGATTTGCGGAAAAGATATGTAGCTTATTGAGTATTCATGGGTCATATTCACGTTATGTTAGTACCTGCAAGAAATTGTAAAACAAACGAGACACAACTGAAGTTTTGATTTGCTAATACGGGGACGCTCATAACTGGTTAGTACTTATTAATCTGTGATCAAATCCTACGACTTCGTGACGTTAGCCTAAGGTTACGAAACTGCATGGTGCTCACCGTTGTCGGCAAAGGATAACACCAATGATATCGCGCTCTCGTTGGTTGAAAAACCACAAGCCATGTAATATGTGACCTCAATAGCGTTGAGCAAACCATCTGTAGTGAGACCAACCTGTGAATGATGAGATATACGAGCAAGAGAGGTTGGTTAATATAGTGGCTGGTTAATAAACTGGGGTTTGACAAGGGAAGTAAGGAGCAAGTAGCCTGTGACACAGCCCGACCTAGTAAGGTCTGTAAACAACAGTTCTCCACGACACATGCTACGACACCGGCTAAAACACCGGCTACAACACCGGCTACGACACAGGCTACGACACAGGCTACAACATAGGTTACGACACAGGTTACGACACATGTTACGACACAGGTTACGACACAGGTTACGACACAGGTTACGACACAGGTTACGACACAGGTTACGACACAGGTTACGATACAGGCTACTGGCTACGACACAAGTTACGACACAGGCTACAACACAGGCTACGACACAGGCTACAACACAGGCTACGACACAGGTTACGACACAGATTACGATACAGGCTACGACAGATGCTACAACACCGGCTACGACACAGGCTACAACACACGCTACGACCATCGCTACGACACATGGACTACAACACCGGCTACAACACAGTTGGCTACGACACAGCTGGCTACGACACATGCTACGACACAGGCTAGGAAAGTCGTTTCAAATGTTTTTTGTTTCATCGCACCTTGTACTTTGCCAAGTATGGAAATCGCTTCCCAACCATTTCCATGTTCGTTTGGAAGCTCATCTTTAACCGCACCGGTCTATAACATGATACAATAGATATATGTGCATATAAAGTTAATATACATGTATACTGAGATCTTCGCTAGTGAAAATATCATCTCAGCCTTTCTTATATATGATGCGATTTTTTACTATTTCAAAAAACGAGTTAAGTGTTTGATCGAGTTCAAGTGTTTGATCGAGTTCAAGTGTATCAAAACGAGTTCAAGTGTATCAAAACGAGTTCAAGTGTATCAAAACACGAGAAAGCTAATTAATTTCTCGGGGCTTCGCCCCTCGAGATTCATTAGCTTTCTCATGTTTTGATACCATGATCAAAGACGCAGAACGAGTTTTTGAAACGGCTTCTCAAATGAAAGACAATGAATCAATGAGCCACAGTTGTGGGACTTGCGGATGTTTGTATCGTCTTTCTTGTTTAATTAACATAAATGAAACGCTAGTGTTTGATGAAGAAACACTAGTGTTTGATGCAGTGCTTTACCGGTGTTTTACAGCCCATTTACGTGACGGAATGGAGCTGTCTGATTGAATACAATTCTCATGAATTATTAATGAGTTTGAGAAGTAATATATGAAACACTCGGAAGAGTGTTTCCGATCAGGATATCTAAACACCGACACGTTTGTTGAAAACTGAGGCGAAGCCGAGGTTTTTTTAACAAACGTCGAGGTGTTGGATATCCTGATGAAACACTCTTCCGAGTGTTTCATATTACATCTCAAACAAATCAGTATTTTAAGAGAAAATCGAGGTGAAAGTTGGCTTAATTTATGTAATATCATGACTATACCTCGAAATCCTTTGTTTCATGAGGGACGATTAATCTCTAAATAACCTGATCAATCACCTGCATAAAACATTAGGTACGATTAGTAAATAATCATACCTAATGTTTATGGGAAAACCTGTTTTATCACTCATCACTTCATTGTCGAATTCCCAACACCATTAATAGCAACTCACAAAGTTTTATTCCATTTCAACTTGCTGAATTTCCTATTGTCTCTGTAGAAATGTCCCTGATCAAGCCTCGGGACTTTTACTAAACTCAAACTGTGTCGTGAATGGAAGATTAATCCCTGAGATTCACCTTTAACTAAAGTTCTTGACTTTCTTACTTCCTTGCACGAAAGAGGCCTTAAATATGATGCAATCAATACAGTTAAGTCAGCGGTCTTTGCCATCACAGAGCCTAAGAACAGTCTACTCTTGGAAACCAACCTTTAATCTCACGGTTTATGAAAGGTGTATTCAGGAGTAGACCTCCTCGATACGAATCCACTTGGGATGTTCAAGTGGTGTTATCACATCTGTCTTCCTTCGCTTCACCGAACCAACTGGATCTTAAATCTCTCACTCATAAACTTGTCATGTTGGTGGGACTTGTGTCAGCACAGAGTACTCAAAGTATACATTTACTTGATTTACAGTTTATGAAAGCAAGTACTGACATGGTTGAATTTGTTTTTCCGACACACATCAAACAAAGCCGACCTGGTATCCAGCAGACCCAGGATTATGTGTTGTCACACACTTGGAGGAATATTTGGAAAAAACAAGATCACTGCGAGGGGTTGAGAACAAATTGTTTGTTATAATAATAATAATAATAATAATAATAATAATAATAATAATAATAATAATAATAATAAAGTCTTTATTCATTTGATAAAAAACATATATCAAAAGTTACAATTGCTAACAACTAATCAACACCTTATCCAAAAATATTTACAAATATAAGTATTTAGAAACTAGTGCTAAAACTATATCGCTACAGTAAATGGTATCTAAAACATAGCCTATTTACAAAACTATTTTTAAAACGTTCAGTGTTTATTTTAGGAAGTTGACTGGTTTGTGACCGGAGTCTACGTGAAGATTCTTTTACTCTGGGGAGAAGGGAATATAGCGGGTGGTAACAATCTGAGCTGATTCTGGCGAAGAGCCTTCTGTCGTACTTTTCCAACAATTCATGAATGTTTATAAAATCAGAAATATAGCTTCTCTTATAGCATCTCTTTAAAAGACATTGTACTACATTAAGATCGGCTTCACTTGCCCCATACACTGGAAGGCCATAGACTATCTTTGAAAGAACAATTGCTTTAAAAAGCAGATCAATTTCTCTTGGCTATAGCCCTCTTTCCTCAGCTCTCTAATTAAATACAAATATTTATTGGCTTCAAATAATTTGGTCTTAACGTGCTGAGAAAACATACAGTTGGATTGGAAGGTAACGCCAAGTATAGTGAAATGTTCATACTGCTTAATGTTGTACTTTACACGATACTCAGTATTATTGCCTTTTTTCTTGATAGCTACGTCAAGCTTCACGGGGGGAGTTTCTAAAGATACTCGTTAGCTACGTCAAGCCTCACGGGGGGAGTTTCTAAATATAGTATAGTTAGATGGATCCGCACAGTTATGATAAATGATGGACTTGATGTCACTACATTCAAGCCCCACAGCAGCAGGTCTGCTGCAACATCCAAAGCAACGCAAGCATGTATTCCTATACAGGACATATTGAAACACGCTGGTTGGTCCAATCATCGAACGTTTGACAGGTTTTATAACAAACCAGTTAGAAAGGAATCTACCTTTGCAGAGTCTGTCCTCAAAGTTGATTGAGTGAACTGTTTAAAATCAGTCACTTTACCTGTTATATAACTGAGTTATTGATTTTGTTATTATATTACTTATTTAAGACATTTCTGTTGATTCTCGTGTTAATGTTTGACTTTAAAATATCATGGGATCCCGGACGCAGTGTTGACGAAATAGAATTGAAAATTAACGAGACTTACATGTACCTGGAAGTTGAAGTTTGATTGGAATTCTATGAGTCATAACACTGCATCCAGGGATCACATGTCCACCCGCTCTTGCCCTCCCTTATTGCTGGAGTACTATCCGCAAGATTATGAGGTGCAATGGGTGAATATGCATTCCTTTTTAGTGTGAAACATTCACACTCGAGCTTTGAAAACTGATGTGCGCATGCGCTATGCAATCTCATGTGATCCCTGGATGCAGTGTTATAACTCATAGAATTCCAATCAAACTTCAACTTCCAGGTAAGTCTCGTTTAATTTTCAATTTTCGTAAACACCATTCTTGCCAATCACTATTGATTAAAATAACTGATTATCTGCTTCATAGAATTGGCGATGGTAAAATATCAGGCTTGACTATGATTGATTTGCACAAGGCTTTTGATCTCGTAGATCATCCTACTGTACGCTCCTTCATAAACTGTACCTGTGTGGCCTGGATAACAACGCAGTGTCTTGGTTTAGCTCTTACCTCAGCAATAGGCAGTTTCAAGTTGTTATTGATAATCAGCACTCGTCTACGGCCACCATAACATCTGGAGTACCTCAAGGGTCGATACTTGGCCCCTTATTGTTCATTTTACATATGAATGATTTTCCTCTACATCTATGTGAAACACAAATCGATCTTTATGCGGATGATGCCACCCAATAATTCTGATTGCTCAACAAGGAAATACAGCCAATTATCCAATGGGTGAGATGAACAAAATGGTCATAGAAGTCTTCCTCAAGGAAAGTTTCCACACTGGAAGCAGACATTGGTGTTACTGTAAATGGATCTCGTATAGGTGCTGTCACAACTGAGAAATTGCTTGGTGTATATATTGATCAAAACCTAAGCTGTTCTATACATGTAGATTCTCTATGTAAAAATATTTCTCAGAAACTTGGCATTCTCAGACGCATTAGACACCACCTTCCCCTTCAAGCCCATATTGCTTTTTATAACTATTTGATTCTGTCATTAATGGACTACTGCTGTGTGGTTTGGGGAAACACATCCCAACAAAATCTGGATAGGATACATCGTCACCAAAAAAGAGGTGCAATATCAAAACTTGACACTGATAGCAAAGCACCATCATTGCCATTATTTTTACAGCTGGGCTGGCTCCCAATTTATGATAGAATTAAATATTTTCGTGCAGTTTCTATTTATAAAGCTTTGAATAATATAGTTCCCTCTTATATCACCAACTTAATTAGACCTTTTAACTCGCTCGCGCTCGTTTGCCTTTTTAGCATCTTCGGAATGGAACGCTCTCAACATCGAGATTAGAAATGCCTCTTCTCTGTCATCATTCCGAAACAATTATTAAAAGATGGCTTTTTCAAATTTGAAAGAAAAACTATCATAAGAACAAACTTTAGATAAGATATAAATCTATTTTAAAATTTTAAATAGCTTATAATAATATTAGCATCCTATTAATGGTATATAGTTAATTTTTATTATATACCACTGTTTTAGGACCTAGATGAAAATTACTGATGTAACTCTAGTTACCCTGTTTAAATAAAGTGTTATTAATATTTTGTTATTAATTATTATTAATCTACTTCTGCCATCAACAAAATCCGGAATCGGGAGCATACGTTTTTTTTCTTCAAAACGAGTCATAATGACTGCTACCGAAATTCGGATTCTTCAACTCAACATCGAAGGGCTCACGAGAGCCAAACGCGATCTCATTCGACATCTGGCAGAAAAAGTCAATGTAATCCTCCTGCAAGAAATTAACACACTGCGTTTATCCCTCACAAACATCACGGAATCGCCTCACACAGTCGTAATGGCATCAATCAATCAATCAATCAATCAATCTGTTTAATTAAAACCAATTTGCAGTTTTTTAAAGGAAAAACTGAATTACATGGAGTACTAATATAACATAAAATTTTATATTAAAATGTACAATTCATAATCTTAATATATATATATATATATATATATTATGTACAATAATGTTTATTTAATTAGGACTGTTAATTAACTATAAAACTAATAATATTTCCTAGTCACGAAGTTCTTTAACCGTTCAGTGGTTTCTGGCCATAAAATTTGTTCGACCATTCTGTCGTTCCTTAAGTCATAATCATGAGTTTTAACCCCCGGGACGAATTTCCATAATTTTAGTCAAAGGGTTGTAGGGTGAAGCATCACGTCGCAAAGATTCGACGAATTTCTTGCAAGAGATGTCTCTACGAGTACTCAAATACTGTAAGTTTGAAATTTCAAGGGCTTCATCATATAACAGGTCTGGATAAGCTATTCTCAATGCTCTCTTTTGAACAGATTCGAGAATGTCAGATAATGATTTAGGTATTGACGACCACACAGGGGATGCATATTCAATTCTGGATCTAATGAATGAGATATATATTTGTACAATGTGAGATGCTTGAAGACCAGCCTTTTTTAACAGACGCAATGCGTATAAGCGAGAATTTGCCTTTTTCAATACCATGTCAACATGAGTATTCCATGACAAGTCGTTTGATATCCATACACCTAGGAGCTTGAAAGAGGACACAGTTTCCACCGGTTTACCTGTTATATAGATCGGGTTTTCATTATCAGATCCTTTATATTTAAGAAAGTTGATCAACATCTGTTTGCATTTCTTATAATTTAGTTCCATTCCGCGTTCTGAAGCGTAGTCCGAGATTTCATTTACGACTAATGGCATTAAACTGGGTGAAAAACGTGGTATAATCTCTAAGGCCGAGGTGTCATCCACATACTTGGTCCTACCAGGCCAGTTTTTGAGTAAGGAATTAATAAGAACAGCAAACAATAATGGACCCAACTTTGTACCTTGTGGTAAGCCACCATTTGTTTTCTTCCAAGAGGACATAGAAGTTCCCACACGGACACATTGTTCACGATCGCAGAGGAAGGCTTTAATCCACCGAATTATAGAGGGATGGATATCAAGCTGGATTAACTCTTTAATAATAACATTGTGATCTACTAGATCAAAACCTTTCTTAAAATCTGCAAAGAACAATCTAGCAGTACAGGAACCTCTCTCAAGAGCAACCAAGATTGAATGTAAAAGGTACACCAAAGCGTGGGCTGTTGATTTCTTCGGGAGTGCAAATTGTTTAGTGTCAAGTTTATTTATAACTTCAGGAAAAAATTTGTCCAAAGTACAATCCTCCATAACTTTGGCGATCTGAGATGTTAAGGATATTGGTCGTAGGTCGTCTTCAATACTCTTTGGGGGTGATACCTTAGGGACAGGCACTACAATAGATCTCTTCAATGCCTTCGGGAAGGTGCCTTGTGTCATGGATGAGTTGAAAATGTCCGAGATAACTGGGGCAAGCTCAAAGGCAAATGTTTTCAGGATTTTATTTGGAAACATGTCAGGACCCGGTGATTTTGAGGTTTTAATTTTACAAAGTTTCTTATAGATCTGTTGGGCGTCGACGAGGATTATGGTACTTCTAGGTCCTCCTGGTTTTCGTCGAGAGTTAGAGGGTCAAAATGTGATGTAAGGGCAGTAAGAAAGTTATTAACATTTTCGGCCAATTCTTCACAGTTCCGGACATCATCAGAAAATAACTGAGAATACCAAGAATTTTTTGACGAAAGACCACCAATGGCTTTCACTTCTTTCCACCATCTTGCCGGGTTAGAATTTTTCAATTTCTCGATTGACCTCATATAGTAGATCTTTCGTGCAACTTTAATGCATGATTGGACTCTGTTACGCCAATATTTATAAATATCTGAATTTTTCCCGCTTTCATGTAAAGCTTTTTGGCGTCTCCCAATAGCAGACTTTATTGATGACGTCATGCAAGGCTTATCACACTTTCGTACTTTAATCAACGCGAAAGTCGTCCAGAAATCTGACTCCGGAAGCGCTATCGAATGGATCACCATCGACGCCGATATGGCGCAAGTTGTTAACATTCACAAACCACCGCCCGCAACACTGACAATAGTGACAGCTCGGAGTATTATTTGCGGTGATTTTAACAGCCGCCACACCAGATGGGGTTATTCTGATATTAACCCTAATGGTGAAGCTGTGGCACGCTGGGCTGAAAACTCTGATCTGTACCAACTATATGACGCTAAAGACCATCCATCGTTCTACTCCGGCCGCCACAAGAAGTGGACAAACCCTGACCAAAGCTTTGTAACCATGGAAAGTGCGGCCAATTGTGAGCGCTTAGTCCTTGACAGGTTTCCAACGAAGCTAGAAGTCAAGATCAAAAGTCTGAACAAGAAAAGGTGGAGCTCCAGGAGGGCGGACTGGACGAAATTCTCCGACCTCACCGATACACTTTCACAAGACCTTCCTCCTCCACAAGGCAACACGTCTGTAACATACAAATCGTTCACTGAAATGCTCTAACTGCTGCGAAGTCGTCCATTCCTCGTGGTAGGCGTGGTCAATATATACCGTGCTGGGACGACGAATGCGAGGCGAATACAATAACGCCAGCGACAGCGAGAAGCCTCAACACAGCGAGACGCTTATGCACACCCTTGGAGAAAAGAGACGAGCGAGGTGGGAAGAAACAATCAACACCATTAATTTCACCCACTCCAGTCAGAAAGCTTGGTCTACCATTAATCGCCTTACGGGTCGAAGTAGCAAACCGAAGCCTTGCCCTGTTTCGGCAGACTCTATTGCTACCATTCTAGTGGAGAACGGAAAATGGAAGGTTAGGAATGATGAGACTAAAGCACACACCTATGGGGAGTCAACGAGGACATCAAAGAAGCGACCAAAAGCCAACCAGCTTCCAGTGAGCTCTCTGGACCCATTACCATCGAGGAACTCATGGCCGCGATCCTGTGCCTGAAAAGTGGCAAAGCTACATGAATCGACCTGATCCACACGGAGTTCTTGAAAAACATCGGTGCACGTGCTCTGAAATAGCCGCGTGCCTTCCTCTCCCACTGCATCGAGTCATCCTCTATCCCGTCGATCTGGAGACAGGCAAAAGTGATCGCTGTCCTCAAACCCAATAAGCCTTCCGATGAGGCCAAAAGCTACCGCCCTATCTCTCTCCTAAGCATTGTTTACAAAGCTATGGAGAGAATAATTCTTACTCTACCGCAGAATATGCTGCACCAGTGTGGTCACATAGTTGTCACACAGCGAAACTTGACGTCGTGCTGAACGAGGCCATACGGCTGATTTCCGGCGCCATGACGCCCACACCACTGCCAATGCTACCCATCATGGCAGGCATTACTCCCGCAGCAATCAGACGAGACCACCTTACGCTGAAGCTCGCGGAAAAAGCAGAAGAACCAGACAGCTTCGTTCCCTACGTTCCACGAAGACGACCCACCACAAAGAATCAACCGAAGACACTTTGCAGTGCACGCAAACGATCTTCAAACGTTTGATCCCCTATCTGCCACATATGCGGAAGAGTAGTAGTAAAAGGCCGATTCTAACTCACCCCCGCAGTTAGATCCTTTAGTGGGCGTAGCCAAAATTTTGGCCACGCCCACTAACATAATCTAACTGGTTGTGAGTTAGAATAGGCCTTTTACTACTACTGTCAAGGTCAAGGTCAAGGTCAAGGTCAAGGTCAAGTTTCAAGGTCAAGGTCAAGGTCGAGGTCAAGTTTCAAGGTCAAGTTCCAAGAATTATCTCAAGAAATAATTCCAAGAATTCCTTAAAAAAGGGGCGTGGCCGAGATGCCTTAGAAAAGGGCGTGGTCAAGTTTTTTAAAATCAGGGTGTGGTCGAGTTAGACTCCGGGAATTATTGCGCGATGTGGTTCACGTTCTGTAGCAACGACATGCAGTCAGGCTTGGCTTGGTGGGTTCGGGTGGAGGTTAGAGTCAGACGGGTCCTGGTGGTGGTGCGTATACCCTATTCCGCGATGAGGTGATGCCCCAACGCCAGAGTGTTTACCTTGTCGGGTAGGATGTACCGCTTGTCGTCGTTACTACTTAGTGCTATCTTGTTGACCGTCTCTGTGTAAATTTCGTGTTTCCTACTTCTAAAAGTATTCATACTTCTCATCTGTGTCTCTCCGGAGAACAAGCACTCTTTATAGTTTTCAAATGTTATTGATCTATCTACAACTCCTTTCTTTATCCCCTTACATTTCCTCTGCTCTGAGTTGTTAGTCTTACATGCGTACAGCTTGGCTCTTAGAACTTTAGGACTTGCTCTCCATTATTCTCGTCCTTGAATAGACCTACAACCTTTTTGTTTAAACCTGTTGGAATACAGGAGGGGTGGTCCTTAGAGTACTCAGAGGTGTCGAACCTCTCTCTAACGTCATTTGAGATGTCTTCGTAAAAGTCGTCGGTGTGTATCTCGTACATTAGACTGTCAGTGTCGGTGAACAATAACTTAGCAGCATCCCCATATTTAGGTTTAATGTATTCGTAGTGAAACTCGTACATTACAGTCTTACTCAAGTCTAAGATACTCATCCCAAGGTATACGGGTTTGTAGAATTTCACTTTTGTTCTCTTCATGTGTACTGCTATTAGGTTCTCGCTAAAGATTGCGCGATGACTGTAATTTGGCTTGGAAACAAACTTATTCATTTTCTTTTCGTTCGTCACTAACTTGATGTCTACCCTGTTCCTGATGTTTTCCATAGTTTTTCCAAACACTGAGTTGTTCATCATCTTGAAGAAATCTTTCTCGAAACTGTTCGTAGCCTTTGTTCTCAGTTGTGTGTTAAGATCTATGTACTTCTTCATCCAAGCTCCCTCTCTGAAAGTAATCCCTCTGTGAATTTTTGTTAACTTCATTCCATATTTAAGATACATCTTAAGGTTCTTACGGTGAATAACGTATTTGTTCTTGTTCATCAAGTTAGGGACTAGCTTTTCCACTCCGTTAATTATCAACCTCTCTGGGGCTAGAGGATAATCGTTATGAGCATCGTGAAGTTTCTTAGGGTATTCTAGGTCAACTTCTAGAATACAAGGTGTTTTCTTCCAGTTCTTTAGTTGTGCACTGTTCATCCACTTGAAATCTCCCATAGGTAATTTCATATTCATAGCACATCCGTAGAGGTTGTTTGCGTCAAGGTATGGTAAGTATACGCTAGGTTTGGTAGGATCGTGTTTTGCTCGTGGTTCTGACTTTGGTGTTTTTGTGTACCCCATATGTTTGTTATTGGCTTGGGCGTGTCTTTTTGTGATGGTGGAGACTCCTCCTCTGATACCTCTCTCTATCATCAACAACATGTCAATATCGGTCAACAACTCTAGTTCTACTTTTGTTGTTTTTAGTAGTGCGTCCCATGATAGCCCTGGAGATGTGTAATACCATGCAGGGTCTAGTCCATAATTTTTCGTACAAACAGACCTGAAGTTCTCGAACACATCCTCCAACAACAACACATCTGTCAACAGGTAGAGGTCGTGGTAATCCTTCATGGTCTTCATTCCAAAGTTTTTTCCAAACTTTTTGGGCGTGCTCATAGTCCTCGTCGCTGATGTCTGTGTCAGTCAGTTTCGAGTAGAACTCTTCTTTAGGAGGTAATTTTTCCTCTTTTAGTTTCTCTATCTGATCCATGTACTCGTATGGGTAGACACCTTTCTTGGAAACTAGCTCAAAATCTTCGTCTTTTTCGAACTGTTTTCTTGTGGATACTAACTGGTCTTTAGACAAGTTCTTTGCTAGTCTATCTAGACTAGAAGCCATGAACTTAAAACTGTCTAAGAATCTAATTTCTCTGGTGATAGGTTTTTCTTTACCAGTCTTATCAGTGTAGTGGTCCACTACAATATTTTTACTGAAGGAGACGTATTTCTCCTCGTTACATGGAATACAGTTTATGTCTCCACCTAGGCTTTTGATAAACAAGTGAGCGTCGTATCCAGACAAGTTGTGGAAAATAACAGGAATAAATTTTGGTAATTTGTATTTTAGATTACACGACGTGTGTGCAGCTCCTCTGAATTTTCCTGTCATGTGACAATGGTCTCTGACTATGTAGTCTTCAGGGTAGGGAGAATCTTTTTCACAAATCCAGCACTTTGTGCTATTCTCGAAAATTTCCGTCTCCTCAGAGCTTAGGTTCATTGGTATTATCACCTTGAATCTCTTGTACGCTCTACGCGCAGCTTTCTCTATCTCTTCTCTTCTACGAACGACTTGGCCAGGTCGTCTTCCTGGCTCTTCTTAGTTCTACTTACTGGCTCCTCCCAGTATAGTTTGTCATCACTACATTTTAGGTGGAAGGTCCATCCTGATGGTGTATGGTGTTGGTATTTGTTGGTAAAACTACTGTTTGGTTTGTTCTCACATCCTTCAATCTTCTCGATGAACGACTCAAAATCAGCGTAGATCACGAATGGCACGTCTTGTGTTTTGTGGTTGTTTGTGAAAGTTAGTTTATCATCTTTACCTTTTTCCGGCATTATAGTTTTAATACTATTAACGTCTGAACAGTATTCGTCGTGCTTTTCTAGTGACTTAGTATTCTTGAAGCTATTTAGACATCTATAACAATAGTGAATCTCGTGTTGGTGGTTGTTATTCTTACTTGACATGAGTCTACTCATGTTCTTGATCCAGACGTAATGAGATGTTGTCTCGTTCTTGATGTAAAGCAAGTTAATGATGTCTCTAGAGTTTCCTTGGATAAGAAGAGGGTACACCTCACCCTCATCGTAACCAAATACGTTTATTCCTATCTTGTTATTTTTTGAAAATTTCTTAATGTCCTCTAGTGGTGTTGGAAACCTAACCTCGGTCCAATTGTAATTCGTCGAAGCTTCTTTTAGTTTCTTACTTAGTCTTTCTTGGTTTTTCTCTTCAAGTGACGTTTTAGCAACAGTTACAGACCACTTGAAACACATATCGTCCTTTTTGTTTCTAACGTTTACGATGGCTTTTTTGTGAACTAGTGCTTGTGGTGTAGGAATGTGGGAGCTCCCAGACATTGGTGTGTACTTGTCGATGTGAATGGTTAGTCTCACAACACGAAGAAGTCTCCAGTTTACTTCCTCTAGTCAAGTATGTAGAGAAGCTCTCTAACATTTTCTCAACCATCTCGTTGTACGTCTCTTCAGAGTTTGTGCCAGGTAGTATAATCTTTGTGAGAGTGTGAAAGTGTGCCTCAGCTTCAACCTCTTCGTCGTTCGCTGTGCGAACCATCACACAATCCAGAATTAACTTGGTCTTAATTCCTTTTTTCATCTGTTTCTTCCAAAGGTCTAACACAACAACTTTTGACTGTTCTAGGAACACCTTTGGTTCTGTGTTTGTCCCAGCGTTAATCTCAAAGTTGTTTGAGAAACCCCTAAGTGAGGTCTCACTCTTTCGTGGTATAGTTTCTCTAAATATAGAGTCTATCTTTTCTTTGAACAAGTTGAAAGCACTTGTTGTGTGTTTCTTAATGGGTTCTGGTATGTGGTCTACGATCCACTCGTTCCATTGACTCATCTTCTTTTTGAGAGTTTTGAGAGACTCCTCGAATAAAGTCATACGCTCTCTCACACTTCTTCTTGGTGTGGGAGGTGCAGGTGTAGGTGTCATCACAGGTTCTTTAAGTCCGTGTGGAATTGGCTTATCCATTATGTTTTTAGGATGTGTCGTTTTTTCCATCCTACTTGAAATGTTATGTCTATATACTATAGGATATGTTTTATTTCTTTAGACCCTTTCTAAAAAGAGTCGTTTTTACAATTTACTATACTAGTACAATGTAATCACACTTCCAAATTTCTCGAATGCTTTTTGGTCTTTAGGTGTTTATATTTAGAGGTCACATGGTATGACCTATCACATGTCTCACACACCCATTTGTGAGTGTTCATCCAGACTTTAGTTTGCGCTCTTGCTGCTCTTAAAGCTTCTTCTTTGGTTTGGTAAATTCTAGGTCTTCCCATTATATAATACTATATGTTTTATTTCTCTAGACCTTTTCTGATCCACTCGTTGTAGTATGGATCTCCTCTCCCATCCCAACCTAGATCCTTGTATACTACGCTATACAGGTTATACTCGAATCGTACCTTAACCTTACCAGGTTTGAGGTCGTTAAGACTACCTCTCAACTCTATACCTCTTCTAGAGCATATTCTTATGACATAGAAAATATATTTCGATATGTTCTTGACAATCAGTTTGTTTCTTTTAAGAGACCATACTATCTCTATAAAATCACTGACAACTGTTGGTATGTCACTCTCGCTAACTAGTCTAGTCAACATTCTATCTAGCCACTTACTATAACTATGAGCCGATTTCTTGTACATCCAAATGTTAGGTACAAAGTTTCTCACGCGTCCGTAAAATACACCATCTTCGATTTGGGTTCTGTGGTTACTACACTCGTAACAGTACGTGGTGTCGTGCCACTTTTTCGGTGTTGCGTCCTTACTTCCGTTCTTGATCTCGTCCAATGTATACCCTAATGTAGTACCACTCCACTTTTTTGACGCAATCTCATCTAATGTATACCCAGCATAGAACATTCTCATTGTACGTTCGTCAACCATCTAAGTTACTATACTATATGTGTCTTTAGACTATAGTATAGTAATTTTGTTGTTGAGTGTCTCCAACTCACACTTTATTGTTATGACCTGTTTTAGAGCGTCTGATAGTAGTTGTTCCAACTCTTCTATCTGACGAGTTTGGTAAGAGAGTGTATCTGTCAAGTTACGCTTTTTATCGAATTCCATAGCCATCTCCTTCAAAGTTTTAGTGCTCATTTCTATAACACTCTATATATTAAGTAACCTAAAGGTAGTCCAACGACTCCAACGAATACTGTTTGGTATTCTTTCATCTCGTCCGAGGGTTTGTAATAGTCTGACAACTCAGGCTCTTTACTAAATGTCTTCCCATCATACTGTATCGTAAGTACTTGTCTTAGTTGATCCAGAGCGTGGTTCGTGTCGTTTATGTCTGCATTAGCATCTGACAACTGTTGTCTTAATTCCTGGACTTTATCTCTCTGACGAATCTCGTTCTCATAGAACTTTTCTTTAGCTCTTGCAAGACTCTCCAATGCTTTGTTGTGTCTCTTTATCTCTGTCTCGTAACCTGTATGGTTTAGCTTGCTGAATAGAAACCCAGCTCCTGCGAATGCTATGGCGTTGAACAACCCACCTGCTACCGCACTAGCCATTATATATTACGCTGTGTTATTTCGAGAACGGGTCAATAGGTAAGTATTTCTTGCTCTGCGCCCACTTAACGAGTAGCGTCGAAACGCCTACAGCAGTCGCTAACTTGAGGGTGCCCTTCACTGATTCGGGAGTGCCTAACGGTTCTTTTAGTACTTTCTTTGATGCCATGGATACGGCTACGGCTCCAGCAGTCACGAGGGCTGCGTCGTATAGCTCGTTCATCAGTTCTTTTCTGTCTATTGATGCCATATATTATACGACATGTTTTAATCGAGGCTGTCGAGTTTACGTGATGGTTTTATAACAACGGTCTTAGGCTCTTCGCTCACTACTTGTTTGTCTTGACTAATCGTGTAGTACAGTGAGCCAGCGGCTATTACCACTCCAATAGTACCTATGATGTATCCGTAGTTAAAACTATCGTCCTCACTTGTGACTCTCTCTCTCATCTTCCTCTCTTTGGCTGCTTTAGATATAGCAGCCAAGCGTTTGCCTGCCTCTACTCTCTTAGGGTCTTTAACCCTTGTTGTAGACGTTATAATAGGTACGGACTCACTGTCAGTCATCTTATACTATACGTGGTGTCTTGTTACAGATGACCTCACAGTCATCTCACAGATTATCTCACAGATAGAGTATTCGGTGAAAGTATTTTTGGTGATTAGACAGTGTGGTTTCACTCTTAAATCTTCTATTGCAGTACTCGCACAGAACTCTAGAGTCTATCATATATGTTTCTATGAAATGTATTATCTCGTGTTGGTCTGAGGATAGTAACGTGTTGTACCCTTGTGATCTTAGTCTCCTCAATACCCTCAACTGGTTATTCCTAATAACCCCACTACCTTTCGGTGTTTTGAACTCTATAGCAAAACCATTGTATCTCTTGTGTAGTTGTGGAACTATCAAGTCTGGTTGTCCACCACTGTAACCTTTCTTCCATCCATCTATTCTTTTAGTAGATGTGTCTTGGTACTCACCCAACCCTGGGATGACTATTGTTGGATGGTACTCTCTAATGTACTTCACAATGTCGTAGTGTAAATCTGTCTCATTCATAATCGATAGTTGGTTATGTTGTGTGTACTGTCCCGTCTTTCTAATAGATGGTAGGACTTCTGTGAATACCCATTTTTGGAACTTTCTTGCTGACTCGAGTTTCGATGAGAAGACTAGAGCGTAAACTCCTGGCTCCGATATTAATATCGTGTTTGGTTGTAAGTTTAAAGGGGGGCGTGATTCGCGCCCCCCTTCAAACACCTCTCGTTTGACCTTATATGTATCGTCAACGTGTACGCTGATAGCCCACTTCGCGTTTTTATACCCTAATGCCTTAGCGACTTCTTTTCCATAGAACCAAATATTGTCTCCATCTTTAATAGTCGTGACAGACATGTCGTTATTTTTAAATATTTTAGTGATACTCATCACCTATAATGTACCACGTGTTTTATTTTGTGTTTAAATAGCAGTCGTCTTAAGAGAGTAACCACTTAATAGCACGAACGCGTGATCTGACCAAGGTCCCATTTCGAGGTGTTGGTCAGACTAGTCTGTTTTGACACTCGAAAACTCAGGTCCCAAAACGGGACCTGAGTTTTTGTCGTCTTTCATGTGGAACACACTCCTGGTTCTGATATGTAGACCGACCGTGTGTGACTCACCCCTTGTATCTTACCCTATTTTGGAACGTTGGTCTCGTCATATACTTTATTGTACCTTTTCACCATTCCGTTGATTGGTGGGCATAAGTCAGTCACGTTATCGTCCAATACTTTAACGTCTGAGAGGAACATTGACTCATTGTAAGGAAGACCTCTAAGATACGATCTTAGTTGTGTCAGTATCTTTTTATAGCTAGTGTGTGCAAACTTACAATGCTCCACTCTACTCGTCAGATTGGATTTAGCCAAGTAGCCTTGGATGATCACACCAGGACCACTAATACAAGCAATGATTAGAGGGTTAGCGGTTATCGATCCAGCTACAATACCTACTGTCGTTAACCCTATGCTAGTCATGTTTAACGATAGTTTAATTTTCTTCAACCTCTTGTATTTCCATTTGTAACAGGCTTCTAGTTTGTGGTAGTACGCGTACAAGCGTTTTAGCTCTAGCACCTCTTCCTCTGAGATATCCTTTGATATGTGATTGAAAACAACAACTGACTTCCTCCTCATATATCTTAGCTCACATCATATTCCCTCATCATATCTCTACCAACTAATATTATGTCTCGGCTCGTCATGTAGCCAGAGACAACCCTCACACCGTAGAACTCTATCATAGACGGGTACTTGTAGGGCGAGAGTGGTACTCTTGGTCGATGAACTCCAAAGATCGTTACGTAAGGAGACCCTATCTCTTCATGATTAGCTGTGAAGTCTGAGTCTGTTGATCTTATGTTGTTCACCTTAACGTAGGAGTTACCCATCCGCCAATGTATTGATATCATATGTCTCTTGGTGGTGTCGATGTTATTTGGGATTGTACACGTGTACTCCCTTACTGGAGAGCCACCACCGTATGATAATTTATCATTTTCACCTCCTTTGTATCCTATGTATTTGTCCCACGATCCATCATCGTTTGAGATAATCGCCTCCCAATCTTTCGTATTTACCCTCATGGCTAACCTCACTACCATAAAAACGGATATGTCACAGTATTGCATACGTGGACAGTTAAAATGCACTCCAGCTTCAAACGGAATTGGAGTTAGCTCGGGGGATAGGAAGCTATGATCGTTGTTAACACCAATAATAGGACCATACGTTGGATCGTATTGAACTAACATGTTCGTTTTATCTCTAATGGTTTTCACTTTATTTGTTCCACTGTGGTACTCCACCATACTCACAGCATGGTTTGTGACGTTAAAATCAAATAGAACGTTATAGGACTGCGTTCTAAAGTATTGCGATAAGTATACAGACTCCAACACTTTTTTATTGATAGCATCCCAATCGTCTTCTGGATCTGCTACGTTTTTGAGTGCCCTGAACGCCATATCTATATTCCCAGACATCCTCCCACCGCTAACGCTTAACTTAGGGTCACTGTCTAGATGTCTCTTCGCTCTTCTTAATATTTTGTCACTCTCGTAGTCTCTGTCCTCAAATCCATAACTTAGACTCATTATGTTATAACATATATTTACTTACTAAATAGCCAGACGCAGCCGAGACCCCTAAGACTAGCCACAACTCTGTCGTGTTGTCACCTGGTGTCCACTTCTAGACGACGTTCTTGATGTGTCACCTTTGGTTTGTCAAGTGTCTCCAGATGCTCTCCACCTTCCTGGTGTGCCACGTTTGATGTCACCAGACGATTCGTCACCTTTGGTTTGTCGAGTGTCTCCAGATGCTCTCCACCTTCCTGGCGTGCCACGTTTGATGTCACCAGACGATTCGTCACCTTTGGTTTGTCAAGTGTCTCCAGGTGCTCTCCACCTTCTTGGTGTACTTTCTTAACCTCAGTCGTTCTCGCGTGGTTTAACCCAGTGTTTACCCCAAACTTCATACTCTGTGTAGCAGTCTTCAATAGGTTGTTGTACCCAGCGATTTTGTTCTTTAGGATTACAACGTTACTTGGCATTAACCACGTAGACGGTGACAGCGCGAGGTTTTGGACAACGTTAGTGTCCCTAATCGACTTGTTCATGTTGAGAATCCACGTTGACACGTCGTAGTTTATAACACTATCCTCCACCAACTTTCGGAACTCTTGTTGAGTCTCTAGACTGCCTGCAGAATCACCAACGACTGACACACGTGTTCTCGCTTGTGCACCAAGTGTGGAGTAAACAAAGGCTTCTATGGACTGATTTAGATATTGTCGCCCAATGTTGGTGAAACCATTCGACACCAGAGGAACGTATCGTTTGTAGTCGTTCTTAACGTCGTTAATCGTGAAGACTCTCTCCTCGCCTGTTGTACCATCAGCAAGGACTTTACCCTGGTAGTAATGTTTTTTAGGAATCTTGTCTGTCTTACCATACAATTCTCCAGCATCAAACTCTCTACTTATCGATCTCATACTCTCACCACCTTCCATCCTTCTGAGAAGTCTTCTGATGGTAAAGTATAGATGAAACCTCATCACACTTGTGATAACAGGGTGGACTTCTTGCGAGGGTGATAAGTGTTGTAACGACACTCCACAACAGAAACTTGCACAATACGTTGCAAACACGACCCTATAGTAGCTCTCGTTGTCGTCCCACTTTGACTTTGTCTTTGAAGTGGTGATTTGTAATATTGGTAACTTTGAGAGAAAGTAGTTCTTCTGACTAACGAAGACTCTAAAGTTATTCACTGAGTAGTTCAACACGTTTTCTGTTGGATAGCCATCCCAAAGTCCCCAGTGGTTCTTGCGACCTTTTGATAGTGGTTGGATAGTTCCACCAGATAGCCATATTTTTGGAAACTTGTCGTCGTGACTAGACTTGTTGTTGTGTAACCAAACCCACATACTCTTGTCGTTTTTGAAGGTGTCACTAGTTATGTTAGTGCTTATGATGTCGTTGTTTCTAAAATATATGTCAACGCCATTAACCTCACCATCTTGTGAGACAGTTGGATCGAACTCAAACTTACTCAAAGTGATGTGAGGGTACTTTTTAACTAGATTCAGCTTAGCCACGCGTATGGCATTAGCTATCTCTTCCTGGTCAAGTATCATTGGTTTGTTTATCGTTAGATACTTAGTATACTCCGGATTACTCTTAAACCTACTCGAGTCTACACTAACGTCACCAATATTAGTTTTCGTCACGAAGAATATATGTCTATGCATATTGTCGTCAACATCAAGAAAAAACCTATTCTTGTCAGCATAAGGATACTTTATTTTGAACTCATCCATCATAACATACCGTACGTTATATGAGAGTGGTAGTATTGATTAGTGGTTCAACGAAAACTATAGACCTACCAGAGTCAACTCTAGCAACTAACTCAGACCCTCACTTACTAGTTGAGAAGGCAACCATCTTTTGGGACTACGTTAACGTAACCACAGCTAACGACAAGATAACTTACAACAGTAATAATCACGTTTTTAGTCCTGGGTACCACACCTTTAAAATGATCGCCGACGACTTGAAAGAGTTAGGAGACGTCAAGTTAGTAGCTAACAGATACGACTCGACGTGTACGATAACAACTGACCAACAAATAGAACTGTTTAAATTTGGACAACTCTTAGGGTTTGACGAAAACACTACAATAGCCACCACAAAAACCAGTCCCAACGTTGTTAACGTTAACAGAGGACTGAAATACATACAAGTAACGTCTAGTATCGTGGACAGATCTAATAACATAGTTAATGGTAACAAAAGTGGTTGTATCGCAGTACTGCCAATAACTAGCACACAGACACTTAAGGATTCTGCACAACATTTTGGTGTTGGATCTAAAATCCCAATAAACAAAGGAGTCATCAACCAACTAGAGTTCAAGATAACAGATCAGGACGATAACAGTATTAACGTTGGCGAGGTGTTGTTAGATTTACACATCACGTAGTGTATATGGAGCAAGAACTAAGAGATATTTACTACAACCCATCAACTGGTTACCAATCTGCCGAGAGGCTGTACCAAAAGGCACAGGAAGGCGGTCTAAACGTTAGTAGGGTAAAGATAAAGGACTGGTTAAAATCTCAAGACACGTACACCAGGTACAAACCAGTTGTTAAGAAACACAAGTTTAGAAAAACATTTGTTGACTATCTGGGTGAGCAGATACAGATGGACTTGGTTGATATGGGCAAGTACAAGCATAAGAACAACGGGTACTACTGGATACTAACATCCACTGAGATCCTTAGTAGGTATGCTTTCGCAAACCCGTCTATAGGAAAGACGCGAAAAACATGACTAAGGCTGTCACAAAGTTACTAGAGAAGGCTAAGGTTAGGTTTGGCGAGTATCCAAAGCTAGTTCAGTTTGACGACGGTAAGGAATTCTATAACGTTGGTGTGAAGGATCTATTGGATAAACACGATGTTAAGTACTTCAGCACGAACTCTGATAAAAAGGCAGCAGTCGTGGAACGGTTTAACAGAACACTCAAGACGTCTATGTGGAAGTACTTCTATAGTAAAGGAACGTACAAGTGGATTGACATTCTAGACCAGCTTGTTGAGAATTACAACAATACCAAACATAGTACTATTCTAATGAAACCTAAAGACGTTAGCAAGAAAAACGAAAACGAAGTATGGACGACGTTGTTTGGGTACCATTTCGGTGACTACCCACTACCAAAGTTTAAAGTAGGTGATACTGTCAGGATATCAAAGTATAAGAGCATATTTGCGAAAGGGTATGAGGCTAACTTCACTGAGGAGCTATTCAAAGTGACAAAGGTCATACGTGGTGACCCTACCGTGTACGAGATAGAGGACCATGAAGGGGAACCTATCGTTGGTAAGTTCTACGAGGAAGAGTTGTCAGCTGTTGATAAAAAAGACAATGTATATAAAGTTGAGAAGATACTAAAGAGAAAGAAGGTTAAGGGTAAGAAAATGGTTTTAGTCAAGTGGCTTGCATGCTATGACAGTAAACATAATTCATGGATACCAGAGAGTGATATTCAAAACATCGAGTAGTATATAATGGCTGAAGGAGGGTTCGATGAAATCGAAATGCAACGTCTTGACGAGTTTAAGGATTATACAGACGAGCAGTTAGAAGAAGAGTTTGAGACACTTGACAATACTACACTCATAGAAGACGAAACAGATCGAGAAAAAACCGTTAGATTAGCTAAAATCGCCAGGGTGGAAGTAGAGATAGAGAAGAGAGACATAGCACGCAGATTACAAAACAGATTTATGGAGACATTATTCACAGGCAGAAAAGATGGAAAAACAGTGTTAATCACTAGTAAAGGCAGCGATGTCACCACTGAGGCTCCAGCAGTAGTGTTTGCCGAACCGGCGACATATGGTGACGTCCACGACGAGAGCTTCAATTTAGCTTTCGAAGAGGCTAGCGAAATCGAAAGAAGGTTAGGTAAGCTAAAAACACGTAACAAAGAGATTTTAGAAAATGGTATAAAAAGAACCAATCTAATAGATAGAAAAATACGTAAATTGTATAAAAAAAGACTCAGTAACGACGATGTGTCAAGGAATATAGTCAATAGGTCATATGTGACACCTTCAGGTTCTGTTATTTTCAAACCGGTAAATGAAAAAGGTGAATATTTGAAACCTAAACTAATACTAAAACCTGGAAAAAATGGTTTAATCTACAGTACAGACAAAAATAGTAAGAGTGCGATTGAGCAGTTTAAGCAGTTGGTCGGTCAAATCCCCGACACGACAACTAACGTTAGAACAGAAAACGTAGACACCCCAACAACTGACGATAGAACAGAAGACATCACAGTTTCAAGTAACTTTCCAGTAATTGAAACAGAAATGGACTGGGATAGTGTATTTGGATTAACAGAAGAGGAAAATCGTGAGTTAAGAGGTGTCCTAAACCCAAGTGATACAATCGACTCAAGCACTAGACCACAATTTCTAACAGCTCAAGCCGACTATTTTCAGGACGCTATTGACACAACACTTAGAGAGAGAGACAATAGTGATGACCCTATAGAGGTAATTGAACTTGAAGAAAGAATAATTGGTCTAAGAAAAGCTAAGGACCGAACCTTAGGACAATTGGAACGTGAGACTGTTAGAGAACAACAAGAAGAGGACATCACTCGGTTACAAAAAATAAAGGAGTGGTTTAGAGAAAATTGGTTAGGTGCTTCGGCTTTAGGAATAACCATAGCCTCTTTCATCACCACGATTATAATATCCGCTAGAAGCGTAGTCTTCAAAGGTGGTCAAGCACTTGGAAAAACTAGGAAAAGCTATAACTAATCTAGCCACAAAGGCTGGCCCTCTACTGGCTGGACTGCTAAACGTGGTGGCAACTGCGCTAAAGTGGGGAGCTGCAGGCATATCTTGGTTAGCGTCTAATTTATGGATCCTAGCGATAGCACTAGCTTGGTTTGTCTACGATCAGTACAAACAGAGGAAATGAAACATGTGTTATAATATATAGTATGAACACTAGTGAAAAAGAGTTGCTTCCTGGATATAGACGTCGTGAAATATCTGCTATCAAAGGCACAAGGACCCGTCACGTTGTGACACTGAACCCTAACAAAGCCAATCCAGAGGAGGAGTTATACATTGATATCCCAAAGACAAAGGGTAGTACTTGCTTGGTACCCTCCAGTTTCCATCTCCTATTCGACTTCAAAAGTGCGAACGCGAAATCATGGTTTCTTAATAACCTCTCGAGACTACTCTCTGAAAAACTGGTTATAAAACTAGCAGGTGAGACTGTGTACGACAACTGTGGTGAGAGTGTTATCGGTACGTACAGAGATTTATGGAGACCTAAAACAGAGCGAACGGCTATGATCGAATATGGCCTAGCAAACGAGAACCTTCGAAAGTTAATCTCGAAGGACGACAGTGGCGCGGCCAGTGGAAACGTACAAAAAGTTAGCGATGGTCTGATGTTCTCTATTCATGGTACCAAACAAAAGATTCAACTTGACAAGATTCTAGAAGATCACGGTTTATACGCACCGTACAATATGAACAACAATCTCAGGTACATAATCACACTCCCCAAAGCAACTGATATTATGGTGGCCCAATCTGGATCAGCTGTTACTGGTTACACGTTGGAGAACCTCGAATTGGAGTACGAAACTATCGAGAGTCAAGAGATCGCTGATGAAGTATCATCTCTATACGCATCCGGTAGATCTCTATCGTACGAGCACGTCACGCTAATGAAGACTGTGGAGTGGGATAAAGGAATCACACTTATGAACGAAAACATTAACCTACCAAGAAAATCAATGAAAGCTATCGTTCTACTCTTCACAAATAAGACAAGAACTGACAGTGAGGAGTTCGTCTACCCAAACATAGAGTCAGTCAAACTTACTATTGAAGGCGTGCCAAACATGGTATACAGTCAAGGAATACCAAAGTCAAGACTATGGGTAGAAGCGAAACGACTATTTGGACGAAAACTAGACTGTGACCAGCACATGACTGTCCAAAAGTTTTACAAAGACGGTTTCGCTTTGGTTGTTGACCTTAGATCTATCGAAGATAACGCGAAAGTAGCCACTGGAAAGAAGATCGTGAACACTCAGTCAGGAATACTGATGGAAATCACTAAAAAAGTCACAACAGCGAACGTTATGTGTAGAATATTCATACTCTCCGACGGACTCGTAAACCTTATCAACAACGATCTACAGTCAATCCAATACTAAAACATATAGTATTATATATGAAAACAACTTTTAACATGCTAATTGTTGGTATGACAGCCTGTGGTAAAACACACTACCTATTGGATATGATAGAGAAAGAACACACGAACCATTTCGAGTACATCATTCTCATATGTCCAACATTTGAATGGAACAAAACGTACACAGAGTGGAAATACTTGAGAGACCCAAACTTTATCGCTATTCAGTGTGAGCAAGACAAGGTCGACGTATTTCTTAAATATGTGACTGGTATTTACAAAGGCACCAATTCATTGATAATACTAGACGATTGCGCTGGTGGACAGGACGTCAAAAACAGAACAAGCGAACTAGTTAAACTAGCCTTTAGCGCTAGACACTACAACCTATCCACAATAGTCATAACACAACAACTAACCTCAATTAGTAAACCATACCGTGAGAACATCTCAAAGTTAGTAACATTCTACAACCCTAACAGAAACGATATGAAAATTATCGTAGACGATTATCTCAACGGAGTTGATAAAGCGGAAATTGAGAAAATAATAAAACAGTTGAAAGACAACGAGTACGCAAGATTGGAGATACTTCTAAGACATCCATACTCACACGAAATAGTTACTCCACAAAAACAAAACATATCGTATAGTATAGAACATGCCAAAACGCAAGACAAAAAATCTTGAGACAATTGATGAACTAATTGAAGACATACGAGAAGCAGAACAGGAAATAGTTGACGAACCACAAATCGACACGTCACAAGTTGACGACACTCCTCAAACTGATGTAGACAAGAAACGAGACGAACTAAGAAGACTCTCAGAGGACGGTGAGATAGACAAATCCATCGCTTATCTCAAAAAGGCCTCAGATAAAGTTATCAACAAGATCTACGAAGAATGGGAGGTAAAAAGAATGGAGAAAGCGAACGTGTTTCTCTGTGACCTTTTAATAAGCAAGTTCGCCCACGCGTTAGGAGGGTTCAACGCTATTGAATCACCTGAAAAGCTTGAAAAAGAGTTGATTACTGACCAGCTACTTAAAAGAGACGTAGAGAAGTTTATATCATACGTATCCCCCTACCTCCCTTGTTTAGGGTTGTTATCGGGTGGACTAACAACTAGTAAACACGTATTTAGCCACATGGCTAGAGAGGAAACCCCTGAGGGGAAACCACCGAACGAGTGAGACAGTGCTATCTAATTACAATAATTCACAAGACGACCTAAAGACATAAGTATATAACAACTTAATGAGGTTTGAAAACTTTGAGGGATACGAATACTTAACAATACACGGACACCCAACAGGACGCAACAACATCACGAAATACAAACACCTAATAGAATACGAATACTTGGAGGATAGTGTGGGTAACAGTGTGAGGAGTTGGGAGACAGTTAAGGAAAAAATAATGAGACTCAACGACGAGTTACTCTACATATACTGGGTGATAGATCTAAAAACACAACTCTTAACTAACACTAGAACGGAACGTGAGGGGTTTTACGAACACTTCAAAGGCACTGTACTGGGAAGAAAGATAGCCGGCATAAAAGCAAAGTTACGGTTTGCCAGAAACCTAGAATAGCCCAAGCGATCGGAACAACACACCTCTACAAACCACGTAGACTACAAACGGATCTGACTTTCGGAAAACTGTCCTGACACCGCAAAACGGATCGGCCACGCCTCTTTTTTCGAGACGTCTCAGCCACGCCCTTTTCTAAGACATCTCGGCCACGCCCTTTCTCTTAAGGAATTCTTGGAATTATCTTAAAAATAATTCTTGGACCTTGACCTTGACCTTGACCTTGACCACGTGCCGACCACGTGACTACCACGCCCCTTTTTAAGGTATCTCTGCCACGCCCTTTTTTAAGACGTCTCGGCCACGCCCCTTTTTAAGACGTCTCGACCACGCCCTTTCTCTTAAGGAATTCTTGGAATTATTTCTTGAGATAATTCTTGGAACTTGACCTTGAAACTTGACCTCGACCTTGACCTTGACCTTGACCTTGACCTTGACAGTAGTAGTAAAAGGCCTATTCTAACTCACAACCAGTTAGATTATGTTAGTGGGCGTGGCCAAAATTTTGGCTACGCCCACTAAAGGATCTAACTGCGGGGGTGAGTTAGAATCGGCCTTTTACTACTACTCGGAAGACAGGTGGAAAGAGGATTGGCACCGTTAGTCCACAAATCTGCACGAGTACATCGACTCACCCTCGACCAAACCAACTGGACACCAACTGGACTGTATGCCGTGGGTCAGGCTCAACCGCCTCCACACCGGGTGGGGAAAGACCCACTCTTTTCTCGCCAAGATTGGCGACAGCGATGCTTGCCCGTGTGGTGAAAAGCAAACAACAACCCATATATTTCAATACTGCCCTCTCTACAGGCCTCCCCGTGGCCCCACAGGACTAAAGGAATTAGATATGGACACTATATAAAATGGCATCCCGGTGTAGCGATTTAGAAAAAAAAGGTTATATACGAACGACGACAATTAACAGTAAAATGGTTAGAATAAAATGGTTAGAGCATCTCGCTGGTCATCACTAGGATACATATTGTGCACATATGTAACCTTCTCTCATCATCTCGTCTATGTAACTTAAAGTGCCCCTAACCTCAAAATGTTTTATTGTTTCTATTTTGTCTTATTTGGAAGAACTTTTAAAATGATAAAGCAACTTCTTTTGAAGATTTTCGTTTCTTCGCTTTCTTTTTGAGATATATCAGTTTGTTTGACATGCAAATGTCCGGAATTTACGTCACACATGAATAATGACTTATTGGAGAAGTTTGTGTATCTCTTTCATTCTCGAATGAAATCCTTTTAAATCGGGAAGTTTGGTGTTGTGGGAGAAACACGCACACGTGTTATTCACACTTTAGTGTTTTTATTTGATGAACTCAAATATATATAACATTCCTGATTCCTTAATAACTCATTATGCATGTGTGATGTAAATTCCGTACATTTGCATATCAAACAAACTGATATATCTCAAAAAGAAAGCGAAGAAACGAAAATCTTCAAAAGAAGTTACTTTATCATTTTAAAAGTTCTTACAAGCTATTCACCTTACCTGTTCATAACGTACGCAGCAACTGCACACGCAGTGGAATTTTGTGCATCGCGTAAAAGTTTCCCGCCAAAAGCACCGCCGCACCTTCGTACTGACACATTGACACTAAAATAACAAAAAAAATTTTAAAAATGGACAATATAAATTCCCGAATATAAATAAATGTTCTGTCCGTCCGTCTGTTTGTCTGCAGAGTTTTCATTAATAGGCGGTTAGCGATGGTTTACCACCGCCTGTTTTTCCTCTTACCGCCGGCTATTTTTTTGTACTGGAATTTTCGGGTGACACTTTCTGGACTCAGACGTCTATATTTGAAACGTAGCCTGCTATGACAAATATTAATGAAACCTCTCTGTCCGTCTGTCGCGTAATAATTTCTCAAACGACTTCCATCTACTATATCGTCTCTAATCATCTTCATCCTACCTTTTCTGAGACATATTCAACGCTTGTGCAATTGCCGCTTGAGTATTATAAATCCACTGAGTCGAAGCGAAAACCGTCATTTCCTCCTCGCCCGGGACACACAAGCAAACCTATTAATGATAGTTTTAGAAATTAAGGGCCACTAGTTTAGCAGTGTTTAATTGTAAAGTGTATATACCCTCGTTAAATTATGTTTATTATTATTATTGTACAGGATAGCCGGACCTCATATTTTGGTTCCCAGCCAGTTCGTAAAACGCCAAATATTGCCGTCTTAATATATATATATACGTAAACAAAGCTTGATAAACATACAATCAAAAGTGAACAGTCACCAACGTCTTTGAATTAACCCACTCAAAATCTTTCTAACTATGGACTCGCTTTCCATTAGGACGATTTTAGTCATCTCTCTGGTGATAAAATGAACTTCTTTTATGTCACTGAATAATTTCTGAACTTCCTCAATAAGAATCTTCGTTCCACCACCCAAACTACCAATAACCAGTGGAAGGATGTAGGTACAAAACCCTGGGCGTTGCTCGCGTATTTCAAATGCCAACTGGGAATACTTAACCTTCTTCTCCCTAAAGGCGGCTAGCAGGTTCCGTTCCATGGGACAGGTCATATCAACTATCCAGATGGTTTTAGCTTCTATGTCTTCGAGTATTAAATCCGGGCGTCTATGGCTAGTCTCTTTACGAACTTTAAACTCAAAATCCCAGATAAGTTTGGCATTTCTATTCTCAAAGACTTCTCCTCTTCTCCATTTTTGCTTATACCACTTACAATCGTCAGGGAGTAGACATTTTCTTCTAGCCCAGGCAACAGCCAGAATCATAAGAGCGTTATTGTGTCTCGTAAGATACTCTACGTTAGCAAGAACAGGACAACCCGCGACCCAATGTTCTACAGTTTCAGGGAATCGGGAGCATAAACGACAGAGATTTGATTCAACCTCTAAACCTCTAATTCTCTTCCATTCGCGTGTTTCTATCATTTGCTCCTGAAGTTCAAATATTGTAGCTGTCTTGTGTGGATCCAGCCATGTACTAAGCCAACTGTGGCACTCATGTTCCTGTCTGGCCCAATTTGAGCTTTGCCATTCTTTTTGTTTATAATCACCGCATCTCTTATTAATGACAGCTCGCTGATATATTTCTTTCAGTTTTATCCAGCTCTTTTTCCAGTCAACATCCAGTGCTACACCATCCAGCGTGATTACCCCATTCTCAAAGTCTATTGTGTGACCAACAGCACGAACGCTCTCCATTGCCTCTTTCTTAATCGAGTAAAAGTCACGGTTACATTCCCGCTCCCAAGCTACCTTCATGTGCTCGTCCTCGGACATTGCCATATAACATGCAACTCTAATTTGTGTTTCCCTGTATACATCCTGCACACATTTTAAGCCTCTTCCTCCCATATCTCTAGGCAGATATAATCTTTCATCACTGCATCATCCATGCATTCTTTTCAAACGGAGATTACGTTTGATTATCATATCAATCTCGTTTAATTCTTGTTCAGTAACTTTACATACATTCATCGGATAAGTCACAGTAGGTAACACAAATGAGTTGATTGCTTGAATCATATTTCTGTCGTTCAGCTCAGCCTCGAGGATTTTGGCAAGACGTTCTTCCAAACGTACTTTAGTTCTCTCAAGAATCTTTCTACGGTCAACACCTACTGCTTGTTCACAACCTAGAAACTTATAGGTCTCCCCTTTTTCTGGATCTAGTGCTTTCATTCTCTGTTCCAACACTTGAAGTCCTTCTCCTTTGATCATCTTTCCCCGATGGTACACTATTTCGGCACACTTCTTAACCCCATAGGCCGCACCAGTATCATCACTTGCTTGCACAATAGTACTATTGACGGTTTCCAGGTCGTCATGGCTTTCTTGATAAACTTTTAGGTCATCGATAAATAAGCTATGAGTACGGGGAGTTAGTCGTGAACCTGGCAAACCCATTCTGTACCCTGGTGAGTCTTGAAGAAGTAAGCCAATGGGGACCTCGCTTAGGCAGTAACCTATTGGCGAGTAACTGTCACCTTGTAGAAACCCCCTGTGGAATCTGATCCATGTACTCAACACATTCTTCCCATCTATCTTCACTGAAAGTTTGGTTTTCCATCTCTTCGTTAATTCCTTCATCACTTCTATTACATAACTAGGAAAGCCCATCCACTCGTATACCATTAGGACCCAGTCATGATGGACGAAGTCATAGGCCTTCTGGTAGTCATAGTATGCCACAGCCAAATTCCGGTGATATTCTTTAACTCTTTCCCTACGGGCGCAGTTAAAATGGGTCACTGAAGACCCGCAAAGTCGTCAATCGAAAAACACGGCACACGGTAACGCAAGATTAAAAATTGAAATTCGACAAGCGCCAGGAACATGAAATCTACGCACACGCCAAGTTTGATTTGATTTCATAAACAACTCTGCGATTGGTGGCATTTTGAGTTTTCAAGATGCTACGCGGGCGTGCAAGATGGCCTTTTCAGAAAAAATGTAAATTTTTCAACCTGATTTATGATAATTAATGCTAATTTATATTAACATAATGTGTTTGTTAGGGAAATTTAAAAGAACAAGTAAAAGCAGGTTTATTGGGCTTCCAGAAAATGTATAGCTTTCGCAACAGTTATGGTTATTTCAAGAGATATCAATAGAACAACGTGGTCGTTCAATTTTTGATGTTTTTCAGCCGTAAGGAAAGAGTTAACTTCACCCATTATGCACTCGTCAATAAGTAGTTGGTCCACAGTTTCTAGTACTCCTTTTCTACAACCAAGTTGTCCTTCATCCCACAATTGGCGTCCTTCCAATGGGGAGCCACTGTGGAATACTGTTCGGGTCATGTTTCCATTGGTTCATGATTCGAACAAGAGTTGGCCAAACTGCCGTAAACTTCTTCCACCAGAAATTATGTATTCCATCTAATCCAGGCGCTGACCAATTCTTCCTTTTTTTAATTCTCTTACTTAATAAATCAAGGGTGATACTAAGTTCCCTGACTGAAGAGATCTTTGATTTAATCCTGTCTCTGATGACTAGCATCCACGGTTGTACCTTTGTTACCTGTTCGTTCTCCCATATACCTCCCCAGAATTGTTCAAATTTATCCATGTCTGGTGTTCTTCCTGTATACGTAATGGTTTCACAAATTGATTTGTAGAATGCACTTTCATTACTCATAAACATAAAATTGTTACGTATCCTCTTACTCTTTCGTTTTGACTTTTCCAAGCGATTCTTCTCAAACCTTAGCTGTTGAAGCCATTGTTCTTTGTTAATCCGAAGTTGGCTATTTGTTAATTGTTGGCATTTTGTCTTTTACTTTAAAGATGCTATCATTCCTTTCTCTTTTTTGGTGGCTTTCCTCCTAACCTTCCTTCTGTAGAGTTCATTTGCAGCTTTAGCAATCCATTGTCTTAATTTCTTTATTAGTTTATCCTTTTTCAATTGTTGTCGGTTTCCTTTCCCTTTTCCATTACTTTTGTTAGGTATCTTCCTTTTCACACCCATTTGCTGGTTAATGGCTAGACCCATAGCGTATACGCTATCATCAATAAAACAAATGTCACTAGCATTATTTATGTGCTTTGCAAGGATGTTGTTTGTAGCTTTTAAAATCTCTTGGTTTACTTTTACCTTCAGTAAACATTCCCTTGGTTTGTTTTCTATATGCACAACAGATGTTACTTCATCGAATACCTGCCTGAATAATATATTCAGTTCTGCTTCCTCTCCTATTAGAGCTTCAGTCATATCTTCTGTTTGAGGCTCACCAAAATCTTGTTCAATCTCTATTGGATCCTGATCATGTTCATTATCGTTTTCGCTTTCTGTTTGGTCTGTGGTGTTAACGCTCGACACCGTGTCCGGATGTTGATCCACGTTAGTTGTTTCAACACTTCTTTTGCGTACGAGTACCACGTTCATGATCTCCTTCTGTTTTTTAAAATTTGAAGCATTATCACGGAGGCGCTGTTTCGAAATCCAGTTGTATTGTGGAAACTCATCATCCCATTTTTCTTTCATAACGTCCATGAATCCCCTGCCTTTCATTCTAGCTTTTTCGTCAATTTCAACAAGTCGCACCTTTAATTCAGTTTTCCATGTCATTCTCTTTTCAATACTCTTATCATGGTTATCAGTAATATTGATTTCCATCGTTATAGCATATGCAGCTCGAAATGTGGCTGCAGCATTTCGTAATGCCAAGGCTGATTTCTGCATATCAGGGTGTTCATCATTCCACCTTTCCATCACACGTTTCATAAACCCCTTTCCACGAGCCCTTTCATCAGTATCTATCTCCACAAGCCTTCTTTTCATAGGAACTGTCCACTCAGATGATGATATCACATCATTGTGAGTATTATTGTCACTATATATAGTATATCAATTTATATCAATTTATTATTATTATTATTACTATTATTATTATTACTATTATTATTATTATTATTATTATTATTATTATTATTATTATTATTATTATTATTATTATTATTAATATTATTACTATTATTATTATTATTATTATTATTATTATTATTATTATTATTATTATTATTACTATTATTATTATTATTATTATTACTATTATTATTATTATTATTATTATTATTACTATATCTGGAAATACCTATATCTGGAACTCTTAGTACTGTTTTTTTAACCCGTAACAAGTTTGGTCAAAACATCCTCCCTCCATCCGTCAAATTTATTCAGTGTCAAACAGTTCTTCGCAACGCTTTAAAAATGTCTCCAAATGACTGTATAAAAGAACTCTGGAAGTCCACTAGTAACTATACTAATGTCCAATACGATACATACAACTCAACCAAGGAAGTACTAAAGAATGTTCATCTTGTACAAGAGGATAAACTTAGAAATCGTTTGACCTGTCAAGGTTCCTTTTTCTCAAATGTCTCAAAGTTTTCCCTGTCACAACTTAACGTCCACATCCCAATCAAAACTACCAAAAAACATTTTCAATTTTACAGTTCGTTACATAAATAACACACTTCCCTCACGAAAGAATCTTAGCAGATGGGGTATTTCACCAAGTTCTGACTGCTCGTTCTGTTTACGTCCTGAAACTCTTCTACATGTTGTTGCCGGTTGTCAACATTACCTAGAACGATTTACTTGGAGACACGATTCCATTCTCAGTTTTCTCGCAAAAAATTTTCAATCTATAGACGGATGTAACCTGTTCGTTGATCTTCCTGGATTTGAAAGCCCCTCAGTTATAACTGGAGACTAACAACGCCCAGATTTACTTCTTTCCACTTCAAACAACGACCTTTGCATCGTTGAACTTACCGTAGGATTTGAGTCTAACCTTACCAACAACGTTAACCGCAAGAAAGCTAAGTACAAAGATCTAGTAAGAAAGCAGAATGAGGACTTCACAAGTGTTAAATTTGTTAATCTCTCCATCAGCTCACTCGGAATTTTCGATAAAGAATGCCATACTTTTATTGAAATGTTAAATGATTTAGGACTCGATAACAAACATCGACAATACTACATCCGAAACATGATCTCTATCGCCATTAGAACGACGTATTATATCTTCTGTTGTAGAAACAAAGAATGGACCAATCCTGAACCACTAAATGTTTAAGTATAAATTTGTTTCTGAAATATTAATACTGTATATAATCATATGTGATTCAAGTTAGCCAATTGTAAATTACCTTAAGAAGTGAGATTTGCAATTGTAAATATATAAGAAAAATTAATATTAATAAAGTTACCATCACCATCACCATCACCATCACCACCACCATTACCACCACCACCATTACCACCACCACCATTACCACCACCACCATTACCACCACCACCACCATTACCATTACCACCACCACCATTACCACCACCACCATTACCACCACCACCACCATTACCACCACCACCATTACCACCACCATGATCGTTATGATCGAACCACGCTTGGAATAACGATCATGTCATTGATTACGAAAACGGACGGATTATTGATAGAGGCAATTATCGAACACGGAAGACTTTAGAATCTTGGGGCACCGGATTAACGAAAGAAGCCGACAACAACTCGAAGTCTCTTCCAGGACAATATGCTATTCTACTAAAGAAACAATAACACATTATCCATATATCTTATGTGACATCCTGTCATTCCCTTAATATTTTTCTGCTTGTATATATATATAGGTGTAGATTTCCATATTTTTCTTAACCCGTTGAAGGTTGTAGTCTGACAGCCGAAAGCTCGCACCAATAAAAACTTATATCAGTGAACGCTTGTTTTATATCATTAACTAACTTTCAATCAAAATTAAGGGTATATATATACATGGTAACTAATTAACATAAGGCTTGAATATATTACTACTGAATATATTACAACTCTCTTTTTTTAGATTTTTATAGATATATAAACTACGTATATAGAATATGACTTAAATGTTCAAAATAAATTTAGCTATATAGAATTATATACCCTATATGAATTCGATCATTCAAATACATGCACTTATGAAATAGTTAGCATAGTCAATGATGGCTATTATCCACCTTTCAAACACTCATTAATAATTCATGAGGAAAAGACAAAAGAAAATCACTACCGTATCGTGTCTTTAAATGTGATAAAGATTCGTCCTGATTTACATAAACTTTATCTTTGATTTTCTCGGCTTAGACAACATCGATTTTCAAAATTATTACTACGCCAATGAACTTATCAAATGGGTCGTGTTTGAAGCCGTTTAATAAACTCGCAGCACGTGTTTTATCAGATCTAAAACACTCGCATGCACGGCGGAGACGGGGGGGCTGGGGGGGCTTTAGCCCCCCCCACTTTTCTCTGGAATATCTAAATCGAGGTTTTTCCGTACGGTGTATTCTTTGGAAATTAATTTCCCCGCTTCTAGCCCCCCCACTTCAAAACACGCTCCGCCGCCCCTGACTCGGGCTACGCCCTCGTGTTTTATATCTGATAAAACACTGCTGCTCGTTTATTAAACAATAAATAATATTTCTATTCTAAATAAAGTTTAATAAATACAATGTTCTCCACGATAATATTGCAATAACGTATAATAAATTCAAATCTTACAATCAGTCAGTTCAATTAGCTCGCTTGAAATCTCTCAGGTGGTTTGTTCACTCGTCCACTTCTAGTTCTATAAACCTGTGCATTTGTTTCTGGTTGTCGTTCTTGGTTAATATTCTCCTGATCTACCTTGGTTTCGTCAAACTGGCTCTCTTCGATTGGTTCTTCAGTCGTGGAGACGGTTGACTCTTGTTTTCTAACATGGTGACGATTTCTTCTTAATTTCTGGCCGCTGGAAGTCTGGACAATGTATGATCTTGGCGTTTCCAGTTTTCCCGCGACAACCGCTGGTTTCCACTTGTTCTGCAACTGTACATGTACTTTTTCTCCTTCTCGCACCACTAGAAGCTGTAGAGATCCTCTATCATAATACCGTTTTTGTTTGGCTTGTTGTTCCACTTTGGCGTCTTCTTCATTTGCTTTTGGACACTTTCGATAGTAATGGTGATATCTTCTTGTTCTTCAATATTTCTATAACATTTCTTAACATCACTTATCTACTGTGCATTTTCATTATGCTTCACGTCTTTATCCCATATATTACTCCAGAATCTCTTACTTTCTTCAGCCTCTGGTTTAATATCACTATCTCTTTCAATTCCTTCTATTAAATCAAAGAGGCGTTTCTGATTTGTCTGAAATAATCTATTTCACATATATACTGGTTGTTTCTTTGTTCATACTTCTTTATCTTTGCTGTTTTTGCCTTCATCCTTTGTTTCAGCTCTTCTATTACTGTTCATATGCCCTTCTCTTTGACATGGCATGATTGTTCAAGCTTGACCTTAAGATTATCATTCTTTAGATTGTTCTTTTTCCACTAGTCTAATTTACTTGTCTTTTCTAATTTCACGTATCTGCTTCGACATTTTTCTCTTCCACAATTGTTCTCCTTTTTCCCGAGATGTTTTCTTTGTTCCTATCATGTCTGCAACCACATTTGCTCCAGCTAGTATTAACGTATTTCTCATATTTCTCATATTATTATTATTATTATTATTATTATTATCATTATTATCATTGTTTTTAAAAAAAGATAATTGCCCAGATGATATTTCTAAGATGTTTACACTTGCAAATAGCAACATGTATACAATCTTAGAAGTAACAACAAAATGCTGATATTGTCAAAGCCGAAAACTAATGCCATGAAGAGAAGTTTTAGTTATGCAGCTGCCAAGACATGGAATGACCACCAAAAATACATTGGTGCTATATAAGTTATTTTATTGTAATATAGTTAGTTGAATTTTTATGAACTTTACTTTTTACGATTTCTAATTACTTGTAATTATAGTGTGTATTTTATTTAGTTTCCACTTCTGTAGATATACCTTTTTATATATGTAAACACACGGCCTTATGAAAAACAACCTTTTAATTTCCTTTTCTTTCTTTTTTAAAAACTGTATGGTTGATAAGCTACCGTGTATAAAGATTATTAAATACAAATACAAATACAAATACAAATTGTTATCATTATTATCGTGATCATCATTAATCATAATGATGATCACATCATTATTATCATTGTTATTATTATTATCATTATTATTATCATCATTATCATTATCATCATTATTATTATTATTATTATCTTCGATCTATCCTATAAGCTACACACAAAAATTGTTATACTAACATGAGTCTCCAAATGAAAGTGATGTTGGGTTCCAAGAGAAATTTCTCCGTTGATGACATGCGCCGATGAGGTCATAGCAGCTTAAAAACATCGAAAGTAACGAACATAAAGTGAAAGTCGAGAGAACATAAAGAGAAATAAAAGAGTTTCTATGAGAGTTCTCTCGACTCTCGGTCAAATGAAGATGAGAGTTTATCAGAGTCGGTACAGACAAGAGTTTGTATAATAGTTATCTCGACTGTCATTGCTCCTGGTCAATAATTTAATGTCACGCGAATGTTCTCAATAAATATAATATTTAAGTCTTATTAAATATATAAAGTAAAGTAAGTTGATGAGAGTCGATGGGAGTGCAGAGTTTGTGAAATTTAATGGGAGTCGAAGATAATTGATTATAGTCGATGAGAGTAATGAGAGTCCAGGAGAGTTAATGAGAGTACATGACAGTTGGCGAGAGTGCATTGGGAGTTGATATGAGTTGATGGGAGTCGATGAAAGTGATGAGAGTTGATGACAGTCGATATTTCGATAGCAGTTGATGACAGTCGATAGTAGTTGATGACAGTCGATAGGAGTTTATAAGCGTCGATGCGAGTGCGTGAGTTAATGAGGACGCATTCAATGTGGGAGCATGAGCTGCATGAGAGTTGATGAGAGTTAATAAGAGTCGATGATAGTTAATGACAGTTGATGAGAGTGCATGAGAGTTGATGAGAATTGATGAGCGTCAATGGATGTTGATGAGAGTCGATGAGAGCTGATAAGGGTCGATGAGAGTTGATTAAAGTTGATGAGAGTGCATGACAGTTGATGAGAGTGCATGAGAGTTGATGAGAGTGCATGACAGTTGATGGGAGTTGATGAACGTCAATGGAAGTTGATGAGCATCGACGAGAGTTAATAATGAAAGTGTATTCGAGTACACGATAGTGAGAGGTGATGAGATTTAATGAAAGTTGTTGAGGGTGCATGTGAGTCGATGAGAGTTGATGAGAGTTAATGAAAGTTAATGAGAGTGCATGAGAGTTAATCGTGCCTGAGATTGCGAGAGTGCATGAGAGTTGATGAGAGTACACGAGAGTGCATGAGAGTGCACGAGAGTGCATGAGAGTTGATGAGAGTTGACGAGAATGCACGAGAGCACATGAGAGTTGATGAGAGTTGATGAGAGTTGATGAGAGTTGATGAGAGTGCATGAGAGTTGATGAGAGTTGACGAGAGTTTATGAGAGTGCATGACAGTTGACGAGAGTTGACGAGAGTTCATGAGAGTGCATGAGAGTGCATGAGAGTTGACGAGAGTTGATGGGAGTTGACGAGAGTTTATGAGAGTGCATGAGAGTTGACGAGAGTTGACGAGAGTTCATGAGAGTGCATGAGAGTGCATGAGAGTTGACGAGAGTTGATGGGAGTTGACGAGAGTTGATGAGAGTGCGTGAGAGTTGATGAGAGTTGACGAGAGTTGATGAGAGTGCACGAGAGTTGATGAGAGTGCACGAGAGTGCAAGAGAGTTGATGAGAGTTGATCGAGAGTTGATAAGAGTTGACGAGAGTTGATGAGAGTTGGCGGACAGACGAGAGCGAGAGTTGTAACCTTCATACTCTCATCCTCGTTTGATTAGGACTTTAGCATTCCGTATTTCTTTTTTAAAAAAATCATCTGTATATATACTCCTCGCGATTTCGTCTGAGAACAAGTAAAATCTGTACAAGTCTTCGCCCATATTGTACCTCACCTAAACTTAAGATGGCGTAAAATATTGTACATGAGATTTCCAGAGTATTTCTAGCGTATATACAACTTTGATTTAATCTAAAAAACAGTAAGTCACTTTATAGAAACTTTGAGAAAAACAATACCTTACCGTCTGGATCACCAACAATGAGATTTTTATCTTGTCCAGGAAAGAATGAGGAAGCTTTGATAGCATCTTCAACTGTGATAATGGGAGTCTGGCAATTGGAATACGAAATGACCACTTTCCTGGCTGCTTCATCAGCTAAGGCTTGTGTTTCTAGAGATAACAGGGAAGAAGTATTTAGGAATGAATAGAGTTGAAAGAGAAATGGAAGTAACAAGAAAAATAGATTTTCAATTCATGTTTTAGAAACCTGCAACAATCACGCCAACACCTTGTCCAGCGTAGTGAACATCACCGCTACAAAATATTTCTTCCTCCTCGGAACACAATGCAGGAAAATTATTTCGACCAGGAATATCTTTCGCCGTTATAAATTTCAACACACCAGGAATATTCTAAAGGTTACAAAGTGCGACCTCTTAAAATTGTTATGGAATGTCTGCATTGAATTAGTGTTCTCAATTGCAATATATCTTACCAAAGCTGCTGATGCATCAATGTTCCCAAGTTTGCAGTTTCCCTAAAATTGATAAACAGCAATCAACTCCAGTTGCTATTCTCAAATTTTGGACATCCGTGGCATTATTAGGGATCTTAACATGCTGGGACAGCGAGGTCAAAACGCGATAAAAAATTTAACATGTAAAAGAAACCACGGTTAATTGTATGACAACCATATTTGATACTTGAACCTTGTTTTATGATTTTCAAAACGTTTCAGTACTGCCAAAACGTATTACTATGCAATCTCGATTGTGATTGGCTGCTGGCACACAGCTAAATCGTGACATCAGCTTCGTGTGACGTCAATGTTCCAATATTATGGTTCAAAAAGTGTAGCGATATGACATCATTATTCCAATACTTTTTGCTAGCTTGCTGTTGCCAGCTTGTTTACGACGAAAGAAAATGGACCACTATAACTTATTTAAATATATTTCGACGGTGCATTGGTTTAGCACAAACCCTAACCCTAACCTCGGCCTTGATAATTCTCGATATCATGCTTCACCTCATGCAATAATTGTTAAATGTCTGTGCTCAGGTCAATCTTAAGAGGCAGCTCTTATATCTCAGCGAGTTAACGTCGTCATAAAGACGTGAAAACTGAGCTCAGAGGACGGTGTGGAGATTACTCTTCACACAAAAGTTATTCACTCTCCTTATTTTGTTAAGAGACGTCGTCGTTAAGGTTACCGTCGTGGGTCTGAATGGTCCCCATGGCAACTGCAACGAGAAGGTCATTCAAAATAATACAAAAATAATTATTCATCAGAAACAAAGAGAATGAATAATTATTATTCGATGTCAACGCCGTCCTTTGAGTATTTTCACGTCTTCTGGAGGAAGAATATATCCGTTAACTCCTGGATAGATGAGAGCCATTTCCTAAGGTTGACTTGAACACAAACGCTGCGATCGTTTTAGCTGTACTGAAGCGTTGTGGAAGGTCAAAAACAAGCTTCTAAGTTTGTAACAAATACAGTAGTCTTTCAAGGTGGCTCGATAGGGGAAAATGGTCAATTTATTATTATAACAGCCATTGCTCTCTGAGTCGTCGTGCTCTCCCCTTGCTAGCCTTCTGGGGACTGGAGACTACTAATGTAACTGTTAAAGTCACGACATTGACGTATCAAGGAGCCATTCTATGGAACCAGGGTGTTACCAGCAAGCCGTCCAGCCGTCTTTAAGACGGCCAGTTGATAATAACGGCTATTTACTATTTTGACACCTTTTGGACGGCCAGTAAGAAATCTAAAGGACACATTTCGCTACTCTAGTATTTTTAGTAGCTTTATTAAGTCAAATCGGCGAAACATTTAAAGTGCACCTGACATCAACATTTTTTATTGTCTTATTTAGAAGAACTTTTAAAATGATAAAGTAACTTCTTTTGAAGATTTTCGTTTCTTCGCTTTCTTTTTGAGATATATCAGTTTGTTTGATATGCAAATGTCCGGAATTTACGTCACACATGCATAATGACTTATTGGAGAAATGTGTGTATCTCTTTCATTCTCGAACGAAATCCTTTAAAATCGAGAAGTTTGGTGTTGTGGGAGAAACACGCACACGTGTTATTCACACTTTAGCGTTTTTATTTGATGAACGCAAAGATATATAACATTCTCTGATAAGTCATGACGTAAATTCCGGACATTTGCATATCAAACAAACTGATATTTCTCAAAAAGAAAGCGAATAAACGAAAATCTTCAAAAGAAGTTACTTTATCATTTTAAAAGTTCTTCCAAATAAGACAATAAAAAATTTTGATGTCAGGTGCACTTTAAAAGACATGTATTTTGACATTCACAACCGCGCTGTTGACGAGTAGCGACGATTCGTCAAATATCGGCACTATTCGTCGATTATTCGCACTTTTTGTCGATTATTTTACGTAAGGTATTTTACTAACCCTATATGATAACTTCCAAAATATTACAATTTTAGCCTTTAGAATACCCCTTGACAGGGAATTCCCGGTACATATGCAACTCCCCCCCTCCCGTCCAGGGGTATTTTGGCCCGCGATGGCCAATTTGGACACCCAAGTTACAGATCCTGGCTAAGACCCTGTATGGAACTCTCTTGATAACAAAATAAGATATTCACACAGTTATATTATTTTAAAGAACAGTTATTTTTCTAAAGAACAGAACTATTTATTTGTTATATTTACTTTTAATAATATTCACGTCCGCATAAGCTCTGCTGTAACCCTAATTAGCGAGATTAAATAAATGCATATTATTATTATTTGAAGAAAATTACTTAGAGATAAATATTCCAAGGGGTTGGTATTCGTAGAGTGAACGTTGCAAGGGTAAATATTCCTAGTATCGGTATTCTTAAGGTATTTGCACTGGCAAAATGTGTAATTTTTGACATTGGGAAATTATAACGAAGATTCAATGGAATTCTGTCAAACTTTCTCTGGTCATTCACATACATATTTAGGACCATTTTATATATTAAATTTGAAGATTGTACCAGTGTAATACTTTAATTGGAGAAAATTGTCAACAAGCCTATTTTGAAATAATTTAATTTTTGCCAAATTGTATCAAGATTTTTCATAAAATGAAAAGCGAATCTTAAATACATTGTTACAACGAGTAAAACTGTGCTTAGGTAACATATAATTTGGAATAGTTCCTGAGTTATCGCTATTTTTTTAAATGAACAACTATTGACCATTTTCAAAGTGTAACTAATTCGATATTTGTATATATGTGTTACCTAAGCACAGATTTTATCGTCATCATGTCGTAGTACCCTTGGCCAAGTTTCGTGGAGAATGAGTCTCTTGTTATTTCGGAAAATGCGATTGATGAATGCTTATGATCTTTGAGGTAGAATTGTCGGCATTGGTTTCTATATTGAGGTAGAATTGTCGGCATTGGTTTCTATAAATTCATTTAAAATAGCATATTTATGTGATAAGTTCTTCGTTCTGTGTATTTCCTTTTAAATCCGCCATTTTGGATGGATTGCCGCTGTCCTAGACCTCGCAGATCGCAACCGACCGAATCTTCAGATCGTCGAAATCGCCAACTTCCGGTAAATTCCGTGTAAAATCGTCCATTTTCTCAAGCGTTTTCTAGCATTTAAGCTACTGTCTTAAGAAAAATAACTTTGGAAAACAAAATTAGATATATAATACTTAATACGAGAAAAAAATAATTTTCAAAAAAAATTTTTTTTTGCCAGTGCAAATTCCTTAAGACGAGAATTGCAAGGTTCACTGCGGTTTCTGCTTGTTGAAGTTTCCTTCTATGGCAAAGTGATAAATTGTAATAAAAAACAACTAAAAAGAATATATTTTCTCCTCAACAGTACCTTTGTTGTAGTTACGAACGCGGCGTAGACTTCTCCTTGCTGGGTGGAAATATCATCCGTGTACTGAGCTTCACCAGAGGCCTGGGGGAAATGAAAATATTAATCTATAGTCTCAGCCATCTGCATGGAGTACAATAACAACCTACGTGTTTCCATACCCAATAGGTTCATAACTATATGATATCTAATAAAAAATACAAAAGGGCCAGTTGTTCAACGCCTGTATAACACATCGCGAGTGAATAAGTCCTATCCAATGGATAAATTCGCTATCAAGATTATTTATTATTAGCAGATACGATTTATCCACCGGATAATACCTTATTAGAAAGTGAAAGAGATACTCCACCCCAAAACAAGTTGCTTAAATGAAAGTTCTTTCTCGCCTTACATAAGGGTATTCGTTCTCTTCAAATCATTTTAGCTTTAGAAAAATTTGGATTTGTTTATTGTATTTTGGTAAATTGAAGGCCGCCATTTTTGTTCCGATTGCGGGCGAATTCCGATTGACGTCATTGAGTGATAGAAACACTTTGAAAAGAAATCCTTCACAATAGTATGAATAGAAATCCTGCACGATATACTAAGACCACGTTATGTTGTCATGCTATTGTTATTGTTATTGTCATGCTCCCATCACTTAATGACGTCAAAAATTAATGGGAGCGATCGCATACGCCCGCAATCCGAACAAAAATGGCGGCCTTCAATTTACAAAAAATACGATAAAAAAGTCAAATTTCTCAAAAACTAAAAAGATAAGAAGAAAACTATTACCCATTCTCACGTAAGGTGACAAAGAACTTTCATTTAAGGAACAATTGTCTTGGGGGTGGAGTGTCCCTTTAATGTTCAGTGCGGCTCGATATTTTACGAGCCATGCCCTATTTAAAATACAAATGAGTAAAATATACAGACGTGTTTTTTTAAACTACCTAATAAATTATTTATTATCAAATTCTATAAAAACCTTAATGTTCTCTTTCCAATTTTAGCCAAATAAAGTCTCATATGCTTTCAAAATGATCACAGAAGAAAAGTCCGGGAAGAACCCAGTTTCAAACAGGTTTTAACACCAACCTACTTATCAATTAATGAAGACCATCTGGAGGAATACTCTCGTAAAAATGTTTATAACCTGTACCTTTGCTAAATGAAGTTAAAGTGCCTATTTGGGGAATTTACGTATTCGTAATTTTTGGGTTCTACCAAGAAGAAATGTAATATATCTTGTCGTTCGAAAATTTCATCTTCATACCTTTTACCCCTGCTAAAGTGATTTACTATTCACAGGAAATGACGTCAAAGCAGGGACACGCGAAGTCATTGCACACTAATTCAATAGTGCACTACAAAGAAAGTTTGTCTCTGAACTTTAAACACACCTGTTTAGACAAAATGTTCTCAATTCCCAAACTTTCATTGTATTTCACTGCTAAATCAATGTAATGTTTTTTCGTATCCCTGCTTTGACGTTATTTCCTGTGAATAGTAAATCACTTTAGCAGGGGTAAAAGTAGTCTCCCTCGCAGCCGTTGTGAACCACAACGGCTGCGAGGGAGACTAGGGTAAAAGGTATGAAGATGAAATTTTTGCACGACAAGATATTTTACAATTCTTCTCAAGAGATTCCAAAGATCAAAAATATGTAAAATTCCCAAACCCCGGATAGGCACTTTAATTACATGTATCATCACAGTCAAGCTATACCTGTAACTTAGCCGTCATCTTGGTCATTGGTTTGGTGAGAGGATATTCACTTTTTGTTGTATCATAAGTTTGTTTTCCGGAGGATATGGGTCGGACGTAAGGAATAGCTGCAGAACGCACTCTGGCACTTGCTTTATCACCAAGAAGAGAAAGGTAAAACTGAAGAGAAACAAAGAACATTAACAGATGTAAAACAGTTCGGAAATAAAAGAGAGAGGGATGACGGAGCTACATTATTGGATTTGGTGGCAGAATACAACTTGCTTTCAGTTCCATGACACAACACACCTTATAAAATAAAGCCAAAGCCAAACTTTCGCGATATTCTGGGCTTGCCATTACCGGTGTTGATTGTGGTACAATCTCCTTATTCAGTACACGCAAACATCCTGCAAAGAAAGAGCATAAAATTATACAAAGAATACGACTTCAAAAAATTCAGATGAACGAAAAAATTCACCTTGTAATACTGTAGCATCCAATAGGCGTTTCCCAGAAAGAAATTTTTCAGTCTGACTTGCATGCATCTAAAGAACGAACATATGTTATAACAGCTTGATTTCAATCAGCCAGTTAAAGATCTATCAATCCGGCCATAAACACACACACATATCCATAGCCACCCTCCGTTCTCTCCCTTCCTCCCTCCTAACCTTCCTTTTGCTTGTTACATTACCTACCGGAGCTAGTTTTACGCCACCAAATACTAAACTTGGAGTTCCCACTATCGTGAAATTTCCATCCATTGATGCCCTGAATCCAGCATTCACATAAGCATGTACATTCTGAAATTACAGGAAAAAAATTAAAGGATCATAGGTTGCAAACAAATGTTACGATCTGTGTCCGTGTAGCTCAAAGCATTGTTAGAGCATCTCACTGGTCATCACCAGATTAAGGTTTGTTCAGACATATTTAACTTTCGCTCTACCATCTCAGTCCATGTAACTCAATGATTAGTATCTCATTGGTGTTACGAAAAATGACTGGTCATTAGAATATTGTAGTTTTTTTATTCATAATAAAATGTTTCTGAGATCATACACTTGAGTTGAAGGCTTGAGGAGCATGCGCATTCATAATAATAATAATAATACCTTTATAAGACCATTATATTTATACAATAGTTTCAATGCTCTAACCACGATACATTCTTAAAGTTACTCATGTTACTTATAAAAGTAATAATAATACAAATAATAAAGACGTTTTAGGAGCATTATACAATTGTATCAATGTTCTTACTTAAGTTACTTATAAAACTAATAAAAATAATTAATAAAGACGTTTTAGGAGCATTACACAATAGTCTCAATGCTCTTATAACAATACAATCTTAAAGTTACTTATGTTACTTATAAAACTAACAATAATAATAAAGACGTTTTAGGAGCATTATACAATACTCTCACAACAATACGATCTTAAAGTTACTTAAGTTACTTTTATATTATTATTTTTTATTTAAGACATTTGTGACAGAAAAGGCCAACAGGAAACGAAGCAATAGGACACAGGGTCCCTTACAAAGGCAATTGTCTCCAAATAAAAATACAAAATATAAATACAAAATACTTACAAACATAAGTACGAAATAATATTAGTGTACATAGATCTAATAGTAGTTGTTAAAATTAGCAACTACAGGCGGAAGCCACATTAGGGCTTCTGAAGATAGGATAAATAATGCGCCATGAACGGATATTTTCCGAGTCAAAGATGGATTGAAGGCGAACTTTAAGTAAAGTTTTCAGACGAATCTTGAAGACTGATGTACGCTCGGAGGTACGAATAGCAAGAGGTAGCGCGTTCCACAGAGGACAATCAGATACGGACAAAAAATGATTCACGGAATGTAGATGTGCGAGCAGAAAAAACTAACATATAAAAAACTAACAATAATAATAAAGACGTTTTAGGAGCATTTTACAATATTCTTACAACAATACGATCTTAAAGTTACTTAAGTTACTCATAAAACTAACAATAATAATAAAGATGTTTTAGGAGCATTATACAATACTCTCACAACAATACGATCTCAAAGTGACTTAAGTTACTTATAAAACTAATTACATTTCATTATATAATCAAAAATACTACATTGTATAACTAATTGATAATTACAAAACTATTAATTCGAAAAAAGCTGGAAATTATTTAAAATAATTTTTTTTTTAATTTTCTCCTGTGATGAATTCGGATTACAATGTTCTGTCTCCATGGCATAACATTATTCATTTTTGGCACAAATAGTTGATGATCTTAAAGTGTAAGTAGGGTTATATCGAATAGGTTAATACTTCATCTTGCAGGGATATAGCGAACGCCTAACCCTAATCTCTTGTTTAGTGCAGGTATGGGTTCGCTATATCCCTGCAAGATGAAGTACTTACTATCGAATCTATTGTTTCCGCTGGCACGCTGCCACCACCTATTGCCGCCGCTTAAGCACTAAGGTTCACCTGATGTCGAGGCATAATCTTGAATGTCTTCACTATTTCGTTTGGACCAGAGAACGGGATATCAATATTGAGGATCACCTAAAAATAAAGAAAAGTGATGTTTTTAGTTCATAAAGGCTTTGAACTGCGGAAATATTTTCAGATATGTTGGTCCGTGTTAGCCTTAGCCTGCAGGCTCTTGGGAGGAGGGAGGACCTGGAATGGGAATGAAATGCAGAAACGGGGGGGGGGGGGCTGTGATGAATGGAGGGGAAGGAGAACTTATCAACAAGCACTGGTATTTTCATACTCTCGACCGCGAATAGCCGCGTATTGGTCAAAATCTCATGATTGCTCAAAAACGGGAGATATTTTAACTGTAGGTTCAGACGTTAAACGGTTGATATCACTGGACCGTCCCGAATTATCATCATCGTTCAAATGCCAACATGATCAACAATGTTTTCTGTCGGAACGCTTCCACTACCAAGCTGTACTTTAAGATTTATTTTACACACTCGACAGAAATCCTTAATGTTTAACGGTTTTCATGTTTAACGGTAATGAAAATTACCAGGGGTTACTGGCAGGCTATCCTGCTCCCTTCGCCCCAGTCCCCCTCTCGTTTCAGTCCTCCAGGCAGGCCCGCACAGAGACTAAAGTGGGCCCGGGACCAAATATATAATTGGGGGCCCCCCTCGCAAAAATTTTACGGATGTAATGATATTTCAAGAGAAAATATTCCAGTTTTACATGTGAAATGACAACGCAAATTTTCGTAAGGACGTAAAAGATGTACAAAATAAGGACAAAATAAATAATCACTAACACAGAGAAGCAGAAAATACTGTTTGATAATTTCATAATTTCAACTACAGCCTCTTGGCTACCGTCTACCGATTCTCTACAAAGTAAACGGGGGCCCCTCTTGAGTTGGGGGCCCGGGACAAATTGCCCCAGTTGCCCTCCCCTCTGGGCGGGCCTGCCCCCAGGTCCTCCCCGAACCCATTAGTCTGCATTGCATGAGGCTATGTGCATTGAAGGCAATGTTACCTTGTTCTTCATTTGGAGTGCAAGAAAATCTTCCAAACTGTAACTTGCTGTAGATCCGTCAATGCTACCTATAGTCAAAAAGAAAAGGCAAGTTTTCAAAAATAAACTAAGTAATAGGGTGTAATAATAGGGTGTAATAGCGATTATTTATAACATGCGCACATATACACGTGGACATGAATATGGATGTGGACATGAACATGCATGTACCCATGCTCATAATAACAACAATAATAATAATAATAATAATAACCTCATTGAAAGGAAGGAGAAAAGAACTGGAAAAAAATAGGAATCATTTTGGAAAAAAAGAGAATGAAGAACCAAATTAAAGTACCAAATTAAAGTGCCTATCTCACGTTTGGGGATTTTACATAATCGTAATATTTGTTCTTCCTGAGAAAAATCATAATATATCTTGTCAGCCGAAAATTTCATCTTCATGGAGTTATTCGCTGTCAAAGTTACCGGATGTGATGTCAGAAGGGGCATTCCAAACCAGTTTCTTACTTGCCACAAAAATGCATTACATCTGACATCACATCCGATAACTTTAACAGCAAAAAAGTCAATGAAGATAACATTTTCTGCTGACAAGATATATTATTATTTTGCTCAGGAAGACCCAAATATTACGAATATGCAAAAATCAGAAAGTATGAAGCTAGAAATGACATATTTCATCAAAGTAGGCTGTTTAAAACAAATCAGAAGCTTTTGTTTGAGTAACTAGAGGGGATGGCAAGAGGAAATGATTTCATACCTGATGCTGAAGAGAGTACAACATTCTGGAATGAAATATGGAGACAAGATGTAAGGCACAACGAGAAAACTGAGTGGATGAAAGATATTGAGGAAAAGTGCAAAGATATTGAAAGGCAGAATGATATCAAAATAAAAGTAGAGCATGTGAAAAAAAACAGATGAAGAAGACACCTAACTGGAATAGTGCTGTAGTGGACCAGATGGTGTACACGGCTACTGGATAAAGAGCTTCGCAAACCTCCACGAAAGAATTTCGGAACAGCTAAACACTTGTTTAGAGATGGTCGGGTATAGTAGCAGCGGAGTGGATGACAAAAGGTCGAACATGCCTAATATTAAAAGACCGAAGCAAAGGTGGCCTAGTATCAAACTACCGCCAACGTGCTTGCCTCTAATGCGGAAGCTTTTGACAGGGATTATTGGAGAAAGTGTGTACAATCATCTGGAAGAGAAGAAAATTCTACCACCAGAACAAAAAGGAGGTCGTAGAGGATGTAGAGGAACAAAGGATAGGCTTATGATTGATAAAATGATCCTCAAGAACTGCAGAGGAAAACTGACTAATCTTGCTGTATACCGAATTGATTACAAACAGGCTATGACCATGAGCATGGACATGGATATGAGCATGGACATGGACATGGACATGAACATGGAGATATGGACGTGGATATGAGCATGGACGTGGTCACATGGACATGGGCGTGGATATGGAAATGGACGTGGATATGAGCATGGACGTGGACATGGACGTGGATATGAGCATGGACGTGGACATGGACATGGATATGAACATGGAGAAATGGACGTGGATATGAGCATGGACGTGGACATGGACGTGGATATGAGCATGGACGTGGACATGGACGTGGATATGAGCATGGAACGTGTGGATATGGACATGGGCGTGGATATGGACATGGACGTGGATATGAGCATGGACGTGGACATGGACGTGGATATGAGCATGGATATGAGCATGGACATGGTCACATGGACATGGGCGTGGATATGGACATGGACGTGGATATGAGCACGGGCACGAGCATTAGCATGAACATGGACATGCAGCGTGGACATGAACATAAATATACGAGCGTGATTATGGACATGACACGGACATGAGCATGTTCTGCATGAACGTGGACAATATAGCATGGACATAGACATATTCACCGATGTTAATCTTAGCTCCAACTGTTTCCATTACTGTGTAAACATCAGAAGGGAAATCCCGATGTTTGTGAATAAGCATCAAGTTGCCAGCCCATGAACCAACCTAAAGTTAAATAAATAAATACAAATGATCCTGGTACATATATGTTATTACAAATATCCGATTGGTTTTAGGGAGTACCATTGGATTTGTTTTAAAATTGATGATCCAGATTGGTGTAGTTTTGTGATGTTTTGATGGCCTCGGGGTCAATAATCTTCACAGTTTAGCGAAGAACAAAAGGTTTGAACCTAGGAATATATCAGTAATTTTGATGAAGTTGGTCGCTTGAGTTGGTGTACTGTTTCTAAGTAAGTCTGTTTCTATTGGTAACAGTTATTATGACGGCCTCAGCGACAGTAACTTACATTCCTGACAGCAACATTTGCAATCTATTATGAGCAAAAAACAAAAAAAAACTCCGTTAGTACACAATTAGCATTGAAACCTCGAAAAGAAATCCAGGGGAAACGCTGACAAGCAAATACTGTAACACGTTCCAAACTATTTTGGATTCCAAAATCCAAAATACCTTTTCCCCGCAAAATTCAAAGAAAATAACGAAAAAGTTAAAGTTTGCTTTCTTACCATGAAAAAAGCTCTTTTATACATACAAATACTCTGACAAAATAACAGTTTACAAAAGTTGCAATTTATTTTAAATTGCCAACGTTTAGAATATGACAATATTTCAGATTTGTAAATATTGAAGTGATAATGAAGAGATAAGGTTGCCAGAATTTCTGCGTACACTACACTTTAAGAGTTACCCAAATCTTAAAATATTATGTCATTGAAATGATAGGCTTGTCAGAATTTCTTCCTACCCTATAAGAGTAAGCAAAATCTTTAAAAATGATATCTTTATGATATCTTTTAATCTTTATCATTGATATGATACGGTTTTCAGAATTTCTGCATACCTTATATTCTAAGGATTAGCAAAATCTTTAAAAATGAGGTCATTGAAATTATAGGGTTGTCAGAATTTCTGCCTATACCCACAACCTAGCCTGTGTACAGCCTGAATATACACCTGTAATACAGGTGTATATTCAGGCTGTACACAGGCTACCACAACCTCGTACCCAGGGTCTTATCTCCTGGTCGGGGCTGGTCACCTGTATCCCATATTCTGGGAAATGTTTTAACAGTTTCGTCAGGGAAGGGTAAGGAATTGTCATTAATCTCAACTAGACAAACCCAACTACAGGTCTATAGTGTTGCATGCAGCGTACTGGTTTTAAGTTGTCTTGTGGCACGTGATTTTCTTGCGACGTTTAAAATGTCGTATCAAGCGTTCGTTTGTAATGAAAGCAAAGTAAGTTTTTGACTTGATCAATTGGTCTCCCTTTTGTTGCAAGCATGAGAACATATGTTTTGAATTGCCGATGTTTTGACAGCAGTCTCAAAGTAATATGCAAATTTCTAATCGCAAACCTTATCTTTCAAATGTTAGTATTAAAAGGTCGACTGTGAAACTATTATAGTTCAGGGAGTTCAAGTTCGCGTTGTTGTTTATCGGCCTTTGTGTGGCAGAAGAACTCAGCTGGGGAACGACTCTCGAGTAACGATTCTTCGCCTCATCTCCTATACAGACCTTGCGAGAGAGAAGGATCAACAATTGCAAGAATTTTAAACAGTTAATTTGCGATAGTCATAACTCGCGGAATTCTCGCCATCATCAAGTACTCGTCTCAGATCAGTCAGAAGCCATAACGGCATAAGTAGTCGACGTTGAATCGCGATTCTACTTTCGATGTTTAGCAATTGTTACATCAACCTCGTACCCAGGGTCTTCTCAGTGCCCGGGGAGGGAGCGCCCGGGATGGGAGGGGAGTGGAGCGAGGGAAGAGAAGACCCTGGTAAAGGCTGGTCACGTGACTCCAAGGATATTGGATTATTTTGTAACCTGGCTTATTCTCGCTTATATCATCCGGGGGGCCGGATCGCTGTGAAAACATACCACAAACTTCTATAATTGAAAGTATAAACAGTATATGGATAATTTATTGGAAAGTATAATTTATTACAATTTATTGGAAAGAGTATTAAAATTGTAAATTCGAACTGTTCTGGCGTTGATCATAGGGACTTTAAGATCTACGACGGCAACCTAGGACGACGACGGCAGTAAAAGCAATACAAATTTTAGCATTTGAATGAAACCACGGTCGATTGACTAGCGTATTTGACACTCCAAACTTGTTTTATGATCTCCAAAACGCTTCAATATTCCTAAAACGATTATAGTGTCTGTGTTTAAGTCAGTCTTAAGTCACATCTCTCATCTCTCCGCGAGTTACCGTCGTCCTAAAGACGTGAAAATGCTCTCAGTGGCGTTGTAAACAGAACGAGAACGGCGTTGAAATTACTCTTGGGAATAAAAATTATTCATTCTTATTGTTTCGCATGAAGATTCTTTTGTTTGAACGACGTCCCCGTCCTAGGTTGCCGTCGTAGATCTTAAAGTCCCTAATGTTTATCTTATGACAGCAACAAATGTCCGTAAATCAACGCATTTTTCGAAGTAATCCACCATCTTTCAACTTCTGTCAGCAGTCCGTACTGTCTTTCCAATAAATTGTAATTTTATTTTCAATAAATTTATACTTTCAATTATAGAAGTTTGTGGTATGTTTTCACAGCGATCCGGCCCCCCGGATGATATAAGCGAGAATAAGCCAGGTTACAAAATAATCCAATATCCTTGGAGTCACGTGACCAGCCTTTACCAGGGTCTTCTCTTCCCTCGCTCCACTCCCCTCCTATCCCGGGCGCTCCCTCCCCGGGCTTCTCCCCTGAGAAGACCCTGGGTACGAGGTTGTTGTTACATTAGACAGTTTTAGATTGACGTTTTTTCTTGATAACCGCAAACTGCTAGAAATCACGTGACCAACGTCCAGCGGTCAGGTTACACGTCTGTGGTTCACGTTTTTACTGCTGGAACGGCTTCTTGAGGTACAAGTGAATTACGGCAATATTTTTATGTGACTTTTACTCAACCAACCCACGTTTGGGGTGTAAATTTATACTCTTACATGTCTGTTGTTCTCAAATTACAACATTTTTGAATATCACTTTGTCGAGATGACGTCAGTACCCATGTTTGTCCGCATTTACCCATAATTATTGTGGCCATAACAAAAGAAAATAGCTAATTTTCAATCATTTGTGAGTCAAATTTGGTTTGTTTGTCCCCATTTTGAGCTAGTATGCACATGTTAATTTCTAGTGAATACGTATGAACTAGAGGTCAACCGATCATCGGATCGGACATCGGATTTTGCCGATATTTTGCAACATCGGCAAATCATCGGATCGGTAAAATATCACTCCGTGGCCGATGTTAAGTTTCTAAATTTTGTCATTTATAAAAAGACAAAAGCTAAAAGACTGCATGACTTAATTTCCATCTCCTGCTGGGAATTGTGTGAACCTGTTTATTTAGAAAGATAAGGTGCGATTGACGAAAGTCAGACCGGAAATTTCAGAGAGCGACTTGTGAAAATGCAATATTTTTGGCGGCAATTGATAAAAGGAGAATAGTGCGAATAGTCGGCGAATAGTGGACGAATAGTACGCGAATAGTTGGGCAAATACGGCATGTTGTAAAACATGGACTGATAAAACTAGGCATTCTCCTTTTATCAGTTGCCAAATAACAAGTCAACAAAAAAACACGCAAAATTACAAACGACCAAAACAGCGTATTTTTTATTTAGTTTGTTTACATAACCATAACCGGATATAGCGATTAATGTGGGACAAACGGCCGGGTATAGATAAAACGCGGATGCGGATTTGCGGATTTGCGGAATTGCGGATTTGCGGATTTGCGGAATTGCGGATTTGAGGATAAAACGCGGATTCGGGGTTAAAACGCGGATTTGGGGATAAAACGCGGATTTGGGGATAAAAAGACAATGCTAACATAAAACGTTATAATGCGTTTGCGGTTTGGCAATTGTTTTACTTTATTGTAACACATAATAATTTGCATGCCATCCGAATTTAAGCAAATAATACCGGCTATATGTAAAAACAGGACCCAGGACCCGGACCAATGTCAAGCTGGGCGGGGGGTTAAGAAAATTTCATATTTGGTGGCGGGGGGTGATATTTTATTCCACTACATGCAGTAAAAACCCGCAAACAAGAACCTATGATTATTAAGAACCGCAAGCTGAAATTAAGAATTTATTTATATAAGAACATATAAGAACGGTCGGTTGAAATTGCGCGACAACCCAGAGGCCGAGTCGCACGTCACAGCAAAGTTTAGTTTACTCCTGGCTTCTTTCATGTCTGCACGCTTTGCGAGCCGTTTTTATCATAAATAGTCTCAACGCCTACGCATTATAAATAAACTACATATATAAATGAAGTCCATTTTTTTGCTGTATGACATTTTGATCAACATAATGCAATACGCGTGTATGAAGTTAAACGTATTGTACGCGCGCTAGTCTTCTCACGCCAGTAACGCGACATATTCATAATAATTGATAATCGCATTCTTTCTTTTCTGGCATTCTGCAGCTTTCAGTGTTGGAGTAAAACCAGAAGATCTGTCACTCGATCTGTCACATGCTGTCACATGCGAATGCGATCATGAGACGAGCGAGCCTGGCTGATTTTATGCAACGAAAATCTTTCTTTGATTGCAAGAAATAATTAGAATACCCTGTGTGCTATGCTTATAGAAAAACAAAGGCGATTTGGCTTGTTATGTCATTCTGCATTTCTCAAACAGTCGCAATAAGATTTTCGTGACATAAAATCAGCACGGCTTGTCGCCTCATGAACGCGATGCGTGCATGTTTTATCGTACAGGTCGACAGCTGTGATATCCGTCAGTTTATTGTGTTTTGTTAATATGGGGACCGTGTCCGTATGTACCACACGACGTATTTGAGCTAGGATCGAGTCAAATTAACATTGAGAAACTCATTAAAATCGAGAAAACACCATAACTAAGGTAAAAAATATAGACAGCCGGCCCGCGAATCACTGTGAATATAGCTTAACCAGCTTATTTATGGCCGCTCAGTCAAACCGCACGAGCTTAGCATAGACCGTTTGCACTAGCAAGAAATATTTCTGTGGTTACCCATTTGTAATGTTACTGGTTAAGAAACGAAACGTCAATTCAGTATATCATTTAGTCTTGTCTTTTATGGCTCTTCATTTAAAAGTTTTGAGCTGGGCTCTTATTTTTATTCTACGTTTCCGCTTTCCGCCACGATCATAACAAATCATAGCCCATAATTACTGACATAACTAAGTTTCTTATTACAATGAACCCAATGAAGTATATGTACAATACAATAAAAACCCGCTAACAAGAACCTACATTTTACCCAATCAGCCTGGGATAGGTTCTTATATGTTCTTATATCAATAAATTCTTAATTTCAGGCTGCGGTTCTTAATAATCATAGGTTCTTGTTTGCGGGTTTTTACTGCATGTAGTGGAATAAAATATCACCCCCCGCCACCAAATATGAAATTTTCTTAACCCCCCGCCCAGCTTGACATTGGTCCGGGTCCTGGGTCCTGTTTTTACATATAGCCGGTATTATTTGCTTAAATTCGGATGGCATGCAAATTATTATGTGTTACAATAAAGTAAAACAATTGCCAAACCGCAAACGCATTATAACGTTTTATGTTAGCATTGTCTTTTTTATCCCCAAATCCGCGTTTTATCCCCAAATCCGCGTTTTAACCCCGAATCCGCGTTTTATCCCCAAATCCGCAATTCCGCAATTCCGCAAATCCGCAAATCCGCATCCGCGTTTTATCTATACCCCAAACGGCCCCATGCAGTAATCTCTAAAAACATCGGATCGGACATCGGCCGATGTTGTAAAAGAAACATCGGCCATCGGATCGGCAAGCAAAATCCATTTCGGTTGACCTCTAGTATGAACGATTGGAATCGTCCCAAAATAGCGAAACGCGGTAATGACGTCATTATGTATGTTTGTCTGAGTTTGCTATAAATTCTTTCATTCCCAACAATAGAAAAATAATCATTAGGAATCCCCTGAGAGTCAATTTCGGTTTGTTTATCTGAGTTTTGGTTCTATAAATAGAACGCGCTCCACTATTCAATTCTCCGCGGTGAAAATACGCCAATCTAAGGGGCTGTTTACATGAATCCGGATTCAGTTTCATTCTGGATTGAACGTGAAACCGCGTTCACAGGAATTCTATCTCAGGATCGAAAATCGCGCGAAATCTGAAATTTCAAGATGGCGATCAATAACGATTTGTACATTTCAACATGTGCCTTAGACTGATAATTTGGCGAAGAATAAACATAAAGAAAAGGGGGAAAGCATTACTAGCAACGATATTTCGATGCTGTCGCAAGTAAACAAGCATTTAATTCACCTTTAATTTATAACGTCGTCGACAAAGAGTTATTTATATTGAACAATATGACCTCGGCGAAATTCCTGTCTCTAGCTGCAAATTGTCGTCTATAAATGTTAAAAGCACGCATGTGTTGTTCGTTTCAGTCTTCTAGCTCACATTTTCATTCCGGAATGAAATCTCGTACCGCCTTTACATGACACCGGAATGAAATTTCAATGAAACTCAATCCGGAATGAGAACCGTAATGAACTCAATCCGGATTGAGATGCATCTCATTCCGGATTCATGTAAACACCTAAAGAGATTTTAACAGAACCGGTTTCAAACACTCGCATTGTAGTGGTGTATATTTTTCTTCATCTACTTCACAACTCGAATAGTTAATAGGCGAAGGAAAAACATTGTCTGGTGCATAAAAACTTTACTTTTTAAATGTTGTAATTTTATGATCAGGTGACCAGACCCGACTTGGGCGGGCGGGGAGCGGAGATAAGACCCTGGATTGGAGGTTGACCATATATGAGATGCCAATGTGGCTCTTCTAACCCACCCACCTGGTTTCTCGACCAGTTCAATACAAGATATTAATGTTGACTTTTAAATATCTTAATGGATTAGGACTAAATTATTTAGTGGAACTTTTGAATCAATATGTACCAACTATAGGAACCTAAGTTCAAGTAATAAGAACTACTGTATTTACGCGAAGCCAAATATAAACTGAAAACTTATGGTAGTAGTACTCTATAGCAGCCCTAGAATGTGAAACAGTTTGCCAACTCCAATCCGGTTTTGTCAAACCCTTTCCGAATTTAAGACGAAACTGAAGATCAAACTTTTTCGGGCAGTCTATAGTTATTAGACAAACATTATTATTATAATTATTCATATATTTTGATATTTTTATAGTTTTTAGATTTAATTGTTATAAAGCGCTTGGATCTCTCTACATGTACAGTATATTATAAGCGCTATAGAAATTGCTATGTATTATTATTATTATTATAGTTCTTCCAACCAATTCCTCATCTCGAAAGTAGAAAGAGGTAGACATAGAGTCTATTATTATAGTTAGACAAGTCTCTCAAGAGATACATGTAGAATGTTCACTTGTGAGGGGACGAGGGGACGAACTATCGAAATATCGAATTAAATATTTGAGGAATAAATGCTAGAAAGATAACGTTTTAAAAGAAATCGATCATCCAAATAAAAAGGTAAAAATAGATTTATTCCCACCTTTTTGATATAACCGGCCAGAACTTCGAATGACTTGGATTTGTCGGCATATGTTGTCAGCTCTCGGATTACAGAATTCAGCGAAAGAGCAGCACCAAGTTGCAAAGACAAACCAACAACCTAAGAGTCACATGGGAAGAGAATGTGGTCAAAATGTACGCTTGAAAGTGGTGGGTGCAGGGTTGGTTGTTAGCCATAACAATATATGGAACAGCTGGGATCGAACATGTAACCTTCTGATTGCCGGTGAGATGCTCTAGTGTCATTGAGCTACCAAATACTCACACGAAGACGTCGAAGAGCGAAGGTTACTGTACTCTGCACTTGGTTCAATGGTGTGATATAATTTATGTACTGCCTATGCGACAGTAACTATGTTTATTTCTACAAATTTATACGGTGAATGGTTCTTTTCCATATCATTCGGTTTTAACGATATTATATTTTGCAAGATGGCCGTTTACTTGCTCGTTTTTAACTATGACTTGATGTAAGTGTGTGTCTATTCTTTAACTTTTTTGCTTAAGATTATCGAGACATGGACTGAAGTAATTACGTTCTAAAGTAATTTCCTGAAAATCGGCCCAGGCATTTTCCCGCAAAAACTTCCCTGTCTTTACAAAAACTTTATTGCACGGCTACAGCCAATCAGCGTGCGTGGTTTTGTGTATATAGAACGGAAAATGAAGACTTTCATGCTATGTTGTCTGATATCATACCTTCACTTCATTTAGTTCGGGGATATCTACTATGCTGATGTAGACGTCGAAGTCGCCATCGTTTTTATAAACACCTAGGAAAATGAGAAGAAAACAAAAACATATTAGGGAAGCCGAGGAGAAACAAGAACATATAGGGAAGCTGAGGGTAACAAATGGAACGCGGAACATCGAATAAGAGTTTTCAGACATCTGCATGTCGAGACGAGTGGGTCATTCACTTATAGCTAACATGATTGCGATTCGAAAACTGGCGGACGACACAGATGACATGGTGAAGGTACAGTAACATACAGGTATGTGTACATCCTGTAACCTTCTGATGACCAGTGAGATGATCTGACCATTACAGCTACAATACATTGACTAAAATGGCAGAGCAAAGGTTAGTAGTGTACAAACAATACAACATGTATAATCTTCTGTTGACCAGTGAAATACTCTAACCATTGAGTAACATGGACGCAGATAGCAGTGTGAAGGTTACAAATATGTACCATCATGTAACATGATGACCAGTGAGATATTCTAACCATTGAGCGACATGGACTAAGATGGCAGAGCGATGGTTACATACAATACAACCTGCAATCTTCAAACACCCAGTGAGGTGCTCTAACCATGGATTAAGGTGATAAGTGATGTACACACCGGTATGTGCGCAACCTGTAACTTTCTGATAACTAGTGAGATACTCTAACTATTGAGCTAAAATGGATTCAAATGGCAAAGGATTTACTAAAGGATCCGTAACTATGCTTTACCTTTTCCCGTGTCTCCGACTACAAGTCGCACAGAATCAGTGGAGTAGTTCGCCAACATGCCGTAAAGGCTTTGCAAAGTGGTCGCTTTGCGCCATATTGCAGCAGATGCTTGAGCATTATAGAGACCTTGGCAGACCTTAGTTTCACGTTTGTCACAGCAGCTTTCTTTTATTGGACACTTGTGTAGATCCTGCAGAGTTGTAGGAAAGTAGCGTGAAAAAGTAGCGTGAGTAGAATGTAGCGTGAGTAGAGTAGAGTAGAGTAGAGTAGAGTAGAGTAGAGTAGAGTAGAGTAGAGTAGAGTAGAGTAGAGTAGAGTAGAGTAGAGTAGAGTAGAGTAGAGTAGAGTAGAGTAGAGTAGAGTAGAGTAGAGTAGAGTAGAGTAGAGTAGAGTAGAGTAGAGTAGAGTAGAGTAGAGTAGAGTAGAGTAGAGTAGAGTAGAGTAGAGTAGAGTAGAGTAGAGTAGGACAGGGTAGTGCAGGGTAGGGTGGCGTAAGGTGGGGTAGAGTTGCAGGGTGGCGCTGATACAGTAAAGTATAGCACAGTACAGCCAAATACTTTGTAACATTGCAAAATGCCGAATGGTACGACGAATAATAATACCTCAATATCTATAGGATTTTCATCTTTTGCGAACGATTTCATGGCATCCAGAATTGGACGGAAACCTTAAACATACATGATACAAAGACAAACCGCGCATGAATAAATAATCTCTTACGATACATGTAATTACGGGATACGTGGAAGGGAGATACATTCAATATCTGCCTTACCAGTACAACGACAGATATTGCCATCAAAACCATCCTCAATCTCTTGTTTGCTTGGCTGGGTATTTGCAGACAGCAAACTAGAATGAAATCAAAAAATAAACCTTACTATTTATTTCATGGTAAATCATAGGCGTACCAGACGAGGGGCAGGGGGGCCACCACCCCCCCAAAAAAAAAAAATTTTAATAATGAAAAATTCGGGCACTTTTTGAATTGGTAATATTGCTGTTAAATATTCATGAAAACTTTATATTTGAACTGTATATTGAAGTAATATGTTTGAACATTAACATAATATATTAGAATTGTCTTGCAGTTACTATTTCGGTGAGGAAACAGCTGAGAAATCTAGTTACATATGAAGTTGCGCCTGCCACAGGTACGCTATATGTGGTAAATTAAAATAATTTAAGGTCGATTCTTACAAAAGAAATTAAATGTATTCGATAAAAGCTTATATGTTATAAAAACATGAAAATGATTTATCATTATTTTCTTAAACTGCTAATCAATGAAAATGACCAGGAGCATGATTCTGAATTGAAATACTGCACATCCTCGAATGAGCATTAAGTCATCGCGAGAATATCTTGTGCACATAAAATAGATAAAATAAGCACGCTATTTAAAGTGCCTATATGACGGTTTGTGAACACATTTTTTTTTAATTTGTTATAATGAAGCAATCATCAAATAGCAACGTTTGGGTTCAATCGTTCAACTGTGCTGTTTAAATATTAATAAACCTAAAACAAAGGATTTGTGCACGGTGAGGTATCGTCCAACATAAATTGCAGCTCATTTGTTTAACAATGTTAACCGCTTTGAAGTTAAAGCCCGGTTTCCATATGATTGCAATGATCGCAAGGATCGCAACGATCGCATAAATAAAGAGTTCTGGCGTAAATAAAAATAAACATAGAAAAATTTCTATCTCTGCGATCGTTGCGATCGAAGCCCGATTTCTATATGAATGCAGCGATCGCAAGGATCGCAACGAGTCGACAATCGTTACGATCGTTGCGATCATATGGAAACCGGGCTTTACCGAGTTTCCAAACCATATCTTGATTGACTATTACCGCAGCCAACCATTAACGGTATTAGATTAAATCTATGTTTTGCAGGAATCCCAGATAGCTCGCTAAACTGGTAGAGCAATATGGACCAGAATCCCGATGGCGTGGGTTCAAATCGAGCTCGAGTCAACAACTTTTCATTGGTTTCCAGGCGAAAAACCGTACAGGATCCTTCATGATCCTCAATGATCTTCAAGGACCCTGGGCAAGATTCCCCTCATATAAGGATCCTATAAAGATCTTGAAAGAACTTGAAGGATCCTTACGGGATCCTAAAGCATATTTAATGATTAAGGATCCTGTAAGAGTTTAGGATTAGGAAAACACTTAAGGCGGGGGTTAGGGTTAGGATTAAGGGTTGGATTAGGGTTAGGGTCTCTATTTTAATATAACATGAAGTTTTACCAATTGGTGCGCGAAACATGACGATAGCACCAGAGTTTTCACCTTGGTTGGCAGGAAATTAACATGAGAAATTTTCATGTTAATACCACGAGGAGATAATTCTAAAATTACCTGTACATATTCATCACCATTCCTGGTGTACAATATCCACACTGGCTACCATTATGTTCCACTATACGCTCTTGAATTGGATGAAATCCCTTGCGACTGCTGCAAAATGTCATGAAAATGACAGGTTATATATAACCATGGATAGTAGAAAGACTTTTTATTATCCATGATATAACTAAAGTCCATATTTTCAAATGAAGGACACTGCAGCACCTGTAAATAGAAGTTGTTGAGGAAAAATTGAGTGTTTGAATTTATATTTTGAAGACCCAAAAGATTGCAAAAATGCAACATCAGCTGAAGGCGTCTGGCTGAGAATGGACCCGCAGTATAGGAAGGTCTTCATGCTACATTTTCACAACCTATGACTGGAGACCTTTATGTTGTATTCTCTGTCCCGGTTGGGTTTTTAAAGTAAACACTCGAAATTTACCTTAACAACTTCTATTTATCCTACAACAAAATCAAGGTTACTGTAAATAACAAACATAACATTAAACAAATTTGAACATTGTAAAAACAAATTGGTTAAAACAACTAATTAAATTTAGTTTTCTCAGATTCACCAATTGACCTTTTTTACGGGTTGAAACAGCCAGATTTTATTGGTTGAAACAACCAAAATACGGTCATTTTAACCAAAATATTTGGTTATTTTAGCCATTCATAATGGTATGAATCTGAGACAACCTATCAAATCGGTTGTTTCAACCAGTCTGTTTTTACAGTGTAAATGCAGCATGTGGGATTGTGGGCCAAAATTACCAATCGCAGTAACCAAGCAGTGTAAAACTACGAGGGACTCGAGCACTGGGAAATGCATAAGGAACTGTGTAAGAACTATAACAAGTCAAGTACTGTACCTGCATCATTCATGCTGTTATATTTTGTCCATGTGTGTAACAATGTTTCATGTTAACATAAACATAGTAACGTTTATTTACATAGCTCCTTTTCCAAACATGCCCAAAAGCGCTTTACAATATTTGAATGTTGATAATACAATAAAAGTTAAATTAACAATATTACCTAACTGTTTCGATATTACCTAAAGTTAAGATCAAAACCAAATGTAAATTTATTTCGCCTATGTACAAATATTAACAAATGTTTTCATAAATAAATATGTTTGAGCTGTCTTTTGAAACTTGATAAACTATCACAGTGTTTCAGATTATCAGGAAGAGAGTTCCACAACATTGGCGCGGCACACGAAAATGCCCTATATAGCGTCATCTGGCTCCACACGCCAACAGGCTCCCAACCATCATCCCGCACCATGTAATTCTCGATCTTGCAGTTCCACACTGACATCGCATTGATTAAAATTTCTCACCGCAGCCCTGGCTCTGTCAAAACGCCGAACATACACAACAGGCAAATGTATGCAATTCTGTCAATATATCGGTCTGACGTCCCTGCCTGCGGGACCGTATCCAACATCCGAATGGACGTTGATGTTGTTCGCCTCGTGGCTCGCGCAAACTGAACACCTGTCACCGGCATCAATTTTAGTTTACACTTCCGCTATTCGCTCCTCTCATATCGAATTGAGTTTTCCCGATCCCATGGCCAACTACCTTCGTCTGCCCCGTGTGCTTCGGGGTATTAAGTGTACCATGGCAGGCCGCCGGTCTCCTCGACTTCCTATAACAAAAGCCCTGCTAAAGGTAATCTGCTCGTCTCTCGACATGCTGAGCATCGACCACGTCATGTTTTGTGCCGCGTGTTGCGTTGCCTTCTTCGGGTTTCTTCGTATGAGCGAGTTCACCGCCGAGGGTTCCTTTGACGCCTCAAATCATCTAGGTATCGGAGATATTGCTGTGGACATTATAGTGAACCAAATCCATGATTAATAATTTTGAACGTAAAATCGTCGAAGTGTGACCAGTTTCGCGTTGGCTCGATTGTATACATTGGTCGGGCTATCTCCATCTTCGTGGGTCTACTGGTCCCCTCTTCAACTGGTCCACGGGATTACATCTCACCTCGCCAGACGTAAATACTCGCTTGCGATCGATCCTCGTGCGCGTAGAAATTCGCGGTAATTATTCTACCCACAGTTTTCCTATCGGGCGGCGACAGGAGCTGCAACAGCTGGAATACCCGACTACCTCATCAAGGTCATGGGACGTTGGTCAAGTACAGCGTACCAAAAGTACAGTCGACCTTCGCCGGCGACTTTAGCGGACGTAGTCCAACATCTAGCGTAGAGGATCGGAGCCGTTGGTTTGGAGAGGGTTATCGGTAACCCTTTCTCTAACCCACTTCGCCGGCTGGAGGGTATGTTACCGCAAGGTTACAAGGTTACAAGGTTACTTACTTACTTACTTACTAAGGTTAGGTCAGGCTCAAGGATAAGCCTTGGTAACCTTTCGGTCAGGCTCAATAATAAGCCTTGGCAACCTTTCTCGGTGATGGATCGACTAACCCGATTCCATCTCCTTCAGCCTGCAATACTCCAAATCTAGACATATGACGTATTGAATTTAAACCGTACCATAGTACATTGTATACCTGACAGTAACCCGAATTATTATGTCGAGGAATAGAGAGTAGCTAAATATATTTATGCAATAAATACAGTTAACGGCGAGTTTTCCGTGTTGTATATGTATGCATGACGCAAGCCCACGGGAACTGGGCCTAGTAACGACCTTTGTGATAGATCACGTGATCACAGGTCTATTTAAGACTGGTTAACACGAGGCCAAGCATTGCTCAATAGTTCACTAGTACCACTCGAACATGTCCAGGTCTACCCGAAACAGTCAGGCAACGCCCCACCCTTCCCACCCAACTGGTTTTGCTTGCCAAATGTTTGACCCAGTTACCAAACAATCACTGGTTTTAGCATACTGAATTTTATTCAACCGAGTGCTACAGGTCCTGGTGTACACTGGATGTTCACTACCATATGGGGTGCTGCTATCAAAGCTACAGGTATGTATTGGTAAAAGAAAACTATAAGGTAACTCTCCCTGTCGTCATACAGGTGACTGCAGTGCTAGGGATGGAAGAAGGGTTACCGCAAGGTTAGGTCAGGATCAAGGATACCGTAAGCCTTGTCAACCTTTTTCTCGGCGATGGATCGACTAACCCGGCCGATTCCATCCCCTTCAGCATGCAATACTCCGAATCTAGACAAATGACGTATTGACTAAACTGTACCATAGTACATTGTATACCTGACAGTAACCCGAATTATTATCCCGAGGAATAGAGAGTAGTTAACTTGGCAATATACATTATGGACTCCACTAAATCCATGTATTACAGTACTGTATACCTTCCCAAGCCTTCGGTAGTGGTAATCTTTAGGCCATCAACTGCACATAATGGTAACAAGCACTACAATAAAGAGACAAAGGCAAACATTGATTGCTGATCTTAAGAGTGTTTTGTATATTTTCTTTATAACTAGAAATACGTGTAACAACCCCTCGCCAGCTTACTGTTTGAATCTTTTATAGTGTATATCATTTTCAGTGAACACTAACGTTGACAGCGTGGAATCATCACTTACACTGTTCACAGCCATGGTTTTTGGTTTCTTTGTGACGGGATCAGGTTTCGTCAATGCAACAATACAAGAACCACACCCACCTTCCTGACATGTCACCTTGGTCCCTTAATAACAACATTACACATTTTTGTTACATGGCTAAATAGCCTAAAATAATAAAATCGCATGTTCACTCCCCACTAATTTTGCATGAGGGTAACGTTCCTTTCCTCATAAAAAACCAATCACAATGCAGAGCCCCACAAACGTCTGAGGATCGACCTTGACCTTAAGCATCTCAGAGCAATCATTAGTCAGATGATTATTGTCATCAATTACCGTGTAGCACTTTTCTCGATATTGGTTGTCAACTCATATTATAAATGCTGAAAATTTTTGTATTGTAGTCCAGTTAATCACCTGAGCAGCAGTAGACAATAATTATTTTGACCATAATTTTATTTCTTCATTGTATAGAAAATTATCACACAAACTTTGATGAAAACATCCAATGAGCTGCATTCCGAACTGCCCAGTCATTAGTTGGCGTATTTTAGATTAAATATGTAAGGCCCATTATATATATACGTATGGTTATGTAAATTATTCAATACGACTATAAAAGGCCAAAGAGACGAAACCGTTTAGTAGGAACTGACGTGACAGAATGAATCGACCAAATTGTACGTAAAAGGTCTGATATTCCCTCAATGTGAAGTAAGACGATTAGTTAGCATTATTAAGTATCAGTTATATATAGTTATACAACATTGATTTGTTTATGTAATTTACTTTAGAAAACCGGTATTAAATTATTAGGAAAATACTGAGTCAGTTTCATATAAGGGAAGTGTTCTGAAGCTCACGTACAGGCTTAGAACCAACAAAATACTTGAAGAATCTTCAAGTATCCTTGGGGATACTGTAAGTAACATGATAGGATCCTTCAACGATCTTTAAGGAATTTTGTATAATCCGTCCAAAATTCTGTACAAGGAAACAATCCTTCAAAGATCCATAATGAACTTCTTAAAAATCCTTGCAGGAGGAAAAATCCTTCATAAATCCTTAAGAATTTTCTTACAATCCTTGCAGAATCCTTCAAGAAACTTAGCAAATCATCCTTCAATGATCCCTAAGCATTTTATTAAAATCCTAATTTAGAGTTCTTGACAAACCTGCAAGGTTTTCTTGTGAGACCCGTACAGGATTCTTGAATTTTAAGGAATATCCTTTAAAAATCCTTTAATCCTTAAAGCGATCTACAGAAGTGTCCATGATGATATTTAAGGATTTGAAGGGATTTTAATAAGCATCGTTACCATAGAGTTTAAAGGATCATCAAGGATGTTAACAAGAAATTTCACCAGATATTCTCCACGGATCCTTAAGGACTTTCCAAGGATCCTTAAAGATTTTCCAAGGATCCTTGAGGATTTTCCAAAAGATCTTGCAAAATCCTCAAAGATCCTTAATAATTTTCGAAGGATCCCTCTTTAAGGTCAACTATACCTTTTGAGGTTATTCTATTTTTCGTAAGAATTCGAAAAGTTCAATTCAAAACCGAAGAAATAATTGAAATCGGTTACTCGGTTTTACTTTGATGATCTGTTAAAGATCGAGTTTTCAAGCCCTTTTGCTAAACTTAGTTGAACAACGACCGCGTCGGAAGAAAGCCTGGTACTACCGGTAAGCGATGTCATAATGATGTCATACGGCGAGAAAACACTATATATTTTGGTTTTATTTTAGTGAAGTTTCGAATACTGTTTACTCTGAGGTGAGTGATAAGTGACAAACCAAATATCAAGCACTGGAATATTATTTTGTTCAATAAACCTATTACCAGAATAACACTATGACGTCATACCGGTAATAGTGCCATTCTTCTCAAAACGCGGTCGCGCAACAAGAGATCCGAAGAAATACTCCTCAATGAATCCTGCGCTATATCATAAAATTCACTTTTGCAAAGTTAGATGATATCTCTTTCGGAGGAAAATAGAACCTCAAAAGGTATAGTTGACCTTTAATATACCTTGAGGATCCTTGAATGATTCTTAAGCATCCATAAATGTTTTGATGTATACTTAAGAATTTTCCAAGGATCTTCAATGATCCTTGAGGATCCTTAAGAATCACTGCGAGGATTTTCACCAAGGACTTGTGGCACAAGAAATGAATGTTCTGCACATGTGAGCAGAATTTAGTAGGGAGTATCAAATGAGTAAGCAAAGCACAAAAAATGAGGAAGGAGGATATGTCTTTCTTATTCATCAACTAAACTAATTATTTTTTAATATAATCTGACCTTTCAGCCCAGGTTGTGATCGTAACCACGTATTCAATGTTTCTTTTACATTTGGATTAACAATAGTGTAGTTAACACCATTGACTTCCAGTTGGAGAGCACTGGTGGCTTTCTCAGCTGTAGTAATGTGATCCACAATGACATACTCAGATCTAAAATTGAAGAAAACATATATTTTCAACACAAGAGGAATATTTTGAAACTACAATTATATTACTTAGAAAAAACAATATTTCTTAGACTGACGTCTAACCATTCTCACTTGTGATGAGAAGGTTATGGGTTCAATTCCTGGCATTATTCTGAATATATTATTATAATTAGCTCTAAAAGTTTCTCATTTATTAATCTTTGACGCCATACATATCTGTACATCACGCGCTTAAGTGGATCAGTAAACAATAATGAATTGATGAAAAGAATCAATTCATAATTGTTTACTGATCCACTTATACGCGTGATGCACAGATATGTATGGAGTCCTTTTTTGTTACCGGGGTAAATGCATCAGAGTAATCAAATCAGAGTAAATCAAAACTACCAAAGAAACAAGAGGCAAACAGCGCCTAAAACCTTACAAAAGTAACAAAATGAAACAAAGCCGGGGAAACGAAATTTTTTCGTTAAAAACCATGCAAATTCAAAATGTAAAAAATGTAATGTTAGGTGTCACAAGTGTCGTACTGTTCAAAGTTTCCAGTGATTTCGTTGAATAATCTCAAAGATATACTTGATTTTTTAAAAATGTAGAAACATCTTGACTTATGTCATTTGCATACAATATCAAAAACGTCCAAATATCTCAAGAACTACGCTAGATACGAAAGAACTTTTTTAAATAAGTCAAACTTAATTTTCATTCCATAGGCACTTTTTGACTGAGCGAACTGGCGACAGCAGTTGAGCAACAAAGTATCTGCAGTCATATGTTTGTTTTCCATTTGAATGTTTTCGTTTGTCAGTGATGTCTTTCAACTTTGTTGTGCAGTGCAGTCCCGCTTTGTCGCTGGTAACAATAAACTTCGAAAATGACGAATACCAAGAAGCAAGACAAGGTAAAAAATAGTGCTCCTAAAACAATTTAGTTAGTCGTTAATGTTGTCAATTGAATTTCACTAGGAAGGGCTGCCGACACATTTTTGGGCTGCTACTTCGTGTAGCGGACACAGAGCATTACATCATTGAAATATTTAGTTTAAAAGTATAGGTTTAGTATTCCTTTATTTCAAGGTTAGGACTAGAGTTTTTATTTGGGTTATGGTTTTTGTTTTTGTAAAGCTTCTGAATCCCAAGAAAATAAGCTTGATGTGTCTATGTAGTCTGTGTCCATTGTGTGTGCGGTACACGAAGATGCCCTTTGTACCGGCTCGACACTCGGTGGCACGACCGGTGGTGGCAAGCGAAAAACAGTGCGACAAAGTGTTTTTTTACGTTGTTTGTGGTCTCAGTCTACGGGGATGTGGTTTCTTTTGTGTTGTTGTTGATAGGGTGTTTTAGCAAATTTGAAAAACCACAGGGGGACCGGCACAGTTTTCCGAAAGGCAAAAATAGAAATTTGTCGTGAATCGATTTTTATGTACACCAACTTGGAATCAATTGACAGCAGCATGTGTTGCCATCAATCAAAAGTAGTGTATATCAGTGGAAAGTCAATCGACAGCAGTGTGTCAAACGAAAATCCATATCGACAATGGTGTACAGTATCAGTAAGTTGAATATGCAAAATTATTGTGGAAAGCTGCGCTCATATACCATGTTCTTGGTTTTACGTGGGTATATTTTTATGGAGACTTTATTTAGGGGTACACCGGATAGTGAATTTTATAATACGGCCGGATACCGGATTTTCCGGATAGCTGAAGAAAATCCGGCCGGAAACCAGATATTTTGTGTACAAGACAAGGTGATCAGGGCGCACAGTCAACCCGTGAAGACTCTTTCAGGCTCTCCAGAAGCTATTATTTTCTCTTTCATAGAAGGGCAAAATCAGGTAAATATCAACACTATGTCACTGCCACAAGTATCGTCCCACGATATAAAAATAATTTTTCCGGCAATAATTTTTTAGGTATATAGGTTGTCGAGTGGCTATCGTTTGAAAATGTTGTGATAAGCGCAAAAAAGGAAGTAGTGAGTTGAATAACAGTGATGATGAACGTCGTAATGTAAGAGAAGTTCGCAATAATTATTAGGAGAATCTGAAGAAGATGGGAGATACATGTATATATAATATGTATAAACAAATGTTAGATGACGAACATATAGTTCTAATACTAGTCATATAGCGATGGTCGTATATGTAAGATACAGTATGTCTCAGTGGCAAATCTGATTGTGTGTTGTTGCAGTGTGGTCACATCTGTGCCTGCGAGAGGTGTTAGTGTCCAGAGATGGTGGTGAGTCTAGCAAATGCCCCATATACAGGGGAGATGGTACTGAATGGATGATATATACACATATTTATATGATATATTTAACATAGATGTAAATTTCAAATTTTTTTTTGGTTATTGGGGGGCCACTCAAAATAAGTACAGTACAATTCGTATTCGACAAACTGCTGACAGCATGAAGTGCAGGCGCACGATAACTGTTGTTTTTTAAGGAGAATCATTTCCATAAAGTCTGAACAACATTTTATAAACATTTTATTAAAGTGCCCATAACCTCAAAATGTTTTATTGTCTTGTTTGGAAGAACTTTTAAAATGATAAAGTAACTTATTTTGAAGATTTTCGTTTCTTTGCTTTCTTTTTGAGATATATCAGTTTCTTTGATATGCAAATATCTGGAATTTCGTCACACATGCATAATGACTTATTGGAGAAATGTGTATATCTCTTTCATTCTCGAACAAAATCCTTTAAAATCAAGAAGTTTGGTGTTGTGGGAGAAACGCACACACGTGTTATTCACACTTTAGTGTTTTTATTTCATGAACGCAAATATATATAACATTCTCTGATAACTCATTATGCATGTGTGACGAAATTCCAGATGTTTGCATATCAAACAAACTGATATATCTCAAAAAGAAAGCGAAGAAGTGAAAATCTTCAAAAGAAGTTACTTTATCATTTTAAAAGTTCTTCCAAATAAGACAATAAAACATTTTGAGGTTAGGGGCACTTTAATCAGTTCTTTCATTCTTCAAACACCGTGTACGCGAAAGGCACAAATCAGGACTACATTTTTTGGGAAGGGTTTACTGCTGCTAATTTGTGACTGCTTGAAATTTTAGAAATTATTGTAATATATAGAATGCAGTAATACGTTGTGCTACAATGCTATTAAACAATCAAAATTTGTGTCTTTTGCTATCTTAGTTCTCTAAATTATTGGAGGGCACAGGCCCCCCGCCCCCTATAACTCATCCCTTGATTTCAATTAATTGGCGGGTTATTAATATCACCTTCTTCACTCTCTTCACGCTGTCTGGGGCAAATGACATTGATGCTAACGAGTGAGAAAAGTGATGCAACTGATAGTATCTCTACGTATGGCAAAAATATATTGATCAATATCCACTTCATTCGCCATTGTCCACCTCCTTCCTATAGGTGAAAATTTCAACATGCTACAACAAGATCCTCTTACTGACAACATTTTTGCTCAAGCAAACCGATTAATGCCTTTAGACGAGACCCATATTTAAAGGACCTGCTTTTTCATATATCTATATTCGATCTCACCATACCCAAAACTTGATCCCGGTACTTTTCATTGCAATAGATCTCGTTACAAGAAATGTCAATATCTCACGGGACCTTTAAGTAAATTCCGATTAAAAATCATTTCGACTGTACCACTATTAATTTAGTGTATTGCATAATTTGTAAAAAAATCCTCACTTTTTTATATTGGTGAAACTAAACGCAAATTAGGGGATCGTTTTCGAAAACATGTTAGCTCAGTCACACAAAACCTCAGTACTGTCGATGAGCATTTTAACTCAGTAAGCCCATAGATGATGTCCATAGAACCCAGTGATATGCTCCATAGATTGATATGCTCCATAGATGATATGCTCCATAGATGATATGCTCCATAGATAATGCTCCATAGATAATATGCTCCATAGATGATATGCTCCATAGATAATATGCTTCATAGATCAGGATATGCTCCATAGATGATATGCTCCATAGATGATATGCTCCCGGACTTGGATTTCTATTTCCTCAAAAAACTGTCTATTTTTGAAAAACCCTTTCAATCCGTTTCAATTTTGCATTCGCAATCATGTGACGGTCAATTTAAATATTAATTCAAATGCTGAGTATCTAGTTACCAGGACCACATTTTCCGATGTCGCGCGGACGGCGGTTGATCATATATATAAAAAGTAGAGTGCTGCGTAGACAGTGTTTTGAATATATAGCAAAGTGAAAAGGTGGTAAACTGCCAAGAATTTAGTGACGAGATACTGACGTTTCGAGCGGAGCCCTTCGTCAGAGTAAGACCATCATAAGATCTGATGAAGGGCTCCGCTCGAAACGTCAGTATCTCGTCACTAAATTCTTGGCAGTTTACCACCTTTTCACTTTGCTGATCATATATATATATATATAAACAAATAAACTCGATCCGAGATCAGAACCCGCTAGCATCTCCCGTGATGAGGGACTAAACACCAGTCGATATTAGCGCCCTCAGGCCTTCGGCCGCGCTTCGCGCCGGGCGAGGGGATTAACAATTATTCGCCGAAGGCGAGGTGAATATCGGTGAATAAAAACCGAAAGTCGAGGTTTTTATTCACCGATATTCACTGAGCCTGAGGTGAATAATTTTTTTAGTATAAATTATTAAATACACATTTTCCCACTCTTAGGAACAGCATTTCCTTCAAAAATACTAGTTTCTCGACTTTTTTCTCCTGTCACTTTGACAAATCGACGTGCGGCTAACCCTGGCCGTCATATTGAATTAATGCTGGACTTATTAGTTATTAATGGCCTGGAGAGTCTGGGGACGAGAATGATTGTTTGAAATATACGAATTTTGTTCGTCTTTAATCATTTTTATTGTATTTATACCTTAACAATCGTGGAAAGACTCGAAAGAATTTTGTTCTTTGACGAATGCAACTTAAATAACTCATTTTCAGGCGAATATTGACAAAATAGTTTGCTAAATATATTATTATTTACAGTTAATAAATATTTAATTGTCACGGTTATTTCCGATATTAATTATCTGTTGGTTTTTGGTTTTGGAGTAGGATGGTATGTAAATGTAGAAAACTGTGGGGACGGGCTATAATGCATATCATATTGCAACACGCGCTGGACATGCAGTGTAAACCTCATTAAAAGTATGAATAAAACACAGAAACAGAGAGTAAAGATGCGTATAATTGTATAGTGCATAGCATGATAACATGTGGGATAACCCTGTACGATTTTCGACCTTTATACCCCCTGGCCGCCATATTGAAATCTTACCGTTGCCAACTCTCGATTTAGCCGCACGTGACAAATCGGCTGGCGGCCACCTTGAAAAACGCTGGAGGTGATTATCGAGAAATAATCCGAGGTAGCTCGACCAATCAGCGCACGCGATTTCTATAATCACCTAATGTATTTATACTAATCATTTATATTGCGCATTTTCCATAACGTAATGATCAAATGCGCATAACTCAATGACAACGTTGATGACAACGTTGCAAGTTGATCAACGCAATAAGCAAATGAATCTCAAGGACATTTTCTGCGCTGCACCATCAATGCCTGTGTAGCAGGTACTAACACAACTAGTACTACCACAGTATATAAAATCACTTTATTATCGCGAGTGGGCCTCGGCGAGTAACTAACTAAACACAACCTTTTCCCTATATTCTATATACGAGTCAAAAATAAACCTAATTACATGTAGTTTAACCTAAAGCATCTGATTGGTCCATCTTTACTAATCAGTTCCTATAAGATTCTTAAGATGCTCCTGTTGACAGTAACAATTAACAAACATAACAAAACAAGTATCAATTAACAAGTACCGTATTTACTCGTTTGAGCGCCGCGGCGCTCTTTAAATTTTCAGAGCTTCAGATGCGGCGCTCATTCGGGGGCGGCGCTCAATCGGGGGCGGCGCTCTTTAAAAAAATTTTTTATTTGTGAATTATAACAAGAACTTTTAACAATAAAATAAACAAGTTTTAAATGTCTTTGTCACTAAATGTCCCCATTTTGAACTAAAAAGCATTGTAATACAAGAAAATAAATTTCCGAGGTTGATTTAAGATTTGTGATTGTTTTATATTAGCGTCTTCAACGATTCTGACGGTGCTTCGATTAAGCGCCGCATTTGAAAATAATTAGTGCGGCGCTAATTCGGGGGCGGCTCTCTTTAAAAAAATTTGATCTCAAATGCGGCGCTCATTCGGGGGCGGCGCTCAATCGGGGGCGGCGCTCAATCGAGTAAATACGGTATACCAATTAACATTCCATCAGTATCTAAATTGTAATTCTATTACGTATTTCGTAATATTCTACTACACCTGGTATTACTATAGAATCCACAATCTAAGAATTGTTAATGATGGTGATACTATTTCTCCTCGAGATATGCCTGGAATCTCAATCAGTGAGAATGACTGCAGGTTCCACATCATCATAATTTACCAACGAGTCATGTTTCTAAATCTTGACTGGATTTTGGCAATTGTGCAGTCTTTACTTCAACATTTAAAAGTCATCCACTTGACATGATATAATCATAATATACACAGTGTACATGTACATGTACAGCAGGTACAGTGGATTTTACATATAAAATTCACCACGATGTAAGCTAACTGTAATAATCATTTAAGGTTATAGTCAAGACAGTAACTGTAGCTTATTATGTCTGATCATTAAATATGAGACGTCATTCTATTCGCATAATAGCCCTTTAAGCGGTTTAGCTCAAAATGCGGACAAACAAACCAAATTTGACTCACAAATTATTGCAAATGAGCTATTTTCTTTTGTTATGGCTGCAATAATTATGGGTAAATGCGGACAAACATGGGTACTGACATCATCTCGACAAAGTGCTATTCCATTCTATTTGCTACAGGTACATGGTCATTTTGCTTCAAGTTATTTTGCTACGACCTGAAATATGTACTGTAAATTATATCAATATGACAATTAATGCTCACAATATTTTATTTGTGTACAGTACAATACATTCTCGATGGGAGGAATCTTAATCTAATTGACTACTTACTTCAGAGAGATCTGATCACACTGAATGACATATAAAGTACCAACTGTTTTCTAACCATCAATCAATCTGAATGCATTTGTTGGATTCATAAAGTATCTGTTGACAACTTTCATGAGAAGAATGCTAAAAAACTGGCTAGTACTAATTCAAGTACATTGCATGCCACTACAAGTTTGTTTAATTGTTATATGAAGCTATACATATCTAATCTATCAATTATATGGATGATACAGTATTACAATATATTATACTATGTATTTGGTGAGTATACCCGTCCTGTATCTAGAACAGTCAACACTGTAGCATTAAACAGATATGATGTGATAAGTGGATCTAAAATGAAGTTGTTAAATCCACTAATCCACTAGTGGCAAAAAATATAGAAACAATACAAACAAATACTAATCTACAGTACATGGAAAAGTAATGGTAATCGGTTTATGATTTATCTTGATTTCTTGACATTGTATACTTTCATAGAATATATTAAATATCCTCTCTTCGTTAAATATTGATTTAAATGCTTCTTGTATACAAGAGTTGTGTATCACACTGCTACAGACAGATTATTGTTTGAAGTGAGAGAATCTATGTGAAGTGAAGATTCAATGTCTCCCGGTAGAGATTACAGAGACTGTTCTGATGACTGTCTCAATGGCTTGGTGGTAAGAGCACTGCAGGTACAGTAAGCCAGCATTGGGGCAGTCATATAAATTTTCAAAAACACTTTATGAATTAGTGTTATTATCTATCAAGCCCAAAATAAAATAGAAAACATGTAGTATAAATGCCAGTACTGCATAAAGTACAATATATATGGTACACTTATACAGTATACTATATATACTGGTATACTGTAGTAATATTACATGTATACCTCAATTAACTACTGTATAATTAATTATACAGTAGTTAATTGAGGTATACATGTAATATTACTACCTAACTGTGATGAGGGAAATTAGTGATTAAATGCCCTTCAAGCCTCAGGTGTAAAAGTGTATATTAATGTTTGCATGATCGAGTGCATGATTGTTGTAATTGTCTTGATTAGTTAATGCATTTCTTTGTTGTGTAAAAGAGTATTGTTTGGATGTTTGCTCAACAAATTCAAAAGTCTAGGAATTCAAAGTCAAGTGATTTTGTCGTAATATATGGCATGCTGTTTACATCAGTACGTGGTAGAAAAGCAAAATACGCACCTGTATTCTGTCATTTCAGCTAACAACCAAAACTGAGGACAATGCTATATAGAATGAATACTTTCTTGTTTTTGTATGATTAGCCTGCAAACGCCTTAAAATGGGAGGGGGACTGGGGCGAACCCTCCCATGTGACCCCCTTCCAAGCAATCGTCTTGTGGACGATCTTTTGATTAGTATTAAGGCCATCAGACGGGGGGTTGGGGTTAAGCAGGGGGTCTACCTGAATTCAAATAGGTTTGTTGCGGATGTGATGTTATTTAACCCTTTCCTTCATAGCTTTCCAGACAGTGGCGGCACTACGTGGGTGTGGGCCCCGGTGCGAGAAAAATATTTGGGCCACCCTCCCACAACGACGTATATAGGGTAGTTCGGGGGATATTTTTTGAGCAAAATCCGAGGACCACAAATCACTTTTTATAGTGTATCCATTATTGTTAAGAAAATATTATTAATAATAGCACCTGCACTTTGCCGGATGGGCTGATGGCCCCCTCGGCGTATAGGCCCCGGTGCGGCGCACCGTTTACACACCCGTAGTGCCACCACTGTCCCCACATATATGAAGCCCCTGTTTATAAGCCCATCCAAAACTTATAATCCGCAGTTTACGGTATTCAGTGATATTATAGAAAATATACTGCATACAAAAGTTCAGATTACCAGTAAGTTTCAGTTTAAGAATCATGATTTATATTATATGTTGATTTTATATTGTTCATTATGAAAATCAGTTATTTTAAATATTTTGCAATGTTTGTATTAAAGAAGTGTTCATCCTTCTGCATCCAGTTGAAAAAAATTCTGAAGATCCCCATTTTCATAAGAATTTTTTTAGGAACCCCCTTCACAGTACATAAAATTCTCAAGATCCCCCATTTTCTCCTCCAGCGCCCCCCCCCCCCCCCCCCCACACACACCCTCGACCGGTCCTGTAGTATAAATAAGCTCCGAATTCTCTGGAAAAAACGAAAATCAAAATAGAAGGCCTAGTGTCTAGGCTGACCGGTCCCTAAGTTAACGAATTTTCTCAACCTCGTAACGAGGTTGGAACAACCAAAATCTGGATAGTTTTACTTTTTACGCTTTCCTCAAATCTCGCAACATCCTGCGTGTTTGGATCAACACGGATATTCTGTAAAGTAATTGCAATGTAGCTAGTAGCCTCGATAATATATAATACGCTGTTATCTCAATAAATTTATTTACAATAATCGTGCTTCTATTTTTGTTTCATATTTTAAGCTGCATTGTTCAGTTACGTCTCATGTCATCAGACACATGTACGCGTTGCGTACCTATTTTTAACTAACTTAGTGACTTAGTTTCCATAGCAACGCATTTAGCATTTTTGTTTTCTTGCGTATTTTACTAGAAACGCAAAACAAAACTTTATGATCTACTTTTTGGTTGTTTTCTGACCAAAACTGATCCTGTTTCCTGTGTATTGATTTGTTTTTATTGTTGCATGTAAAAGTGCAGCCAAGAAAATACTCTTTTATACTTTTGTGATGCTTTGTGATGGTAACCAAGGTAGTAGATAGATGAGCCCTTACTTTCAGACATGGAAAACGTCAAGGAATGTTCAGGCAAATGTATATATGTGTCACTTTTCATTTGAATATCAGGAGTCTAAGTCATTCGCTTGCGACTAGTTTCGATTGGGGACGATTTAACGACAATTGTATCTCTGTTTACATAATTTTCGGTGGAATATATTTGTCAGCGGGAACAAGGACCCGTTTCTTCTTTGGTGCTTGAATTGCCATTATCACTTTATTCTCAGTGGATACATGTATGTTTTGAAATTTAGCAAGCTAGCGGCGTAGACTGCTTTGCTTTGAGTTAAAAGAGAAAGTCTAATCTCGTGCAAAACTGTTCACACGGTTGTAGTTTACCGTTCGTACGGATCGGTTTCGTAATATCTTTATTTCATCCTCAAAACTTTCGACTTGAATATCAAATCACTGATCGCCTTCACGAAGTGGTAGGGTTAGCGTCAATCATGTTGTTTTACATTGGAGAAGAAGATGACATGCGAATTGGCGCGCGAATTGAGGGTATACTGTCTACACACCAATATGTCGTATACACCACTCGGGAATCTAAGACCTTATATGGGGCATTATACCAAGACTCGCAGCCAAAAATGACATGGGTAAATAATACCTTACTAAAACTGCAAGTCCAAAAGGGAACTCTAAATGCACCTTAAGCGAGAGATTTCACACTTTAACTCATTATTCTAAGTTTAAAAAAAATATTTTCTTCTACACTTTCGGCTCTAGTTTACAACAATGGCTACCAGTTCCCTACCGTCACAGCCTCCCTCGTTAGCAACAAAGCCAGAGGATCCCGTAAGTTCTTTTACGGTACCAGGCGCCCCAGGGATCGGGTCATTCATTGGTCATTGCATAATGATGTCTTCGCCAACTGTGAAACACGGCGATGTGGAAACTTAGCCCTACTAAATTAAAAGCAGTTTGATTCGCATCAAAAACGTCCGCCGTTGCAAAACTTCTCTCGCTAACTCAATTCAAACCGAAAATACACATTTCAAATAAGCCCAACGACTGTTCACGTGCAGACTACCGTAGCTATACTCGAAATCCAGGGGGGCTAGTTTTATTTTTGTAGGTGGCAAAATGTGTATATTCAGGTAATTGCACAGGCATAAAAATGTTAAAATTTCAATCTGGGTACGTACTTCATCACTTCATGTTATGGGATATAGTGGATTCTGTAAATAGGACTAAGGTTATACGGGCAAAGCAGTATATACAATGAAGAAAACATCATTGCCGCTCTTCATCTCAACATTGAATTGAAAACCCTTGCCAAACAACATTGCTTCTGCCCTGCTTGGCCCATAATTTGACCTTTATTTGAAAATTTGCCATTTATCCGGGATTGCACTTTTTATACTTTGAGAACGGATATCTACAGAACGATTTAACCAATTGACATGAAATTTTCAGGATTTATGTATCTTACCATTTTATTGGGGATAAGCAGAGGATTTTTTTGTAGTACTAATAGAACTAATCTTATGGTCTAAAAACTTGTAGATTATTCCATCTTGTCTAGAGGTGTAAACAAATTGAAGTTGTTTTTAAAAAAAATTTAAATCCTCAGCTCATCCCAGAGTTTTGTACTTTCTGTATAAGAAACAAAAATAATTTCAAATTGGAATAAATACGTGGGAAGATAGCCAGTAGCCACTCACAGCATGTGGCTTAATTAATTAACTGGTGTCAGGTTTCAATGGGACATATTGCTAAACCAGTTATAATTTCGGATTCCTTGTTCATTTAGCTTTAAAATAATATATAGTTTGTTATGGTTCAGGTGAAATGCTTTTCTTTTATTGCAATTTATAACTAACACCACCCTTAAGATCTAAGTTGTTTTGCATGGGTTAGCAGTTCTATGATTTATTTCATCATACATGGATTTCCAATCGTATGATAGCAGTACATCCACCTCTCGCGGATACTAAAAAAGATCGTCCAGAAGACGATTGCTTGCAGGAGGGGGTCACAGAACTCCCGGGATAGTGTATGCAAAAAGCAATGGGGATAGGGGTGCGGTGCATATCCTCTTCTCATTAACTCGTTCACTGGTCTCTCATATCTATCCTCCGCTGTAGTAGCACTTCACACATCCAAAGATTGACACACCTGGATACAAGGCAGGCATAACATAACAATATTATATATATATATATATATATATATATATATATATATATATATATATATATATATATATATATATATATATATATATATATATATATATATATATATATATATATATATATGATGAACCATTGTCGCGTACGCATTGTGCGCATGCTCACTGCTTGCAGTTTGAGCGCTCTGGCATGGTTTTTGATGTCCCACATTTTGTGTGCATCAAGGGTGACTGTAAATAGCAGTCATCTTCATCCTGCTCATCAGCACTACACTGATGAGGCCCAAAAGGCCGAAACGGTACCGTCTGTAGTTAGATATCGCTCTATGACCTTTAGGTCATATTGAGCGCTCTACAGGATGAACCATTGTCGCTTACGCATTGTGCGCATGCTCACTGCTTGCAGTTTGAGCGCTCTGGCATGGTTTTTGATGTCCCACATTTTGTGTGCATCAAGGGTGACTGTAAATAACAGTCATCTTCATCCTGCTCATCAGCACTACACTGATGAGGCCCAAAAGGCCGAAACGGTTCCGTCTGTAGTTATATATATATATATATATATATATATATATATATATATATATATATATATATATTATATATATATATATATATATATAAACAATATTATATATATGTATATATATATATATATATATATATATATATATATATATATATATATATATATATATATGTGTGAAGGCCGACTAGTCAGACCACCAACACATTTCCTTGATTTTTATTAGCTAAGATAAGACACAATGGCAGGGCATTGACTTTTGACCCTAAAGGTTGATAGCAGGGCAAAGACTTTTTTACCTTGAAAGCAAGGAGGGCAAGAACTTTTTTTTGTACAATTTTCTTTTTTCCACCGGCCCAACCTTTTGGTAATTTTTGCATGGTCCCTAAGCGTTAGAATTTTGTCACTTAACCATGTAAATAACCACTAACCCCAAAACAACAAAGATCCTAATCCTAACCCCCCGCCTGACTAGTTTTCTAACCCTAACCCCCCGCCTAACGCTAACCCCAATATTGGCTGCCATTTTGGATAAGGCCTGGTTACCCACGACATCTCGAAAAGTGAGCCCAAAATATTATTCTATTTTGGCCCGTGATGCTTGCGGGGGAGGTCAAGAGCGATTGATTTTCACGTCAATTTTACTAATAAATACGAAAATAAAGCCACACGCGTTTCCAAAGACTACGACAACAATAGTTCCGCTCCCTGCATGGAAGTTGTTTTAAAATCTAGAAAACCTTGAACAACTTGCATACTACAAGATCATGTTTGTTGAAAATGACGACACGTTAGTGAACTAATTTTTCTTCCATAAAAATGCCGTTGTTATATCTTTATTCTTGAGATATATTGAGAACTACTTGACGGCATAAGATAGTCTGAACTCTGCGTGGTATTTCACTTCATGAAACAATACTGATAAACATTATCAAACAAGATATATGGTTCCCACAGTAATATATTTGATCCCAACAACTGTGTAAAACAGTATCGTAGTCAAGGGATACCCATGAGTTGACTCCTCTTTAGCAAAATGTATATAAAATGTTTGGTTTTACAAAAATTTCATTTTCTTGATATATTCAAAGTTAGTTTGTCGTGTCTCTAAGCCGCCAACGTTTAAATTGTTTGACTTCAACCAGCGAAGGTCCTTCGTCAGAGAATGCCCGTTTAAGGACCTTTAAGGTGGGTTGATATATTATGATACGGTTTTGCACTGACATATACATATATACTGCAGTCAGTATCAGGCGTCCAAAATTCTTACCTTCAAACCGTTAACTAATTCGTTACTTATCGCGTAAACGTCTTAGTTTTACGAAAGTCAACACGGTGATGGCATTCTCAAAAATAGTATCAGGTTGTTACCACGTTCATCATAGACGTCGACCACTTTTAACGTATATATTATGTATTTTCATACCCTAACTTTAGTTATAGTGTTCAGGCAAGCTAAACTAAAACTCATATAGCCGGTCAACGTTGTCTACACTGAGAAATCAACGTCCTATTAACGACGACATTGAGATTATACTTTTGAGACAAATAATTAAAATTAGCCTTGGCGTTTCAAGGTTGCATCACACGAGGCGACAAATCGCCGTGGGGACGTGTTGCGGGGACATTTTGCGGGCACAAATCCCGTCGTATGCACCATGTGAAATCTTGTCGCGGAGACAAAATTTTGTATCCGCGAAAGTGCCTGCGACAAAATTAAAATAAACCAATCAAAGAACGTTATTTTATTTTCCTTTCCTTCTCTGATATGTCCCCTCGTGTGTCCTCAACAGGGAAATGTCCCCGCAACATGCCCCCGCGATTTGTACTTCGCCTCGCGTTTCGACTTCTAGTTTGCAATATAATTACATTACAGGTCCCAACTTGTATTATTCATCATTCTATAATACAAAGAATTAAAAATTTGAAATATGACTATCATCCCCCACCCTAAATTCCTAATCGCTTTCATGACATATGATTAGTCAACCCTTGGTTAAGTTGGTAAAGCTTTCGAAAAGACTTCTCAATACATTCCAGTCGGATGGTCTTCAGTTTGCATTTATCGTAACTGGGCATCGAGTGTAAGTGCGAAACCTGAATCAATCTATTCTGTTTCACTTTTATTTTGGGAAGATAGAAACTTACACAATTATCACGGAAATGCATGAATTGAATATCATTATGTAAATAGTTAAATGTATTATGTGTAAGGCTGTTTATATGAGCCGGACTGATTCGTTTTACGAAGTTCTTATCACGATACCTAAAATAATATTTCAAAGCAGAACTGGCTTAGTTTTGCTGTAGAAAGAGTTCATTCAAATGATCAGCTTTTCAGGGTCGAGAAACGATTTTCGTGACACAACTCAGGTGGGCGGCCGCAGCCTGGCTCATATAAACAGCCCCTAAGTTACACATGAAATTAATGAGTTTTACAACCTTTCTTATAATTATAATGTATTATATTAGACTCATACAGCACATTTTTGATCCGATTATATACATGCTTTTTATTATTCTTGACTATTGGTATTCAAACTAATCAATTCGAGTTATTCATCACTTGGCGTCTTTTGTCTCAGTAATCTTAATTACAACTTCCTACGAAATGTTCCTTCTGAGTTCCTATTCGCCTGACGCACGCGATTATTCTCTGTATTTTGAAATTCTACGCTATTCATAATAACACTGTATAATAACATTGTAAAGGAATGCCTAAATTATTAAAATTTACCAGTTTATATAGATATAGATAGCAGATGACCGACCGGAAATTCCATGCAACTCTTGTTATAATAACGTGTTCCTGTTATCACGTTATTCTCAGTCATCGTAATACAGTTTGATGGAATCAATTGACGATATCGAAGCTCGCTTAGGATCATTCCTATCAAATGTATTAGTAAATGTTTGAAACATAGATGGCAGGGATGAGGGAGAGGTTAGGGATAATCTCCGTTCTCGTGTCATTCGGGGTTGTTTAATTTCATCTCTGTCGATGACCAAAATAGGAATGTCAATGCTCTCTTTGGAATTTTTGGCACGAATCTGAATGTAATAAAACACCGTTATATCACCGCATCCTTGGACAGTCAGTGGAATATCAGCGGGAATGGGCATGTATATATCACTCCATTGCGATGATCCTTCCTCACCAGCACCATAAAATGGGGGAGCTCGCGTCACCTCACGACGTCTTGTTATCTCTTGGCCAGTCCGCTTAACGACGTTAATTGCCTGCATAAGGACAGCATAGACACCACTGACATCTCTTTTCTTACCATCCACTACTTTGTAATCACACGTCAACCGAACAATTTCACCGCGCTGGAATATTCTCTTCGGCATCTTTGATATGACCTCAATAATCATTGGTCGAGAAAACAATTTGGGCAAGCTTAAACGTTCCTTCAGTTCAATGTTTTGCAAAAACTTCTTCGGGAAATGGGCAATGCTTTTTTTCACGACAAATGGTGCTTCTTCACAGATTTCATTTCCTTCCATCGACCCTTCGTCTCTATATTGAACAATTACTCGAGCGAAGTATTCGATCTTTCCGTCTTTCGCTGTAAATGTAGGTGGCATAGTCTGACGAAGCTCGAATGAAAATGGGAAATTATGAATTCCAGGTTGAAGAAAGAGATCGTTGTATTCAGATCGCGGTGTAAGAAGCTTTTCTTCGATGCTGAAATGTTCATCACTTCTATATTTCTTGTTGTTGCCCGACACGCCTCGCTTCTTCCAGTTGACTTGACAAATACTTTTGAACTCAACCTTGATCATTTGAGTTTTCATCAATCTTGTAAGAGAAATTTCAACATTGCCTTTAATATCTTCTTTGCCAACATGAAATACAGCAGGATCTTCTTCAAAGGCAATGCTTACGATTGGTTTCGCATCCATGATGTTGCCACGATCACAGACTTCCTTATGGCTTGGTCAACGATGTTACAATAGTTCAATTAGACTAGCCAGCAGGGATTTATCATGTGATGCCACATAATTGCTTGCTGTTATTGTTTCATTTGCAACAATGCAAACATTATCATTTTGAAGTGAGGAATATTAATTGCATAGCGACAATTATGTGCTCCTTCATCAATTGTTGTATGATCAACACTTTTCGTGCATATCAATCATGCTCTATTGGCATGTAAAGAGGTTTTCATATAGACAGATTCCCGATTTGACGTAATTTCCGTCAACTTTAACAGCAAAAAAGTCTATGAAGATGAAATTTTCAGCTGACAAGATATATTACAATTTATCTCAGGAGAACCCATACATTACAAATATGTTAAATCCCCACAGACGTTATAGGCACTTTAACAGTAGTTAGCTAACCGTTAGTTTACTACACAAAACGAATAAAAAACTTTACAAAGTTGAAGTAACTCTACCACAAGAATGTCTAACGCATCAAACGGAAATTAATCGATAGTGAAATTCATTTTCAAGGCCCTTCGCTCCTATTCACTATTTTGACCGTACAGAAACCTTATAGATGTTTTCATTTATATTTTAACACTACCTATATACCATAGGCGCTGCACAATATTTTTATATCATATTAAACATATTGCTTGTAGTTCAGGTTTTCTTTGAGTACACACTACTTTAATGTAATTTTAAACTTAGTAAGTTTAACTTACTGCTGTATAAGAACTTCATTCAAGTTTTATTCTTTGTTTAGATAAAGCATTTAAAGAGCCTCTTTCAAGTCTCTGCGAGCATAGTTAACTATACAAGAAGCTCTTTAAACGTTTTATGTTTTCTTTGTGTGAATATATATAATTTATATATATAATTTTTGAATCGATTTAAGTGTCTAGTTGCAGATTAAAATATGATATTGAAACGATTTAACAGCTTTATTCCATATTAATTTCTTCGTTTAAAGTGCCTATCTCACGCTTGGGGATTTTACATATCCGTAATATTTGGGTCTTCCTGAGCAAATTCACAATTATTTCATCTTCATGGATTTTCCGCTGTCAAAGTTACCGGATATGACGTCACAAGAGTGCCTAAACCGTTTTCTTTTGTTACTTGCCACACAAATAGGTACGCAATGCGTACATGCGTCTACGTTTGGGATGGGGCGTAATTACCATCGTGGCACAAATATACAATAGTGAAGCAATTAATATTGGTATTTACATTCGTTGGAAGTGATTGCTATAATGATTTCAGATGAAAGAAAATCATTACTTTACACATGGCTTAGTGGACTGGTGCAGATATATTAACCATTAAAAACGTAACAAACATATTTCTTGTGGTGAAACTATACACACAGTACTGGTATAGCCCATTGTTTATCTGATGCGTTGAGTGCAAACATGGGCACGGTGCTACACTACCGATGGGCATTGCAGTTTTTTAGCACTTGGTCTTGGGTTATTAGACTACTTGCATTTTGGGTAAGAAATACAGGAACATGTTTTATTGAACAATATCAATTGTCAATCATAAACTTTAATGTTATTTTGCTGTATGGTAAAGTGCAGTTATTATACCTATTAAACAGTTCTAATCCATTAGTGCTAAATAGCAGAAAATAAACAATCAAGAAAAGAAAGCATTTGCACTGGATAGTAATATTTAGTATTTACTGTTGCACGGGTATATTAGTGTCTACACTGTATAGTGTCTACCAGTGGCGTAGCTAGGATCAAGATTTTGGGGGAGCAATGGAGAGTTTTGTGGTGCGGTTAAATTAGAATTATCAACCGTTATGGTGTATATGGGTATGGGGGCACCCATACCAGAAAAAAAGCCAGAATCAAAGACACCAGAAAATTAATTGATAGTGAAACTGAAATTCATTTTACGTTTTACTCTCTGAAGGACCTGTTCACTATTTTGACCGTACATAAACCGGCCTTTTAGACGTTTTCATTTATATTTTAACACTATACCTATACCATAGGCGCTGCACAATATTTTTATATCATATTAAACATGTTGCTTGTAAATATATATAGATTTTGGGGGAGCAATGGAGAGTTTTGGAGTGCGGTTAAATTAGAATTATCAACCGTTATGGTGTATATGGGTATGGGGGCACCCATACCAGGAAAAAAGCCAGAATCAAAGACACCAGAAAAAAAGCGCTGTGAGGGCATTTCCCGTGATTTCTGAGACAAATTTCCCCCCAAAAATTACCTGCACGGGTCGCTTGAATAAAATTGATAACTACTAATTTGTATACACCTGGAGTCCTGGACCAACCTGTTAAAGTCTGACAACAAGATAAATAACCATGGATCACAATATTTGCATTCAATGCAGCAGAGCCTTTGGTAGTTTTGACAGGCATCAAGGATGGTAAAAAGAACCGAAGGCTTTTGGAAGCGTAATTCTACGCAGTTTAAACTTCTTGTGAGTGTTACTGTGAACATTGATTCCACTGGTAAGCCTATCAGCATCACGATTAGCAACAGAAACACACTTCAAATTTCAAATAAATAAAAGTTCTTACTTGAATTTAGCATCAGACATTCAGGGGACTGGGATGGCCAAATGTGTAGATGGTGTGGGGGGAGGGGGGGCAGGCCACCCTAGGCCACCCTTGGCTATGCTGCTGCTGTCTACACCGAAGGATTCCAATGCAGTTGAGAAAACATGGGACCCTGGTCTATGGATTGCCTAAATAGACTAAATAATTATTCATACCCCAGTTTTCACGTACCACAAAAACATCAACAATATCAACTCAAAATTATTTGTGTCCAAGTGGAGCACTTTGCTAGAAATGCCATGCAAGAAAACTCAATAACAACTTCATGCAGGTGTATATAATTGCTGGAACAATTTTTTTAAACCAGTTTAATTTTCCAAACAGTATTTTTTAAACCAGTTCAATTATAAATACTGTATAGCATTGGGTTAAATATTAATTTTAATTTTAAAGTTTAAAATTGTCTACGGTCGGTTTTATGGGTAACCATTTAATTTGACTCAGGGTGTCCGTCGACCCTGCCTTGCATAGATGGCGCTGGAAGGAGTTGCGAACCTCCAGTGTAGCCTGCTTGAATTCATTATTCTTGCAAGCAAGCAAATTGAGACACAAATTGATGAGTACAATCCAAACAAAGAGATACCGGCTCGGTCGTCGCCCGGGTCAACAAGGACCGCGCCCCCTAGTGGGCATCCAGGCTAGGATCGATAAGTCAACTACTGGTCAAACAAAAACAAGGACTACACTCGTAGGGTACAAAAGATCAACCCTGTTGTCTACGCTGAATATAAGAACACTAAATTCCATTGAGAAAGCTGGAGAGATCGTATCATTAGCCGAAGAGAAGGGGATTGACATTGTCTGTATACAAGAACATCGAGTATTCCATGACAATATGGATGTGCAGATTAACGACTTGGGGAAAGGTTGGATGTTGCTGACCTCCTCGTGCACCAAGAACTCAGTGGGTAGTCGAGTGGGAGGAGTTGGAATAATGATGAGTCCTTTCGCCTACAAAACGCTAGAACGGGTAGAGAGAGTAAATGCTCGAATCATCATGGCCAAATTAAGTGGAAACCCTGCTAGAACTATAATTTCCTGTTACAGTCCTACAAATTGTTCACCTGACGTAGATACAGAGAACTTTTACAACACTCTCACGGATGTTGTAAAACAGGTACCGCATCACAATTTCACAATAATTGGTGGTGACATGAATGCTCAAGTCAGTTCGGCAGACTGCAAGGGACATACGTATGGAAACAGGACAAATAGAAATGGCAGACACCTACTGGACATGGCTACGGAATGTGAGCTAATCATCTGTAATACATGATTTCAGAAGAGGAAAGTGAAATTGTGGACTTTTATATATCCAAACGGAAGAAAAGCACAATTCGACTATGTATTGGTGAGCAAGAAATGGAGAAATAGCACAAAAAATTGCCAGGCCTACAACTCTATGAGTACTGTGTTCTCCGATCACAGGATGGTGTCCTTGAAGGTGACACTTAGTATACGCGCTAACACAGTAAAATCAAAACGTACCTCATATGACTGGCAGCGTCTTCGAACGAACGATGCTATATAAGAGCGGAGTACACCGTCGAGGTCAACAACAGGTTCGATGTCCTTTACCAAAGCAGAGAATCACACACAGCCGACAGTATATACTCAGCAATAGTAACAGCTCATAAAGAATCAGCAGATAATTGCATCCCAAAATGCAAAAGAAACATCAAACGTATACCGTGGGAAAATGATAACATCAAAGCAAAGAGAAAGGAACTCAAAGCTGTATTCAATGAGAAGATTGCATCCTCAATTGATGGTAAATGTTAACCTGGATAAAGCAAAGGAAGATCTTCAGGCTGCTTACGACAAAGAACAAGCAGACTATATTTCTCAGAAATATGCAGAATTAGAAGCCGCAGCACACAATCAACAAAGCAAGAAGGTGTGGGAGACCGTCAGAGAGATTTCAGGGAAAACTGCTGCTGCTGCTGCAACTCGCTTAAAAGGTACTACATCCAAAGAAAGACTAGAGCAGTGGAAGGAGCACTTTGCCAATCTCTTAGGTAAACCAGCAGTCGAAGACAACAATCCAGTCAGAAGAATAGTGCAAGAAACTCTTCCCATAAATACAGGCGAGTATACCATGAGTGAACTGAAAGAAAGTATTACGTCACTCTCCCATAACAAAGCAGCAGGCGTTGACGAAATTCCACCTGAGGTCTGGAAATGTGGCGCCCTAGACGAACAGCTACTATAGTACTGTATGTAACAAGATGCTTCTGAATGGTGAAGAAGCAGAGTTGTGGTCTAAAAGCATAATTATCCCGTTACCAAAGAAAGGGGACCTAACTGACCCACAAAACCATTGTGGTATAGCACTAACACTAATTGCTGCCAAAATATACAATAGAATGCTCCTAAACAGAATGCGCCCTCACATCGAACCTATCCTACGCAACAATCAGAATGGATTCCGACCCAATAGATCAACAGTAGCTCAAATCCTAACTATTAGAAGACTAATTGAGGGAATCAAGGTCAAAAACCTTACAGCTGTTTTCACGTTCGTGGATTTCAAGAAGGCATACGACTCTATAAATAGAGAGAAAATGCTGGAGATCCTGAAGGCTTATGGTATCCCGGAAAAGATTGTCTCAGCTATTGCCTTATTGTACAAAAATACTGTAGCATGTGTTCGTTCCCCAGATGGTGAATCAGATTTCTTCCCAATCTCAGCAGGAGTACTTCAAGGCGATACTCTGGCACCGTTCCTATTCATCATAACATTGGATTACGCTGTTAGGACGGCAACAGATGGCCATGACGACCTTGGGTTCACCCTGCAAGAAAGAAGGAGTAGTCGCTATCCAGCAGTAAAAGTAACGGACACAGACTATGCTGATGACATTGCCTTGGTTTCAGATAACCTAGTAAAGGCTTAGGAATTGCTTCAAAGGGTGGAAGAAGCTGCAGGGGAAGTCGGTCTACATATCAACTGCTCCAAGACAGAATACATTGCATATAATCAGCAAGGGGAAATCAAAACCCTAGACAACAACAAGCTAAAGCAGGTTGAAGATTTCCAATATCTCGGATCATGGGTGGACTGCACCAATAAATATGTCAATATACGTAAAGCCAAGGCGTGGTCAGCTCTCAATAAATTAACTGCGGTGTGGAAGTCCAATCTATCCAGACAGTTAAAGATTCAATTTTTCAGAGCTACTGTGGAAGCCGTATTGGTATACGGCTCTGAAAGCTGGACTCTGACTGGAACTTTAGAGAAACGTCTGGATGGATGCTACACAAGACTGTTTATAACCAACCAGGACTTGTATGGTGACCTACCAATGATCTCTACTGCCATTCTAGAACGGCGACTTCGGTTTAGTGGCCACTGCTGGAGGAACAAAGATGAAGTAGTGTCACAAGTACTGTTCTGCATGGAAACCAACACGTGGAAAGCGCTCAAGGGGCCGCCCAGCAACAACATATATAGATCAGCTGGAAACAGACACCGGCCTTAACGAGACAAGAACTACCCAGAATTATGGAAGACAGGAACGAATGGAGAAAACTCATCAAATTAGTGCGAGTGCGTTCGAATAGATAGATAGTATTGAAGTTAGCATTAGGGTTGGTCGTTTGGACGTTGATATTTGGATTAGTTTTAGCATCCAATGTTATTTTTCCTTGAGTGTGAATACCCATGCATACAGTATGTACTATATAGTAATAATCCTACATACAGTACCTGTACATCTTACATTGCAATTTTGTTTGAGTGAGAATGAGTGTGTTAAAATCTTTTAAATGTACAGTATATTATCAACAGAGCTTTTACAAAATTACCTTAATAGATTATTGCAATAAGAAAAGTATTAAAGTAAGAAATACATTATTGCACAATTAACTGCATAGCTTTCCATCATCATCAAATGTTTAAATATGTTTCTGGATAACTTCAAAATCAATTAATACAGATTTTCCACATGGGTCTGGCATGCCATTTATCTCTTGAATGACAATCAAAAATCTTAAATTTCACTACTGTGTTACAGTCAACAATGTTGATAATTCAATTCACTAATTCAGAGTGAGAAAATATTTTATTTTGGAGCACTTGTCAGTGATGAAAAATGGTTAATTGTCTGTTATCATAAATATGGCACCAGCAAGGGTTTTACTATGCTGGGCACTGACAAAGAATGCTGGGATGTAGTGTGAGGGTTAGGGTTAGGGTTAGGGTCAAACCACTGACCTGATACTTGAGACTAATTCGTCGGCGCTTTATGTTATGTTTTTGACCCGAAACCGGAAAAAACAGAAGTTTACGTATAGTTCCATTAAGATTCAAGGTAAGTTTACAGTAAGAGCGCGTTTTAGTATGTTCCAATAATCAAACAACTCAAACTTTACTCAAACCATGCTCAAACGTTACATGTAAACTATATTCAGTCTTCAGTGTTGCAGAACCCGTGCACGGGCGCCTGACTTCGAATTTAATTGTTCGGAGGAGCCAATCAGAGCCTGGAGCAAATACTGCATTTACCGACTCGTGTTGGCACCATGGCCGCCATATTGAATTCTAACCGAGAATTGGAACGAGATCACCCGAGAACCGCGTGGAAATTATATTCTGTATTTGTTGGTCGATTTTGTCTTTCAATTTCCTTTAAAACATTCTGCATATTTAATAGTATATGATTCTGAATGCATCGTTAGTTATTTCTTCAGCAGCTTATAAATCGAGTTGCATAATTTTCCGCAACTTCCTTGTTATTCGTTATATTATTTTCTCCCTTTACCGTTTTCCATCTCTCAAAAGCGTCGAGTAAGTAAACTTTAGTCTTCTAGAAGCATCTGTAGTACTCTTTTCTTTCGACCTGATGGTTCTTTGTGACACAACCTTCGACTTTGGAATCCTAATACCAAGTACTGGCCCTCAAGTCGAACCATTAGGTCGAAAGAAAAGAGTACTACAGATGCTTCTAGAAGACTAAACGCTTTTGAGAGATGGAAAACGGTAAAGGGAGAAAATAATATAACGAATAACAAGGAAGTTGCGGAAAATTACGCTACTCGATTTATAAGCTGCTGAAGAAATAACAAACGATGCATTCAGAATCATATACTATTAAATATACAGAATGTTTTAAAGGAAATTGAAAGACAAAATCAACCAACAAATGCAGAATATAATTTCCACGCGGTTCTCGGGTGATCTCGTTCCAATGCCCAAGCTCGGTTGGAATTCAATATGGCGGCCATGGTGCCAACTCTCGATTTAGCCGCACGTCACAAGATCGATACATGCCATGTTTACGTTTTATATTCCATCGAAATCAACTTTTTACATTAATTACCATAGATTGCGCATATTTAGTAATTGACCAATCATGTGCTTTCCCCATTTTTTGGGTTTCCCACGTGACCAGAACAAGCTTTCGGCTTCTTATTCGCAGACTCTATATCATTCTGGATTGTAGAGTCTGCGCGCAGGCTAAGTCCGCCGCCGATAGCATAGCATTTACGTTGCTAAGCAACGTAGACGCAAAAATGCCTCTTGGACATAACATCCGATAACTTAACAGCAAAAAACTCCATGAAGATGAAATCAAATACATTTTTTCGAACGTTCGAACGTGCATCATCAACATCAACCCATTCCGCTATTTTTTTTGACGCAAACACTTTGTCCTTTGCTGCTGCGTTACTAAAAAGCATAAACCGAACACTGACCTCGAAGGCATGGCACGTTCACAAAATAAGCTGTATCAAATTGAGAAAGACTTGCCAGAATGTTATCAAACTGATATTGACTGCACCATTTTTCCAAACGAACTTGTCTATATAGGTATAAGCAAATACATGCTGCCTCAATATTTTCACTCATGTTTCCATGCGTAAAGGATCGGGCTAATGTTAACACCTGTTGTATACAGCTGTCTTTGTCTTAAATGGTAACGCCGCCAGAACAAATTCTTGTTTGCAGTATTTTAGGATATTTGTGTCTATCGCAGTGTCTTTAGTACTAAGAAGAAACTACTTCTTAGAAAACGTTTCATCATACATCCGCGCACTTCCTTCACTGTAAAACCCATAATGCTCATACACTTTGCATTTCCCGCATCGCTTTGTCAAACGACAACCGACGTAAGTCCCACGAACGGCATGGTATACCAGCTTACCAAAATGGCAGAGATCTGGAAATCTGAGTTTAAACAAGGGCTGTTGAATTCCTCAAACGACGGCAACTGTTTTCCATACATGTACTCGAAGTTCTTGCTTTCCAAAACAAACCGTTGCACGTATTTTTCTTCAATTCGCTCTCCGAATATAAATTTACAAATAAATTTACAAAACGAAATAACATTAAAATACGCAGCGCCCAACAACTGATAAACAAAAAACCATCTAAAAATATATTTCATGCTATCACTTAAGGACGCCATGTTGAACAATACTAGATTCGTTCCAGGACTATAATTTCACTGCGCACCACTATACCACCTACACCATTTACACCACTAACAACGCCATACTCCAAGACCGCTTAGACCAGTCTACCATCTGCTACCACCTGACACAGGTGGTAAGCAGCTGCTAGCACCTGCTACCAATTGCACCATTTACACCACTTACAAGGCCATACACTAAGACCCCATGGACCAGTCTACCATCTACTATCACCTGACACAGGTGCAGGTAAGCAGCTGCTAGCACCTGCTACCAATTGCACCATTTACACCACTTACAAGGCCATATACTAAGACCCCATGGACCAGTCTACAACTTGCAACCACCTGACACAGGTGGTAAGCAGCTGCTAGCACCTGCTGCCAATTGCACCATTTACACCACTTACAAGGCCATACACTAAGACCCCATGGACCAGTCTACCACTTGCAACCACCTGACACAGGTGGTAAGCAGCTGATACCACCTGCTGCCAATTGCACCATAAAGACCCCATGCATGGACCAGTCTACCACTTGCAACCACCTGACACAGGTGGTAAGCCACCTGACACAGGTGGTAAGCAGGTGCATGCTAGCACCTGCTACCAATTGCACCATTTACACCACTTACAAGCTCATACACTAAGACCCCGTGGACCAGCTAGCACTTGCAACCACCTGACACAGGTGGTAAGCAGCTGCTAGCACCTGCTACAATCTGACACAGGTGGTAGGCATCAAATAGTCAGTAATAACAAACCAGCTGCAACAACTGGAAACCAATCTAAAGCAGCTGCTATCCAATGCCTATGCTGGACATATCTCTCAAATGGAGCATCGCAACGTACGCATACCCATACAAATGTGGCACAAGGAAGCACCTTTGTCTTTCTGAAAAAGTGGCTATCGTTAGAGCTGACCCAAAACAACTATTGAACAAAAGGACCGAATTAATCTCGAAATGTCGTCATAGAAATAAGTTCCTACTACATAATGCTAATTAAGAAAGTAACTACACCTCCCCTAGGGAATTATTTTAATATATTATCTAGTGAGTAAGGCCAAGGTCAAACGTCGAACTTTTCATGAGTCGAACTCAATGCAAATGAACTTAAACAAAAGAGTTTCCTAATAATCACTTGTAGTTGTAGCCTGATGATTGTTGAATAAACATGAAACTTTAAGTCGCTACCATATTGCATGTCTCTCTTGTTCACTATACTTATATATATATATATATATATATATATATATATATATATATATATATATATATATAATATATATATATATATATATATATATATATATATATATATATATATATATATATATATATATATATATATATATATATAGGAGAATAGAAGAGAATGCAGAGACAGACAAAACTTCTCACCGGTTCATAAAAAAATGTTTTAATACGTTTCGAACATTCGTCCTTCAGTTAAAAAGATTTTGAAAAAGCTAATACAAGGTGGTGCTATATATGCTAAAATTATACATAAATTAACATGATACAAAGTAAAAATAAGTCATGCTTGTCATTGACAGTAATTAATTCGTCTCTTAGATCGATATTCACATCTTTTGTCCAGACTTCTTCTTGGGTTTCAAAATTTCGGCTCTACCTTATGCATAAGGACAGATATGCATGGCGTCCAGAAAACGGACCTATCCTTTGGTTTTAGATTATAACCCTAGGCTCCCTGACATTGGTGTAATCATTAAGAAGCATATACACTTGATAGAATCTTCTCCGTTACTTAAAGACATTTTCCCACCTAAATCCATCATTCCGGTTTATAGGAGAACTAAAAATTTGAAAGATATTTTGGCACCTTCTAAGTTTAAGAATAATATTAATTGCGGCGATGTTTGATGTTTCCCCAGATGAAAAGGGTTGTTTTAAATGTAAGAAGAAATGTGACCTATATGTAAAAATTATTTTACAGGGGCCGACAGATTTACTAGTTATGCCACAGGTTTAAGCAGTTCAGTGCTCTATTCTACTTCGACTTGTGTGGTAAATTGCAATATGTGGGTTCTACCTCTAATGAATTTAAGGTTAGATTTCGTAATCATAAATCTGCCATGATTATGGGTAAGAATACATGTGAGATAGCTACCCATTTTAGCAAGACCTCTCATGTCCTGGGGATTTTGATTTTGTTGTTATTGAAAAGGTTGTCAATACTTCTAGTTTGAATGTAGAGAACATTTTACTAGATAGGGAGGCGTATCGGGTTTGAATAAAAGATGTAATATCGATCTAAGAGACGAATTAATTACTGTCAAGGTAATTGTTACGTAATTGTACGAGTTCTGTATTAATACTCGTGACTAGGCTCTCGGCAAGGGCTTCCGTAGCTCAGTGGTCAGAGCACTGTACTGGCATCGCAGGGTCGCGGTTGCATTTTTCGCAACTGGTCCCGGTTTGATCTTAAAATGTATGTATTCCAACACTCGAAATTTTCCTTCACCATAAATCCTTTCAATATATTTATATATATATGACTTAAATATTTGTAATCCAGGCATAATGTGTTCAAATTTGTGTTCTCTGGATTTCAGTTTATTAAAATTGAGCTTTCGACTCGGTGCTTCGAATCGGCGTCAGAAATGAGGTAGATAGAGTTTGGGTTCTTCGTTTATATTATTCGCATGTCTTTGTTGTGATCAGACGCTCGGATCGAATTTCACAACAAAGACATGCGAATAATATAAACGAAGAACCAAAACTCTATCTACCTCATTTCTGACGAAGACTCGAAGCACCGAGTCGAAAGCTCAATTTAAAAAAACTGAAATCCAGAGAACACAAATTTGAACATATATATATATATAAACCTAATATCTAACCTTTAGATATATATGTAATATATGTCAAGAACGAGAAAGCGTACTTTACCACGGTATCAAAAAACCTAGAAAAGGTGTGCAAACTCGGCCGGTTTTTCAGCTCCGGCTCCGGCTTGCTGGGGATAAAGTCCAACCAGATATTATTCGCCTCAAATTTGTCCCCAGGGTCTTCTCCCGCCGAAAGCCGTAAAACTGTCAAGCGACTCGACTCAAGGAAATGTAATGCTACAACTAGGAATGCCAGAAATGAGGAAAACTTTATAGAACCGAATAAGTTATGCTACAACAAAATACAAATAACAAAATACAAGTGTAAATTACCAATTGTTTTTAAAACTTCTTATAATTAAATTTAATGAATCCTAAGGCTAAGAGACCGATGTTGCCTGGAAAGAGTGCGCAACGCTTCTTTGACACGATGTTCTTCGTCAACGAGAAGATCGCTAAGAAGTGATAGAGGACGGTGGACAAGAAAGAGCAAGAAAGAGCTAGATACGAGATAGCTAGACGCGTCAAAGCAGGCCATTCGTTTTTGTGGCGATACCAATAATCCAATAATTCCTGAGTATTAACTTTGCCGTCTCAGTTAATTTGGCTGTTTGTGGTAGCTGAAATGGTTTGACTCAACAGATAAGACTTCTCAGATCATATGCACATTCTGCAAATTAAGTGATGCCATTATTTGTGAACAAAGTTTCGTCGAAATTGTCATATTTTTTGTCATTCTGATTTTCCAGCCGCGGCCACAAAAGACGCCGGAGCTCCGGCAGTGCTCCGGCCCTCCGGCACAGAATAAATACTCAACATACTCAACATATACTCAACATACTCAAGTTGAGTATTTATTCTGTGACTCCGGCGCACAGCACTGGTCGAGGAAGACAAGCGAGTGCCTGCGCTGTTGAGTCTCATGGGGAGCAAGACGTATTCGCTTTTGAGAAGTCTAACAGCACCAGCGAAACCCTCCAGTAAGTCGTTTAACGATATTATTTTAAGCTTACAAAACCATCTTTAACCTAAACCTCTAGCTAGTTATTGCCGAACGCTTTCGTTTTCACAAGCGAAATCAACATGAAGGAGAAAGTATTGCCTGTTATGTAGCCGAATTAAAGAAACTTTCCGAACACTGCAAATTCGGGATAAACTTAAACGATTGAGAAAGGAAGCCATCCAGAAGCGACTTCTTTCAGCTGTCGAAATTGCCGTTGCCATGGAAACATTTGCAAAAGATATGTTCGTTGGAGATGCGAAATAAAGAATCAGAAGTGAATCAAATACGGAAGAAATCAGGGAGGGGAGATAAACCCTGTTATAGATGTGGTAATACGACTCATCCGACTGTAAATTTAAACATGAAAAGTGTAGGAACTGTGGAAAAACAGGGCATATCCAGAAAGTATGCCGCTCCAAGAAAACCCCATCAAAATACAACCCAGAGAGGAATAGAAACGTCAACGCAAGGCGACACTGATGAAGATAACTACAGCAGTGAAGAGGAAATAATGATTAGTTCCATAAGCATCAATAACATGAGTAAATCCACGAACAATATAATCTGGATTGAACCAAAGGTAAATGATTGTACCTTGAAGATGGAACTAGATACAGGATCGGCTGTATCTATATTACCAAAGCATGACATGACTATACAAGGCTCTTTCCCAACCAACCACTGTCCAAGACCAGCGTTGTTCTGAAAACATATTCGGGTGAAAAGATAATTCCACATTTCCAGCTGGTGTATTACGAGTGAAAGTAGAACACCACAACCAGAAGAAGAATCTTGATCTGTATCTGGTAACAACAGAAGGCCCACCATTATTCGGAAGAGAATGGCATTACCTTGCCAGGCCAGCAGGAGGACAAACGTTTACCAATGTTGATCTGCGACAAGCTTACCACAAGATTCCCAAGAGTACCTCACCATCAACACTCACCAGGGACTGTATCGTTACAATCGCCTTGTTTTCGGCATAACGTCAGCCCCAGCTATCTGGCAGAGAGCCATTGATCAAGTTCTGGATAAAGTTGAAGGCAGGGGCGGATTTAGGGTACGTCAAACACGTTAAGCGACGGAGACAAAAATCCCAGACTAATTTATTCATGAATGAATTTGTTTTCAAAATCCCATTTTATTTCAAATTTGACATTTTTGCAAATTACACTTGAACTTTGAAATTTTGGAAATATCTACAAATCCGTAGCAGATTCACTATACGTCGTGTCCAAGTCAGCATTTGCATACATGATGGCAATGATTTGACATTCTTTGTTGAGTCCTGGGAGGTGGGATAAACTTCACACACACCCCTGACATCTTCACACCGTTCTTTGACACGCATTTTAAGAAATGCTGAACATCTGGTGCCCTTTGCCTGTATTCTTCCTTTGGGAGACAAAGAGTAATCTTGACACCCATATACATGCTTGGCAATTGTAGGAAATTCACTTGGCTGGTTGGATTGACATCTTTCAGTCTCAGAGGCACACGTTTCGAGTAGGCTTCAGTTAGATAGCAGCTCAGAAATTCCCTGTAAATAGCATGTAGACCACTGTGGAGACAATGCACTGAGGACTTAGAGCTCTGGAACATGACATTTAGCTCTGTAAACTTTGGTAGCACAAAGTTCAAAAAGTAGAAGTAGAGCTTCCATATCGGATTCTGTAACAGTGAAAGGATCTTCTGTGATATCTGCAAATTATCTTGACCAACTACAGCTTGGAAGTACTGTATGAGTGCATCCCATTGCTCAATAAATCAAAGTTCATAAAATAGTTGATATTATTTTGAAAAGTTCATGAAATGTTCACAAAACCTTATTGTTCAAAAAAAGTTCACGTAGAGGACAAAAAGTTCACAAATCTGTGAACTTTGTTCATGATCTGGCAACACTGGTCTCATCTCCGCGTATATTGCTATGATTCAGTCTTTGGCCAGAGGACGCTGGGTCGCAAGAATTTGTACTTCATGTAGCCTTCTTCAAAGAGACCATAGGATGGTAGGATTAGTGGTTCTAAAAAATGAGAAGGTCATTTTGAGTCATCCCTTTTAGCCTTCACCTTACTTCTGACCATTGTCTATTGTCTATTGTATATACTATTATCTATTCAACTGATGAACAAACTATGGCAGTAACTTTAAACTTTTGCTTGAGACAGTTCGGTTTCGATCATCGCTTCTACGGATGTCACGGAACTTGTAGATAACACTAACACTCTACAGAATGACAACGATGAGTCCATGACGAAATATCGCGGCTCCTCGTGTTCTTTCATAATATTGCTATCTAAAAAGCGAACAAGCATCTATATGGCGAGTTCTTTGAAAAAAAACAAATTCAAACAAACCCTAAACAATCAAGAGGCAGATTTGGAGCAAGTCTATGAAATAGTGTGTAAGTTGTCTAACGTTTCGAGCGGCCCTTCGTCAGAGAGTGAAACGTAAAGTGAAATAATAACTGTATGATTATTTCACTTCATGTTTCACTCTCTGACGAAGGGCTCGAAACGTTAGACAACTTAACGCTATTTCGGCAGTACACCAACCTTTTTATACATTTTGATTTGTATTTCTACACTGCCTACGCAGCACAACACGTTTTATCACCTATTGAAAAGCATCTAGTTATTACTAGTAAGGCCTGTTTACATGAAGCGGATTGACAGTCCAATCGGATCGAAAAACGCGGATGAAGTCAATCAGGGCACATGTTTACATGAATCCGTTTGGCAGCAGTCCTCAAACCGCGCATGCGTACTTTTTGAGGCCTGAATATGCGCATGCGTATTCAGGCCTCAAACGCGCATGCGTAAATTTCACGCATGCGTATCAAGTAATTTTCAAGTCAAACCGTGTTTACATCAATCAGATTGGCAACATTCAAAGAAGTCGGATATAACTCTTCCACGGACGTTGAGGGAGGCCGAGTCAGCGATGTATCAGCGGTTTCGCATAAAAAGTTCTTGAAAACAAAATCAGATACTCTAGGAGGAGAATATTTCTTGCCAAGATGGGATAGATTTAAAAAAATACAAATTGTCGTATAACTACAAATTTAGTACGATAACTGGAACTATAAAGGATCGTTGATGACGTTTAGACTTACATAATGATAACCCAGCCGTCCCTCATGTTGTAAGCCACAAATTACTGGACTTGTTAAGGCATTGTAAGCAATAAATTATTGGGTTGTAACCGACCCCAAAACAACAAAGATCCTAACCCTAACACCCCTCCTAACGACTTTTCTAATCCTAACCCCCCGCCTAAAGAGTTTTAAAACACGACCAACTGATACCCCACCCACTTTTCCCACAATTGGAGTCCTTAGTAAATAAGCGGGGGTTAGGGTTAGAAATCTTGTTAGGAGGGGGTTAGGATCTTTGTTGTTTTGGGGTCGGTTATACAATCCAATAATTTAGTGCTTACAATGCATAAACAAGTTCAATAATTTGTGGCTTATAACGTGAGGAACGGCTGTCCTGCTGGAGTATCTGATGAACATTTTTATGTGAAACCGCTGATATATCGCTAACTCGGCCACCCTCAACGTCCGTGGAAGAGTTATACCCATTCAAGTCGATCCTTGCTTGAATCTCAAGTCAATCCACTCAACTCAACTGCGTGGATTGACTTCAGCCATCCGCGTTTCGATCAGATCGAAAACTTTCAATCTTCTTCATGTAAACACAACAAGGAGAAACAACATGGGAGATTTTACTTGAACACTCAACCCGCTTCATGTAAACAGGGCCAATATATTTTGCCACCTCGCAGCATACGTTGTTGTTGCGATTGATATTTCGAAATCCCGAATAACGTCGTTTGCTTTTTGGAAAGTATCTACATATACGTTGTATATGACTATCGTATGTTGACTATCGTATATTGACTATCGATCACAAAATCGAATTTACTGGTCCAGGATTGAGAGTTTGCCATGTATAATTTCTTCTGCATGAACGCTCTTCTCCTGGCTGTAGTGTATATGACTAAATACTAAATATTTACATATTTTAAATTTCACGACAAACTGATGTCACCGCACTGAATAAAGTATGCGGGAACCTTGGGACCACGAGGAATTTCACTCTGCTTACCCAATATTCTATGAGAGCTGGGATGGTAACGACCCTTCGGGATGACAAAACACTTCCGGTGATGGATTATCCCAGAGCCTCCGTTTGCGTGGCGCGGCGGAGGCTCTGGGAACGAGATTGAAGTTAAACCACAGGAAGGCGCAACGCACATGGTATCGAGTAAATCTTATGGAATCCAGATGTACAAATAGGCATGAAAGAGGTGAGCGCTAGCTTGTTGACAGCAATTGATAATTAGCAAAGCTCGTATTACGCAAAGCATTACGCTATCGCTAAGCTTTGAGGCACGAAGTCTCGCGAAGATTTATCGTAAAGTAACAAAGCAAATCGTCCGAGATGTCGGAGCCAGTATACGTAACCAAGAGGATAGCATAGGAACAGACCAACAAACCGCGTAGTTCAATTCTTCGGAGTTTTTTCCGACGCAGTCCAACGAGCTGTCTCTCAAGCCTCAGCTCAACGCCAGCCATATGTTAACGAGCGCCAAGAAACGACGCAAACTCAGGCCCCAACACTACATTCAGTGGGTCAAGTACGTCTTCTGGAACGGTGAGGTACACCGCTTCGTTTCCCTGGTTCGGTGGAAAGAATTCCTCGACGCGCCACATCTTCGACGAATGTGTCTATTACCCACGGAATTTACCCGCATCGACATCAACCGGTCTGTAAACAGGTACTGTAACAGGTACTGTAAATTTTCCTTCTTTTACCGCACCGAGCTTTATACATTTAGCTGACATTCAACATCACAAGCTAGAACCGAAGACGGGACTTTGTTTGAAATCGGGCAAGGAATTTTTTCCATATATCCAGTACGGAAATCTTACCTCGGGGTCCGAGCCCCTTCTCTCTGGGGCCTGGGCACACGCCAATTCCCGTCAAACTCGTCGGCAAAATCGTGAGCGGACAATTTGTCGATCCGACCTTATCCCGGAGAACCGTGACAGCCAAACCGAATCCCAAATGTTCATGGCAACAGAGCCCATTGTTTTACCCGCAGGGGGAATCATAAAGAGGCCTAAAGACCTTAGCGATATTATCACCTGGGTGGAGTGTTTTGTTATTTACATTTCGCTGCTTACCGCTTACTTTCCCCAACGATCACGTGACCTAATGCAGTACATGTCTCTCTCGTCGCTTTGGTAATCTGGCATGGCTACATTCAGGGCGTTCGAGCACGCACGTAGTGCCTTCAATGTTCTTCCATCGAGCGGGTCTTGCGAACGTCCACCGTCGAAACACGCCACCTGACGAAGGAGTCATGGCCGAGCAGAGAAAAGGTACGTCCTTACCACCTTTGTACGCCCCTGAGTTCGTCCCTGTGACCGAAGGCAATACTGGCCTCGCGGGGTTAATACCAGGGTGCAAATAGCGGGTCTATTTACGGAATCAATGATATGGGTTAAAAGAACCCAATTACGCAATCAAGGATAGGTGCAAAGAACCCAATACGCAATCAATGATGATGGGTGCAGAAAACCCAATTTCGCAATCAATAGATGTGCGAAGAACCCAATTACGCAATCAATGCAGATAGGCGCAAAGAACCCAATTACGCAATCAATGATAGGCGAAAAGAACCCAAAGGCGCAATCAAGAATAGGTTAAAGAACCCAATTACGCAACAATAATAGGTCGGCAAAGAACCCAATTACGCAATCAATAATAGATGTGCAAAGAACCATTACGCAATCAATGATAGGTGCAAAGAACCCAATTCTCATGGTTGAACACGTAAATTACGCGACCATCGCGTGTAAAACGAGCCCACGTCAAAACGCTCATGGTTAAAAACGCAGATTACGCGACGATCGTGTGTAAAACGAGTTTACGTCGCAACGCGCATGGTTTTTAACACGCAAACTACGCGACCATCGCTTGTAAAACGAGCCCACGTCAAAACGCTCATGGTTGAACACGCAAACAACACGACCTTTGTGGATAAAACGAGCCCTGCACGTCGCAACGCTCATGGATGAATGGCGCAACTGCCTACGCGACCATTATATATAAAACGAACCCTCGTTTCAACACTCATGGTTGAACACTCAGATTACGCGACCATCGTGTTTAAAACGAGCCCACGTCAAAACGCTCATGGTTGAACACGCAGATTACGAGACTATCGTGTGTAAGACGAGCTCAGGCTCATTGTTTATTCACCGGGATGGCAAACCTCTAACTAGAGCGAATCTCTCAAAAAGGCTACAGAACCTTTTAATGCGGGCGGGACTTCAGGGAACTTACTCGGGACACAGCTTCAGAATTGGGGAAGCCACCACCAGACCACATAATCAAGTTATTAGGACGTTGGGAAAGCAAAGCATACCGACTATACATTCGCACACCAGCACGCATGTTGGACATTCCCACTCACGCAATCGATCAGGGTCGGATGAAACCAATTACGCAATCTATAACGGATCCGATGACCCAATTGATAACGGGTCCGATGACCCAATTACGCAATCGATAACGGGTCCGATGACCAAGACTCTAGGAGTAACTGTTGACCAACATTTTTCTTTCAAGTCAGACCAAGCTCAATCTAACATATTCCTATCATGACTGATATTTCAATCGTTCTTAATGTTCTGTTTGACTTCTTTGCTTTAAAGAAGGACAAATTGATATGGTTGGGAACACTTGAGGACTTAAAAGCATTTGTCCTTACTCAAGTTGACGGGAAGAAATAGTGAGCAGGACATCATGGAAGTCACCCGGTGGAGGTACATGGTGCTTTAAAAGTGAACAACTCTCCGTAACAGCAAGACAATCTGCTTTCAAGGAACCAATGCTAAAGATTTAAACGAACGAATAAATAAAGTTTTAACTGAAAAGGACAAACGATTATCATTAAACGGCAAAGTCAATGACCATGACGATTCACTGCTCTACCATGTGCTCGAGTTTAATTCTGAGGAGGAAAAGAGTAAGTCAATCTCTGAATTGACGAATGAAGATAGCCCTTGCTGCCGAGACTGCCGTAAATCTGCGATAGAGATGGCTGAAGTAAAACTTGATTTAGCAATGTTATGGGCAACTGTACATCATATGCAAAATACGACGCGGTCTCCTATATTTGATGAATTGAAAAAAGCAAACAGTCAATTGATATCAGAACTTGAATCTTTAAAGAGTTAAAAGATGAGAATGACATGCTGAAGAAAGTTTTTCAATCGAATGAATCCCAGTGGAAAGAACCAAAGAAAACGTGTTTTTCTAACAAACTTCGTCTTCAAGATGACGAATTGTCAATCCTAAACAACACAAATCGCTATCAAGCTCTCGAAATAGAAGAAATCCCAGAGGTCGAGTTGCAAAACCAGAACGAGCCATCAATAAAGGTAAGCAACGACAGTTCATGCCTAAATTACGAAGCCCAGATTGATGAATACCGTACCGCTCAAAAGTCTATGTATATAATACAAAGAACAAAAGCAGTTCAGAAGTATGCATGCCTTATCGTCGAAAGTGATCAATGAAAATGCGAAAAAAGAGGAAAAAGTTCTATTAGTTGGAGACTCTATAAAATTGGAAGAGCAGCTTATGGGGCTAATGTGAGTGACATAACAAGCATGATAAACGCGAATATGGTTGTAGGAACAAACGACCTGGTCGACAAATCTGCCGAAACTTGAAAACATTGTTCGGGAAATCAAGCCCAAAACCACCAAAATAGCAATTTCAAGTGTTATTGAAAGGAGGGATGGCCGCGTTTCATCAGATAAAATTTTACTTTTTAATAAACTCTCTAACGAATGGTGTAGAAATAATAAGGTTGATTACATAGATAACGTGAACATTAATGACTCGCATTTAAATCGCTCTAGATTACATTTAAATCGATTAGGGGACAGGATGTTAGGGAAAAACATGTGCGCATATTTGAAACGAAAAGGGAGATCAGTCAGTAATGTTGCATATGATTCTTCGAGTTCAAGTAATGAAATCAGGCCGAATTTTCAGAAGAGATTCTCCAACCATGTACCCCGCCTGAGATCTCAAATGGAGCGAGAGCAACTTGCCGGCTGGAAAACTTATCTAGATTTTGTTCACCGTGTGACATCAGTCCAGTAAATGCTCTAGTTGCATGCTCTAGTTCATCAAGCAGCGAATTTCCTGGCTCTGTTTCACTGAGGAAATTAGAGCATTAATTAAGAAATAAAAAACGTGTCGCGTGTGATTATCGAATTATAATGGCACGAGAGATGCGTGTAAAACACGAGGCGATAGCCGAGTTTTTTACTAGCTTCTCGAGTGCCATTATAACTCGATAATCACACAAGACAAAGTTTTTTATTTCTTTTACAAAATAACACCATTAAATTAACAATAAAGCCATGAAAAATGTAGATTTACCTGTTATAAGAGACATTGCTAGCACATAGCAACGCACGTTGCTAGGAAGCCTTTGATGAAAACACGTTGGCGATTTTAGCGATGAAAATGCACTCAACGTTGCAGTTAAAACATTCTGTTGTGTTAGTACCTTGATTAGCTTTATATCCAGGTGTTCTTTGACTTTCTTTTGTGATTTAAACTACTTAAAATCCGTCAAAAACGACAAAATCTACGCGAGGAATCACGTCAGCTTATGCTTTATTGAGTTATAATGCACGGTTTTTGAGCTCAGTAACCAATCACATTAAAATAGCAGCATTAAACATCACGAGTTTGATCAGATATATATAGACGAATTGATCGTCGTCATGTCTGGCCAACCTTTTGATATCTTGGCAATAAATGAAACACGACTGGACATGGTAGCAGGTAGTAACAGATCGTAGCAGATGGAAGCAGATGGTAACAGATTGTAACAGATGGTAGGGGACTTAGAATAGATGGAGAGTATGACGGATGCTACCGATGGTACCGATGGTGCAGATGGTAACAGTAGCAGGTAGTAACAGATCGTAGCAGATCGTAGCAGATGGTAACAGACGGTAACAGATTGTAACAGATGGTAGGGGACTTAGAATAGATGGGGAGTATGACGGATGCTACCGATGGTACCGATGGTGCAGGTGGTAACAGACGGTAACTGATGGTAGCAGGCAACCTCGTTCCCAGGGCATTTTGCCTCCACGGTGGAAGGTCGGCGAAAATGGCCCTGAGATCGGCTGGTCACATGACACCCAGAATTTCTGGGTGTTTAGATATAATTTTTGTGGTCTTTGTTCCATTTCCTTTGTCTACTTTGTTGACCGGAATAATTGAGAAATATTCAATGCTCTTCAGAGTTGTTCATGTCAGCATTCGTCGGCATAAAAGCAGCTAACAAGCTTAATAATCCACCATACATCTATGGTTATCTCTCACAAAAGGCATGAAGAAGCATATATCCAATTTAGCGAAAGCTATCACTTCTAATTTGCTATAACATTTGAAGACATCATTCAGATTTAGATGAATAAATTATACTCGGCTGAATTAATTGAGTTGTATGACAAACCAATCGCATTATAGAATGGACCAGCCGATCCCAGGGCCATTTTCGCCGACCTTCCGCCGGGTAGCAGGTAGTAACAGATCGTAGCAGATGGAAGCAGATGGTAACAGACGGTAACAGATGGTAGGGGACTTAGAATTGATGGAGAGTATGACGGATGCTACCGATGGTACAGATGGTAGCAGACGGTAACAGATCGTAGCAGATGGTAGGGGACTTGGAATAGATGGAGTATCACCGATGGTGCAGATCATGGTGCAGATGGTACAGATGGAGGGTTCGGTAATAAAGTACTGGAAAGGAGTGATGGCATTGCGTCGTTTTATCGTTGGACAATGGCCTTGTCCAATACAATGGCAATGATTTACAGCAGTGAGCGTTCGTTTCTACGCAATATCTGTTCCTCTACTCATAGAATATATGGAATATAAGGATCTTGCCATGAAACTGTGCGTCTTGAAGGAAACTTTGAAATTCACGCAAACGGCAAACAACGAGCGACTGATACCTGTCTCAAAACAGAATTAATCGCACTTTCTTCAACATCTTCCCCAAAAATGAACTCACATACAAAACGGCGAAACACATCCACTTTTAAAAACACTTAATCGAAGCCGTTGAGAATATTATAGAGCGGTTCACAATGTTTGACAAACTCTTATGTCAGACATCACTATACAAACTGATTTAAACGACTTTTATAAACATCTTATTATGTCGTAAGAAGATAACCAAACAACAAGAAAACGTAATAAATTTCACAAATCAAAACAATAACACAAGCGCGCAAAGCATTAGCTAGACACTCATATTTATAAGCTAACAAGACGCCCGCTAGGCTTAACTCGCGATACTTAGGCTAGTGGCTTGTTGAAAGACATTGTAGGCAAATTCAGCAATTGGAATGCAATACAGGTATACACAAATCTATAGTTGTAGGTAACGATACAGCTCTGTTAGTGCAGGGGTGGTTAAATTTTCCACTGAAATTTTCAACATCACCAGTTGCACACCTGTAACAAAGGCATCACAGAGTGTTTGCCAACGGCTTTGATTACATGGAGGTGAGTTGGCTCAGTATCAGAGCTGGCTTACTAAGAAGTCTGGGCCACCAAACGAGCCATCCTGTTTGCTGACCCAATTCAGTTCTAATTCCTGGCAAGGCGGCAAGCAAGCTGGCCTCAACCTCGTGGCCTTTGCTCACGCAATAACAATTCATCTGGCCAATCTGTCAAACAAGTTCAGTTTGAGCAAGCATTAAAATAATTAAATCAGTTAATCTTTTTCTCAGTGTATAAGGCATAACAGTAAACCAAACCATTTAGCTGGCAGTATCAAGGTGTCATAATTAGCTAAACACTGCTTAAAGAAGTGTAATACAAAATCATTATTTCTTTGTGAAGTCAACATTTTGAGCCAGTATAAACATGTTCATAATTTTAGCACATTTATATTATTTGATTTATTAGCGGTTTTATCATGACTAGTCCAGTGGACCAGCTTGCTTAGTTCATGTAATATCAAGACAGATTACTGTCTTGGTTGGTGAGCCAACTTGCCTCCATGTAGTCAAGACCAAAAATCATTTCAAAAGGTATGTATCTGGCTGTACAGACCAAGAGTAGCAGTTGGCAAATGATGTGCTTGTGAGTGGGCAAGTGGGCTAGTCTGCCTCATGTAATATTACTATCTCGGTTTAATACTAATTACTATCTCGGTTTAAGTGAGCCAGCTTGCCTCCATGTACAGCTACAGTAATCATGAAAGCCAAAAATCAGTTTGAAAGTTGTGTATCTGGCTGTGCAGACCAAGTAATAATAGCTTGATGGAAAGTACATGGCTGGACTAACAAACTATTTACTCTTTGATTTTGATTGTTGGTATGGGTGTCAGAGATTTATACACTATGTTCATTTGTAAACATTCGCATAATATGAACAAATATCAATAGACTTACTGATAACCCACAACATTTTGGAGCCCCATTTACAGGTAAAATTAAGCTTACAGGTTAAATATAAAGTGAAACAGGATTATTCGATGGCAAGCCCAACATTCATTGCATATGAAACAATAAACTGTTGATTTAATAGCATCGACCAATATTTTGTATATAGACATAACAATAAACAACACAGGCAACATAGTGATACCCCCCACTTGAGACCACAAAGGGATGCATCCTCATTAAATATTCAACTTATTATTTATGATACGTCATCGTTCTCAGACTCCTTTGGACCTCTAACCCTAATGAAAACCTAATGAAACGACCTAATAAACCCGCGACCCTAACTCAGTGGTCAGCACTGCACTAGCATCGCACGGAAGCCGTCGCCGAGAGCCTGGTCACGAGTTCTGTATATATGGTGGTAATGCCGGGATAAGACTCCGGGTATATTATAGGTAATATTTGGCATTTCACTCGATCAAACTACATGTTGAAAGGATTTATGGTGAAGGAAAATTTCGAGTGTTGGAATACATACATTTTAAGACCAAACTGGGACCAGTTGCGAAAAATGCAACTTCAAGGCCCTCCGGCTGGAATATATATATATATACCGGTATATATATATTTTAGATCCGCCCTTGCACACTGTAGCGATAAACGATTCTTAAACAATAAAAACTATGTGTATAATATACATATGTACACTATTTACACAAATACAAATATAAACGACTTACAGATTTACTAGACAGTGTCAAAGTTGACAATAACGTGGTTAATATATTTATAGAATTAAATATCTTATTATATTATTTAAACTAATTTAAACTTCAATAATAAGTTCAATCATGGCAACGGCAAAAAGACAATATAAAACTGACCTTTAGCGACGTAAAGCGCCAAGAATGATGTAAAAACAAAGCTAACCAATTCACATTTTCAGATAAGTAACTTAAAGGTGAATAATGTTCTTTGTTCTCAGTGAAACCCGCGTTCCTAGGTTACAACCGTTTGGTGTTCTCTTCGGTAATGTTACGCATATTCGTTTAAAAGACATTGGCAACAAAACAAGTACCTTTTAGTTCAAAGTACGGGACTTAAATAGCAAGGATATAGTAGTTTGATGTTGTAAATATGCTTGTAACGTTTTTAATTGCTCAGTCAAAGTTGTTAACACCATCTTGAATGTATTTTCGATATGCGTGTGACGGATTTAGCGATATTTTATCTAGCAATCCCCATGTCTTTACAAGTCTGAAACTTAATTTTTGTGAATGTCTTCCTTTTTCAATTGAACCATAACATTTTAAAAAGGATTCCACGGAAACCCCAATATAGCAACCTCGTACCCAGGGTCGCGGGTGTGACGTCACAAACTTGCCAGTTAATAAGGCAAAGTATTACAACAAGATGGTGGATGACAGAATTGTCTTTGGTCAAAATTAGTGCTGTTGTTTTGTACACGAGTAGTTTTGTTTACTTGGATTACATTTGTTAAGCCTGTTTGTTATTCAGAAAGTCAAAAATTGGAAATTATGATTTTTGTAACCCACAGTTTTGTTCTTCATTGGAGTCATATATACTACAGTACATATAACAATCGCATTCCAAGTATCACTTTGTGTGATCCAGACAAATGCCGCACATGCGCAGTAGGAACTGTTATTCACCTTTAAGTGTACAGGTAACATATCCTAATACTATGGAAGGTTGGTGTACTGACGAAATAGTAGGTAGGAAACTAACGTTCGAGCGAAGGTCCTACGTCAGAGTACAACGTAACCTACGTCAGAGTACAACGTAACCCCTACGTCAGAGAGTACAACGTAACCCTACGTCAGAGAGTACAATGTAACCCTACGTCAGAGAGTACAATGTAACCCTACGTCAGAGAGTACAATGTAACCCTACGTCAGAGAGTACAACGTAACCATACGTCAGAGAGTACAACGTAACCCTACGTCAGAGAGTACAATGTAACCCTACGTCAGAGTACAACGTAACCATACGTCAGAGTACAACGTGCCCTACGTCAGAGAGTACAATGTAACCCTACGTCAGAGAGTACAATGTAACCCTACGTCAGAGAGTACAACGTAACCATACGTCAGAGAGTACAACGTACCCTACGTCAGAGGGTACAATGTAACCATACGTCAGAGAGTACAATGTAACCATACGTCAGAGAGTACAACGTAACCCTACGTCAGAGAGTACAACGTAACCCTACGTCAGAGAGTGAAACGGTTAGACCTCCTACACACTATTTTGGCAGTACAGTGCACCAACCATAATCCTAACCTTGATCCTAACCTTAAACCTAACTCTAACCGTAGCTATCCATAACCTAACGAAAAATAAAAACCAGAAAAAAACAGAAAGGTCCTTTTGAGTCATCCCTTTTAGCCTTCCCCCACAAAAACATAGCGCACTACAGTCCACGTCTTTGGGACGATGTTTTTTAGTATAATCATAGAAAATACAGCCAGAGGTTAGGAAGTCACTTAAAGCGCGGGTTAGAAAACTGATTAGGCGGGGGGTTATGGTTAGCATCTAAGTTGTTTTGGAGTTAGTGGTTATTTGCATGGTTAAGTAGCGCTATGGTTTTACTAAAAATCATCGTACCAAAGACGCGGACTGTACCTTAGCTCAATATGATCTATGCCGACACTCACAAACATACGCCGCATATGCGCAGTACCTAAAGGTAACATATCCTACACGAGATTGGCAACCGCGCAGGTTATACATTTGCTTGATGATCATTGTAATGAATGCTGGCAAGAGTGAATGTACATGGAAATTTCCCCCAACATACAGTACAAAACGCCACATGCTTGTCGCATAGTAGTTAAGTAAAATTTGTTGATATTTGTGAAGCAGTGATCTGTAGTTCTGAGACAGATGGAAAATCAGAATTAGTCACAGTGCAGTCAGGTTCTACAGCCAAGTGAATGTTCGTGTCAGTTGGAGATAAGATACTTTCCTTCATAGTTGTTATGCTATCATTTGCTATTTTTGGTAAAATGGGCTGAGGCTGCACTGATGACGACGTTAATGTCCCTAAAATAGGAGGAAGCTTTTTCGATGGTCTAGAATCGACGCTAAGAATACGAACTCCTGTCGAGGACAGAGAGTGAGTATTTGACACGATCGGTATAGGATGTAAACCATCTTTCAGATCAGCTGAGATGACATGAATTGTCTGAGCAGGAAACTGTATGGTACTCGAGGTTCCTTGAATTGTTTGAACAAGTGATTCCGGCCAAAATCGTTGAGCAGAGCGAGACTGTATGGCTTTAGGTCTTCTGGATTTAATAACCAGTTCAGTATTACTGGTATCTAGCATTGGTTGCAGAATTCGTCTCCTTGCATTGATAAACCTTGAAATGATATAAAAGTCAATAAATATAACTACAACCAATAATCCGTCCCTTTTCAATCTTAATATCATTGACGAAACAAAAAATAGGTACGCAATGCGTACATGTGACCGCTATTAAGGATAGACCATGTAGACTTAAGAAGCAATGCATGAAAATGCATGAAACGCACAGAGACGCAAATAAATTGATAGTTATTATAAACCATTTTATAAATGTGTTGGTAATTTGATCATGGCACATACTATAAATACATTTTTATATGGGTTGTTTCCAATTATATAGCATGATCATAAACATGCCCCCGCGTTTCATTTGAAGTGAACTTGTAAAGTTCACATGTAAATAAAACATCTGGGACTGGTTATACGAAGCCTGGATAGTTTATCCAGTGGATAAGTCCTAGCTAGAAAACCACTCTAGTGGTGATTTGTCTCCATATCGTTTCCGTTTTTGTATCTACTGCGGAGCAGTATCATTCTTGGCAGTAATCAGTGCTAAAAGGCACCATATCAATATAATGATAAAGAGCCTCCATAACAGTGATCCCATATTTCAGTTAGTATCACAGATTTAGATTTATCTTTCCACAGTTTAGATAACGTAGTCTTTTTATGACAAAGCTTACCCAGCCACATGTTCGCATCGCGGACCTATTTTAATGTAGTAGTCTAAGCGTACCAATATTGACTTTCTAACCGTTTAGTTTTTTGTTTGCTAATATAATATGGAAAGACTGCGTAATTTAAGAACAATTAAGATGAATTGATGTATATGTCATGAGTATAAATTATTTAAATGTTATTTAAATTAGTGAATAAATATGCTATAAGCCCATTTAATTTTCGTCGTCGTCGTCGTCGTCGTTGTTGTTGTTGTTGTTGTTGTTGTTGTTGTTGTTGTTGTTGCTGCTAGTCTTAAATTTTCCAATAATATTTTATGAATATTTAAAGTTTCAGGGTATAAACTAATATTAAATATCTTACACTCACCAGTTATTCACTTGTAACAGTGTTAAATTGGTTTGATTTGAAATAACTCTTTTTTCTTCTTCAGATGGATAAGGATGCTAAAGCAATGATAATTTTATGTTGTTACCATCTCCCACTGTACGATGCAGTAACGTTAAACATATATTCTATGCAGGTTTTCGTTTTTACCATAACATTTTTAAAAGCTAAAACACCTATTATATTATTACGTGTCTACGTGTAGCCAATCTGCCAATTCGTTTAAGGTGCATATAAACCCTCCACAGTTTTTAGCTGTTTGTATAGACGATGCGAAAAGAGGTGGTAAGTTACTTTACAGTTTTTGATTTAGTCCGTTAGTTCCCGAGATATTTGCTTCCAAAAAGCCCAATTTTGGACTCCCCGCCAGAAATTGGCGAGAATGTTTTCAATGTTTTAGGGCCTGGGAACCAGGAACCGATGCCGCTCGCTCACTGTTCTCTGATTACCAAAAACTGCGTCCTATCAGTTCAAACTTGTGTGTTTTTGGTAGTAATGCCGGATATAGTTTTTGGTAGTAATGCCGGATATAGTTTTTGGTAACTCTGTGGTCAAAACGCTTATGTATTCCTGTGGTTGTATGAAATCTAATCGTTCCTGACTCCTACGCCCCTCTTAAGAATAACGACGTGCGGCTTTTTTATTCAATTGGCTATGTTTAGATATATATTTCGGGAAATAACGGACCCTGAAATCGAATACTGTAAATTGTAAAATAACTTATCAGCTCTTTTCGCATCCTCTGTACAATGAACTAAAAACTATGGAGGGTTTATATGCACTTAAAATATAATTGAATCTTCCCAAAGTACAAAACATGAAAGGCATAATCTCACGTCGTTCACGAGATGGTATGCAAATTAATAAGCTGTGACATCATATGATTGACACAGCTTTTTAATGTATCAGTAAAATTTTTATATCTTTTGGAACGAGGTTGTATATCTTTCTGATAATTTAACAACATTTTGGGGAAAATTGGAGTTTATAAAATAAACATGGTTACACTTACACTAAAATATTGTTGCTATAGTGATATACTAAGTTTCAGACCTCTCGAAACTACTCAACAAAAATTATTTGTTTTCGGTCAGTTCACGATCTTTCTTTTTCGTTTTGGGTCAACTATATTCTATCCAGTTTTCATATAAAAACGCGAACCTACTCGCCACTGACAAATCACGATATTTTGCGATAACCGAGTTCAATAATTGTTTTATCATTCAATATATTTTTTCTAGCAAGATCTAACAAGTCGTTTTCCGACATCTGCATTAACGCGCATGAGCAGAATATTATTTGCAGAAGAGCAACATTCCTCAGTAATGCGCATGTGCAGTTCGTTATTTGTACGCAATTATTTGCAACGGACATAGCCAATCATAATCAAGAGAAAAATAAATTGAATGATAATTACATTTAATATTTACACATAAAGATTATTCTACATTAAGGAGGAAAATAAAATAAAATAAAATAACATTGGAAAATGCCATGTTATCAATGCACTTCTAATGTTATGTTTCATGTGATCCATGTTATGTCAAAGATATAAAGATTTTACTGATGTGTCAGTCATGAATATCAAACAAATCTAAATATCTCAAAAACGAACTAAGTTATGGAAAAGATGTAAATGGTACGTTTTATAGTCATCAAGAGTCTTTAAAGTGCCTATCACCCAAAACTTTTTATTGTCTTATTTGCAAGAACTTTTAAAATGATAAAGTAACTTCTATTGAAGATTTTCGTTTCTTTGCTTTCTTTTTGAGATATTTCAGTTTGTTTGATATGCAAATGCCTGAAAATGCCTCGAAGTACGTCACACATGCATAATGACTTATCCGAGAATGTTATGTATCTCTTTCATTCTCTAACGAAATCCTTAAAAATCGTGAAGTTTGGTATTGTGGGAGAAACACGCACACGTGTTATTCACACTTTAGTGTTTTTATTTGATGAACGCAAAGATACATAACACCTCTGATAAGTCATTATGTATGTGTGACGTACTTCGAGGCATTTTCAGGCATTTGCATATCAAACAAACTGAAATATCTCAAAAAGAAAGCGAAGAAACGAAAATCTTCAATAGAAGTTACTTTATCATTTTAAAAGTTCTTGCAAATAATACAATAAAAAGTTTTGGGTGATAGGCACTTTAAATAAGCGAGTTTAATTTCCAGCCGAATTTTTCACTGCATAGGCACTTTAATTAATAATTACTGTTGATCTATTATGTCCACAGAGACAAACAGAGCAGTGAAAGAGAGCACAGACACAAACTAACTATACAAAGACGACTGACAGACAAACAAACAAACGGACAAACAAATGAAAAAAAAAAAGACTACAAATAGACGGACGGACAACAGAACGACGCATTAACTGAATACCTACCGCTATGTGTTGAAAAAGCCAAGCCTTCATGATGTTCGTAGCTGCTTTCGGAAGAACCCCTCGTCTGGATGACTTGCGAGTGGGTAAAACAATTGGAACTGATGTCGCTGCCATAGGAGATTGGTTATGGGTTCCTGATAGAATCCAAGAATGCAAAAATTGCCTTTTATTTAGTTGATTGGACAAACTTACTGTACATGTAATTCAATCACACTTCACTTTGTACTGTAATTATTTAAATATTTTCTAAAAAGTTAAAAAATAAATTATACTAGAGTTGGGCGGTATGGTAATTTCAATACCGGTATTCGATATTCGAAAAATATCGCGGTATACCGTTACACTTTTTTAGGAAATGTGTGATCTACAGTAAGTACAGTTGACACCCAATAACCCAAACATTCAAAGAAAAATGGGAAAAAGTTCGAGTTATTCCTGGTCTTCATATATATGATCGCTACGATGAGTACGTCGCCACGGCTAATTTGGAATCCGTAGACGGTCGGTAGCATCTTTATTATATATACATAGTTTACTTACAATGGGATTACATAAATATTGATTATCAACCAAAATTTTCATGTTCGCTTGCAAAGCCGAGTGGTCTGTGTTATTGATTTTTAGTTGTGAGAGCGGGGTTCGAATGTTGGGTGAGTATATAATTTTTTTTAATTTTTACTTTACTTTTTTCTTTTTAATAGGGTTAGGATTAAGGTTAGGTTAGGGTTAGTTTTAGGGTTTGGTTTAGAATATTATCAAAAAATAGGCGCGCGTAAAAAAGTCCCAAGATGCTACTGACCATCAAAGATGCTACCGACCGTCTACGGATTCCAAATGTGCGTCGCCACGATTGCTCAAAAGTCGAAAATCAAGTCAGCGATCAAATGGAAACCACAGACTACAATTAACGCGATCGCCGAGACTGTGGCGATCGTTTAATAGTTAAAATCAAATCTATATATTATTTCGCGGGCACATTGTGTTTCTTTCTCATTTGTTGCAGTTTAAATAAAAAGATAAACTGATGATAGTCATGATATACCGGTATATTTTACGGTATACCGTAACAACGGTATACAGGTATAGCGTCAGAACCAATACCGTCATACCGGTATCAACTAAATATCGTACTAAAAATACCGGTATACCGCCCAACTTTAAATTATAGTCAGAGTTAAAGTTTAAACTGACGACAAGGTCACATTCGCTGCCCTTGTTGGCTGTCCGAAACTGGGTACGAGAGTGATAACAGGGTAATAATTTAATAGGTTATATTTGGGTTAGAGTGACTGTGACCGTGAATAGTAAGCGAAGAGATATTATTGTAAAGGGAATAAATATACACAAAACAAACGTTATTGTGTAGTCATGAAGTGTTGGGCGAACACAAGAAGGCAATCCCCAACATGGCTACATTATACGTACAACTTCTGCTGAGTTCAGAATTTACAGCACTTTACATGTATTATCAATCAATGTATCAACCTCGTACGTCTTACCGAGATAAGACCCTGGGTACGAGGTTGTCAATGTATTAATTTTGAATGACATATTTGGTTATTCAATTAACTGTACATGTATGCTTTCAGAACGATCTACATCTATTAGTAAACATCAATCATCATCTATCACCATTCGCGATTCTGATTGGTTAATCAATCATTGTCTATTTAACAATTACACAACGAGTCCGAGTTGACTATTCGCTCATAGACAATGAGGACGAGTTTTCTAATTGTTTTAGTAGAAACAAATTAGTGGACTATTACAAATCATGCATTCCCCAAAATATTTCCCAAAAACTCATCTGAAACCTCCCCCAAACGAGAGTTTTCTGCCATTGTTTTCAGCGCGTTTCGCCATCATGGTCTATCACGAATAGACAACGATTGAGTAGCCAATCAGAATGCAGAATTTGTAATAGACCATGGTTAGTTTCTACTAACAGGCATTGATATAATTTCTGAGCTTAAACGAGTTCTGATTGTAACTCTGAGACGATAGTATCACATCACTAGAAAGCATACTTGTAACCAGACTGAATTTATTCGTTCCAGTCCCCTCTCGGATTCATCATTTTTGATGTATGGTTTCTAAAACACGACGAATTTTTTTTTTCAAAATGGCGACTATATTATTATAACTAAAAAATCGACGAATATATATCATTGTATATATCATTCTCTATTTACCGATAATCACCTCGACTTCAGTGACTAATTGTATAGTTGATGGTTGGGAAGTGCCAGCGGTCAAACGTCAATAATGGCGTCACAATCATACTTTACTGATCGGTACAGTCAGTGGTGGTGAAGAAAACAAACAAAACATTACACTATGGTGTACCTCAGGAGCCTGTACTGGGCCCACTTCTGTTTTCACTCTTCTTTGCACCATTGGAAGATGTGAAACAGCGGCAGCAACACCTTGCCCACTTGCATCACTGAAGGCATGCAGGTATATGCCTTCAATTTTCTCCTTGAATTGCGGCAAACCACTTTCCCCATTTCGCAGAAACACTCCCGGGCAGCTGCGCATCCCATGCCAGCTTCCCCTCTAGGGTGACTGGTGTTACTATCCCTAAGGGGTCGTACACTTTGGCCAGCTTGGTCAAAATCCCTCTTTTTGGTAGTTCCGTACAGGTTCTGAGGGAAATACAAAGCTAACGATGTCATTGATTTAATCCCACGGAAGTCCGTGGAATTGTACCCCCTTTCCCCTTCTGCAGATCCCTCTTTGGCAAAGGATTGTTCACCTCTATCATTCTCATTTGTATAATTCATGCCATTTGTGTAATTCCAATGTTGCATCAGCAAATATCCCCGCCCTCGTAAAGGATGGAATCTGCCTCGAGATAACACACTCCAAATTTCATTTTTGCAACGTGTGTAAGCAATCGTTTAGGGAAGGAGCACCGTCCCACGCACGAGCGAAAGCATCGAAAACAATTCACAGCTTCGTTGACTCACAGCTTCGTTGACGCACAACCACCCGATGCGGGATGCACTCCACAGGGTGAATAACGGTCGTGTTTCCCACATGATTCACTGTCATTCCTTAATTGTTCACAATCTTTATCACAAATCGAAGTGTAATATTGTCGCAGTTTTGGTATTTGATACTGCTACGACAGCCTGCCGCGCGGTGTTTCGCGCTTATGCAATTGAAACAAAGGTGTTTGATAGAGAGTATTGTTTTTCTCTCACCTGGCTGAATAACCTTGTCGCAGTTCAATGCCTTGTGGTCTTTGCTCTCGCAGTAAACGCAACTTCTCGGTGGCAGTGTGGGGTCTTCCTGGCGTGAGTGAAAGGCTCTCGTGACTTCATTGTAAAGGGCTGTGTACAGTCCACCTTTGCAATGCTTCAAGAAATTATTTGAAGGTCCACTCCTGCCAGTTTTCATTAGCTTGAGCAAGCTCACTCTTGATGACACCCAGCTTGTCAAATGTGAAACGCACAGCAGCATCCAGCTCTTTGAGTTTGTCAAGAGTCTCTAGTGACTCCACATTGAAGAGCAGCCGATCATAAAAATCGTGTATTTTTCCCACCTTTCTTTCGTAAATCGTCGGAAGATCAAGAATGTTGCGAACATAAGCTCCAACCACTTCACTAGTTTGACCATATCTCTTCTCTAGAACTGCTTTTGCACGTTCGTAACCCTCCTCGGTAAAGGGTAGGCCATCGATCACCTTTCGCACTTTAAGCTCGATAAGTTCCTTCAAATAGGAAAATTTGGTGCACGCTTGATTTGTCGATCTGAGTGGAAAATTGTGCCCAGAAATGCAGCCAATCGTGTGGCGTGCCATTAAATTTAGTTATCACAAGTTTGGGCAATTTTATCGCTCCACTACTAGCTCCCGATGGTGCACTTGATCCACTTATGTTTTCAGATTGCTGTAACTGCTGTTGGCACTCGAGCTTCAACTTGAGTTGTTGCTATTCGAAGTCAAATTTCTCACTGTGTGATCGAGCAAATGCTTCTTCACTGTTGTTTTTTCTTTTGCTCCATGAGTTTGATGACTATCTGGCTGGTTGGTCCCTGCAGGTTGTGGGCTTCATTGGTGTTTTATCAGATAATGAACCTGTGACCTGCTCCTGTTTGTATTACACGCGTGCAAATACCATATATATGCATGTCATTCATTCGCCCGGTTTTGGACTATTGCGACATCATACTGTATATCACTGACGACTGTTGTGGCGAAGTGAATGGTAACTCTCTTGAAAGACTTCAAAGACGCGTATCGTTTGTAAAACTAAAGGCAGTAACAGTGTGATGAATTCTTTAAAGTGAGGAACTCTTTTAATATTAAAAGGCGGAAACATCACGGTAGCTGCCCACAATTCGTTTTTAATTATTTTAGTTTAATAAAAGTATCTCTGCGTGTCACTAGACAAAGTGATCTTCTTCATCTGCCTAGGGTCAGAACAGAGATCGCCAAGCGACGTTTTTACTACAATTGTAAAATAAGTCTATACTATGACTCTTAGAACTTTTAGTTATATATTGTTAGTATTGATTCAAGTAGCCGATTGTAAATTATCTAAAGTCGTTTAATAAAGTTGCCATTATTATTATTATCTGTCTCTCAAATTCAATTTTTTGTTAATGGCTGTGCAGAGCGTTGGTTTCCTGTTGTTGCAAGACCATATCTTTGAGCAATTTCTCCACTTTTCTCTTACAGTCGTCCGCTTGCGAGGCAGTTCTTCAAAATCTCGGCCCTAGACCTCTTCCTCTGGCTCACCCTTTGAGAACTTCTTCTTCGATGTTCTCTTTCATGCCTCTCAGAGGCTTCACGACATCGCTTCGCTAGGATCTCATCGCTCTTTTTCACCCTGAAGCTGAGAGCTTTTCATTTGGCGTTCATCTCGGAAAGCACAGTTTATCACACACAGTCACAGATTTAGCTCACAGTTGCTTGATAATCCCGTCGGAAGTGCCAATGTGTCGGGGATTGCCTCACAATAAGTTCTCCCAACGATTCACAGTAGGATTTTGCGTCTACGTTGAGACGCAAAATGCAACGTAAAGCTTTGTAAAAGGCTAGCGGGCTTAAATCGAAGAAAATCAACGACTTAGACGCCCGAGTTAAACCCGACATTTGAAGGATGTAAATAAGTGACACATTCGTTTTCGCGCCATGAATGACTGATCACAGTTAACGAAAGTATTGACTGTTTGTAGTGAATTTTTGCTGGTGTGATAGTTCTTTTGTTGAATTTTTTGATAATTAGTATAACAAATTAAATAAAGTCTACAGCAGTACAGGATTTTATCGTGTTGTATCGAATAGACTAACATAACAGCATGCAGCGTTCTATCACTTGTTACGACACGTGACAAACACGAGTTGTAGGTCAGATATAATTATTCTCTAAATTTTATGCTCTTGTAACACAATTTACATCTTTATCAGAGCGCATAGATTTGTTAAGTATTCATTACGTTTTTGAAATACTATAATGCATTGGAGACAAACGAAGAACACATAAAGAAAATATTGTCTGATCAAGTCATTCAAATGCACACAATGATTTACACCCGTCAAGCCGCACGCGGTCTTCCCACTGTCTCCTCCGCAGAGGCTTCCAATGCAGTATAGGGGGTAATGGTTGGGATAGGGAATCGTTATCCCAACCTATTACACCCCCCCCCCCCCCCTCTACCGCATTCAATGCCTCTGCGGAGGAGAGAGGTCTTCCCCCATAGCAATATTGCGCCTTGAAATTTCGTTGTATTCATACCAGAAGATGACCAGCCTAGCCTGTGTGAAGACCCCGAGCTTGCTGCAAAATTTTGGCAAACGGGATTACATTTTCCATGTGATTTAATATTGATTGTATGTAGGAATAAATTAATTAACTGGATTGTACGTAGGAATAAAGAACCCGTATATTTACCCATAAATTCGTAACAGGGCATAAATAAAGATCCTACAATACACTAGTATTATCAACGATATGATACTTCAGCCCCTCAAAAATCAGGACAAGCATTGCTAAATTTAATGTTTTTTCCCAATTTTATTAATACGACTATAGACAGTAGACACTAGAGGTTAGGAGAGAAGCAACTTAAAGTAATCTATACCTACGGGCTTCATCTACACGAAATTTTACAAACAGGTGTAGCCTGAAGTGTTAGCCAACCCCTAAAGTGTTAGATTAGTTCCCAGACCCCCCAACTTTAAATCCTTTCCTACTACTCTGTCAGTGTTTCCTTGGCTCACTTTCACTCCTGGTAATCATTCACTCATGATAATTTTTTATCATATTGAGGTGGTCAGGTTTGTTGTACTATATGTCAGTAAGTTTCTCCACTTGTTAGTGTGATAACTGATAAGTAATATCCAGGTCTGTCATGTGAGAGGTTTCTCGACACCAGTGCTAGACACCACAACACAGACAAGTCGGTTGTGAGGTATTTGCAAGGCCTGTTCAATTGGGAATGCTATTCAGATAAGCCTTGCCCTGGTTACCATTTGGTCACCTCTCCAAGGGGGACTACAAGTTATAACCCTCCAAACAGCAGAGCAGCTCTCGCATAGAGGCATATACTGCTTTGACTTACGGGCACAGATGTAAGTGCCAACAAGGTGGTGTTAATTATTGTTAAAGCAGATAAAGAGATCCAAAGAGGATGCAAACAAGAAACAGTGGCTGTGAAAGGGTTAATTCTGAGTTACTGTATCTGATTAACCATAGGGACCACAAGGTGTCAAGAATGCAAACTGACATTTGGGGATCTCTATGTACATGTTAATATACCAAGGATGCACATGTACACTATAGGAGCTGATGAGCATTTGGGAATCTAACAAAACATAATAGTGTCCTTGAAATGCTATGTGCTTACTGCAAATTACCAATGAAGAGAAACATTGTGCATAGAGCACTAGAACAAAGAAAAAGCAACTATACCTGTACCAGAAACTGGGGAAATGTACTGAGTATCAATAACTTGAGGTGATCCAAAGTTGGAAGTAGAACTCACAATACCAACTGTATTTTCTTGTACATTTGAGTTTAAAGTCACTGGCTGCTGTATTTGAGGGGAATAAACAAGAGGAGTAATTTGTTCTGTCAATGTTTTGACATCATTGCTTCCCAACGAGGATGATCCGACTGTTGGTAAGCTCTGGTTAAGAAAAGCTAAGTTTGGCATATCCTGGACCTGGTTTGCTTGAACAGATGAGTCATTTTGGATGGCAAAAGTACCATTACCAGTAAAATCTTCAAGGCCTGAAGTGTATATTCCTCTAAGCATGTTATCCGTTTGTAATTTTCCTTTTAAGCAAGCAATGTACCTTTGGCAAAAGTCTTTACACAATTCATTGACTTTCTCGATCTCCAACAAATGTACTTTTAAGACCAGAATTGCCTTCACCATCTAGAAAACAAACAAAAATGTTCATTAGTTTAGATTCTGTATGTCATTTAGGGATGGTACAAAGGAGAAGCTGCATGTGTGACAATGATAAAGAAAGATATGATGTATCCTTTGGCTGTGTCTTTCTAGCTGTTGGTGGTTACAGTCACTATTATATGACATTTATAAAGTTCCACAAGCAGGGATTACCATCAACCTCGTACCCAGGGTCTCATCTCCGCTCGGGTTTACCATATGAAACTCTCATGGGGTGCTTACCAATTAGACCTACATTTACCCATTTCACTTGTTTCCACAAGGCCAGCATGCAGGCTTATTAAAGACTTGGTTAGTTTAAAATGTGACCATTGTTTAAATTCATATGTTAAATATTGTTTTATATTAACTTTTAGCAGCTATTTAAATAAGCCAGGTTAGCCTGGCTGATTTTATAAAATAAAACCATAAATAATTTGAAAAGTAGAATTTTCTTGGCCAGGGCCCATGTCTCTACAAATGTTTGTAAAATGCTATGAACGTCTAAAATGTTATAAACAGGGTTTACCCAGTCCTCCCAAAAGGAATAACAAAAGCATGTGGCTCACAAAGAAGATGCACAGGGAAAAGCTTTGCTCAATTGTAATCAACAAAATCTTTATTTAAAATTAAGTGAGGCCAGCTACAACTGTGAATAAAAAAAAAAATTGTCGTCTGAACTTAACCACGCTACTTCACAGAGTGCTCAACAACACCGGTCCAGATTTGGTCTTAAAATGTATATATTCCAACACTCGAAATTTTCCTTCGCCGTGGATCCTCAGAACATGTAGTTTAATCGAGTGAAATGCCAAATATTACTTGTAATATACCGGTACCCAGAATCTTATCCCGGCATTACCACCACTATATATACAGAACTCGTGACTAGGCTCTCGGCAACGGCTTCCGTGGCTCGGAGCGCTGCACTGGCATCGCAGGGTCAATTCCAGCTGGAAGGCCTTGAAGTTGCATTTTTCGCAACTGGTCCCGGTTTGGTCTTAAAATGTATATATTCCAACAGTCGAAATTTTCCTTCGCCGTGGATCCTCATTATATATATATATATATATATATATATATATATATATATATATATATATATATATATATATATATATATATATATAGATTTTCGCTTACCTCAAAACTGGTCTGCTACAACTTGTTTCATCTGTAAAAGAATCTTCAGGCCTGAAGATTCTTTTACAGATGAAACAAGTTGTAGCAGACCAGTTTTGAGGTAAGCGAAAATCTATTATTTGCTCTAACTATATGTTGTTGAGCACTCTTTGCATTTCGTAGACCAAAACCTACACGTATATATATATAATATATATATATATATATATATATATATATATATATATAACAAACAAAGTGAAAACACTGATTACTTCATTATATATATATATATATATATATATATATATATATATATATATATATATATATATATATATGCATAGGTACTTTTTCTGTAAGTAAGAGTGCTCAATACACGGTGGTAGAGCTAAATGTATTTATTTCAATACATACATAACGACAGTTGTAAATTTTATGTATTGAAATATATATATATATATATTGGCAGGTTTATTTATGATAGAATTAAAGAACATCTAACAGCGAAACATATGTCTGTAGATCATATGCATATATGAGATGAAATGTTCTCGAGTGAATGAGCTCATCAAACCGCGTAAGCAGAAAACTGCTTGCCGTGGCTGTGTTTTGATCCCGTAACCTTTGATTTACTAGTTCAAGACAATGCTCTTACCACTGAGCTACACGGTCAAGCAGTTTTCTGCTTACACGGTTAAGTTTTGAGCTCATTCACTCGAGAATATTTCATCTCATCATCATCATATTACCGAGTGACAATATCATAACATCATATATATATATATATATATATATATATATATATATATATATATATATATATATATATATATATATATATATATATGTATATATATATACGGTATGTATAATATTTATAGTATAATATGGTACTGCCAATTATATAGATCTTGTGACACTTCATGCATGTAATTTTGTACAGTATACCATGCCTAAATTAAAGTACACAGGCCTGTGTGGAATATGGGGAAATTAATCCTGTTGCAGCTCTGCAAGGTTTTACAAGGTGCCAAGGCTTGACGCAAAGTCAGTGATCTATGAGCTAATATGGAAGTTTTCTTTATGAAATATCTTTTTCAGTTTGTAATCAATCGTATCTGAAATACAATATATGGTATCTTGAAGTAAAGCCAGTCTGATATTGGTCGGTCTGTTCTGTCTGTTGCAGCTATGGCTAACTATGAGTTCCAATGTATCAGGAATACTTGCCATCCTTTTTATGGATAAGCTAGTGAATATACAGTAGCCTTTTCGTTTTTTTGCTTTATCAGCAACTATAAGAGATATGTCAATGACATATTTACAGACCATCGACGAAGAGAATGCTGAGGAGTTCAGAGTGGCTTTACTTCAAGATACCATATATTTCAGATATGGTTGGTTACAAACTGAAAAAGCTGTTATTCCATCATGAAAAATTACCCTTCTGCATTGCTCATTGGTCGCTGACTTTGCATCAGGCCATATATGGCACCTTGTAAAACCATTTTATATTTTAATCTCTGATGATCTAGGAGGGGTGGAAGTGCCCTTTATGTTTAAAAAATACTTGTTAAATTCTATGAGGGCCGATTAAATGCTAATATGATTGCCTAACTCACACGTTTGAGCTGAGATACACTGGAAGCAAATGTTAGACATACTTAGGAAAACCTTGGATATGGGAAAACCTATTGAAGCTACTTGTGGTGGCCAGGTTTCTAAACAATTAATGAAATCAAAACATTGACAAGTAGCCTGTTTTTGTTATTTTGACTTGAAACAGATAAACACTGTTTGTATCACAGTAAATTATAACAATTTTTCCACCACAATAAAAATCACAATTTTAGTCCACTTATATGTGAGGTTGACTTATACACCGCAAAATATGGTATGCGATATTTGGTTTTCCTCTTGGAGCTAACCCTTCCACCTCCATCCTCACACATCTCTTCACCCTGTTGTCATTGTTCTTCCTTTCCACATACCGGACAACCTCAATCTTACTCTCCTCAGTACCTCATCTATCCTCTCAACACCAATTCTCACCCTCAACTTCTTATTAGTTCTTCAGGGATACGCCACTCATTCATGTGCATGACCATCCTTGTCTCTGTATGTTCCATCCTTGTCTCTTGTCTCATCAAGTCTAATTCACCTCACATCGCCTATGTTTTCCCATGATAACTCATGAATACATATTCCAAATGAATACATATTCCAAACACGTTATCCAGTGAAAAATGTTATCCAGGCATGCTTGGCTCATATAAACAGCTCCATAGAATGCTTGTTGTGACAACCCACATCTAGTTGTTTACATGGGAACAGGTCAGTTTGAAGTATAAGTATTCAAGTTAGTCTTGCGACTTAGTACCCAGGTTTAGGTCGACTTGAACCAACATGCAGGCTAGACCATGTAAACAACTGACAGGTAAGTCAGTCCAAACTAAACTTGGGTCAGCTCAGCCTCATGTAAACACCCTCTCAATGCACATATATTATGACAAATTGAAATTTGTAACAGTAATATATTGCTGATTTGGTGTTTATACCAGAATAAAAATCTCATTGTATGTTGTTTGAAAAATCTGACAGCACTGTAATACCTGTAATTTTATTTATTTACATTACCCAACAAATTAAATGGATTTATGCAATAAAAATAATTAACATGCAAAGTAAGTGTGCTGCCGGTCTTGTGGTCCCTTGGGGCCCTATATAGATATTCAGGGTGTGTGCACTGAATGCCTTACGTCAATGCAAAACTCGTGGCATCTGACGGTCCTCCACTTCAGGGCTTATTCGTGCGCTGTTCGTCGTACACGATACTTCGTTCCCTCCCACCCAACCCTCATCTAACATAGCTTAGTATTGTGCTCCCGTGCTTCGGACTGTGCTACTTTGCTTTCATTCATCTGTTGCTTGCTGGCTAGCTGCTAGTGCGGGTCCGTACTGGGCAACGTCGCCGTACAGTCGTTGGGGGACTGTATTTGTGCCCCTGCTGTTGCTCAGTCGTGTGGGGGGTCCTCTGGGTCCGTACTGGGCAACGTCGCCATACAGTCGTTGGGGGATTGTATTTGTGCTCCCTGCTGTTGCTCAGTCGTGTGGGGGGTCCTCTGGGTCCGTACTGGGCAACACCGCCGTACAGTCGTTGGGGGACTCTATTTGTGCTCCCTGCTGTTGCTCAGTCGTGTGGGGGGTCATCCGGGTCCGTACTGGGCAACACCGCCGTACAGTCGTTGGGGGACTCTATTTGTGCTCCCTGCTGTTGCTCAGTCGTGTGGGGGGTCATCCGGTTCAACTGCTGCTAGCGCTTGTGCGGGTCCGTATATTCTGCAACGTTGCTTATCGTTCAGCCGTTGGGGGACTGTATTTGCGCCATGTCTTTGTTTGCATATTGTCGGCAGCTGCCAGTATTTGCTTTCGTCTGCGGGCTACCTTATTTTATGTTTGTCTCCTGTGCTGCTGCATGTGTTTGCTCCATCGCACCAGTAATCTGGTTCGCTGCTTAGCTACTATTTTCATGTTAGTGTGTCTACAATCGCGCCAGTACATCTGGTTTATTCCCCGGCTATTCTGGGTGACTTCCTTTGTGTTTGTCTCCTGTTCTGCTGTATGTGTTGTCTATGTATCCATTAACATTAGTGTACCGTCGCGCCAGTGCATCTGGTCCGCTGTTTTGGCTACTATTTTAATGTTAGTGTGTGTACCATCGCGCCAGTACATCTGGTTTGTTCCCCGGCTATTCTGGGTGACTTAATTTAATTTATGTTTGTCTCCTGTTCTGTTGCGCATGTGTTTACTGTGTATAAAGTAATATTGCTGCTCGGCTACTCCGGGTGATATTTTACTGTTAGTGTGTACAATCGCGCCAGTAGAACTGGTCTGCTCCCCAGCTATACTGGGTGATAACTAAAATGCTTGTTTGTCTCCTGTTCTGCTGCATGTGTTTACTGTGTGCAATCTCTTTTGTTGTTCCATCAACTTAAATGTTGTCTGTTCTTGTGCATGTTCGCAGCTATATTCTCTTCACAGCAACGCTCCTAAGGCAATCCTCCATAGGAGATGTCCCAGTCATCTCCATCCTCTAGCTTGATGTGGCTCTGGTTTGGGATCAACTTCAAGGTCGGGCCTTGTTTGGTTCCCTGCAGGCATTGTGCAGGCGGTAGGCTGTAGTAGGGGTAATTTGTTATTATACGGTAAGTGTTTTTCTCCACTTTATGTGTGACAGTAGTTCTGGTCAGGAGAGGGTAATTCTCGGCAACATTGTAACAAGTTAGTTGGGGAGTTTAGGCTCACCTGGGGCTGCTCTACCTATGAGACCGCTCCCGTCTTTGTGGATCTCTGGGTCCTGTAAACTGTTCCTCAGCTATTAGCGTAAAATCCTCTCGACAGAAGAATGAATTGGTTCAGGACACTGCCCAATTAGGTGCGGTTCCATACAGCGTATGGTCAGGAATCGCGGGGCTATCGGGGGTGCTATCGCAGACTCTTGCATAAATGTTAATCAGTACTAATACTGTACACTGTTGTATTTTTGTAAATGTAGAATTCGAAATAATGAACACGACGATGGAAGACACTACGACGCATTGCCATAGCTAGACAAAACGTCGGTTTATCCATTTTAGCATTCGTTTATCGTTGATAACAAATACAAATTAACGTACTACTCACTAAAAATGTACAAATCTGTATATCCTGTGTTAGCTGAACATTTCAAATTTCAGATGATTTGAGTACTTCCTGACCAATTCGATTGTAGCACTTATGATATTATATCTCGCGGTAACATCCAAACTCGAAAGATCATGGAGTTGAAGTTAGTATCACGTACACTTTGTGCGAATAGAAAATAAATAGACGTATATACAGCATGAACAAACAGTAACACTAACAAAGAACTTCTATTCAGAAATTCACAACTCGCGCAATTTTGTCAGCGTTCCAAATCACGTGTTATTTAATAAAAGTAACAATATGCCAACATGTAAAGATTCCAAATTTTATTTGAAATGTTAAGCGTTATATAACATGATATTAAGGCGACATGGAAAACTTTAGAAAATGATTGACAAGATTGAATCTTGCAACAATAAAGACAGGTTTGAATTGAAACATGGTGAAATAAGTCGTGATATTGGAAACTTATAGAAGAATGAACATGACTGACAACATGAAGTTCAAAATAAATGCAATTCCGCAACAGTAAATCACTTTACAGTTCCACGTTGTTCACCAGTTTCACACAGGACATACTGTCCGGACACTTGATATATCCCTTCCACATAAAATATTTTATAATTACTCACCAAATTATCAGTTTCTTCGTTTCCCGAGATCAGTGATTTACCGTCTTGGCCAAGATGTAATAAGAAACTTCTAATGTCATTTTGAAACGCTTGACTGCTTGGACCTTCGTTAGTGCTTGTTGCTTGTTCACATTTGTCGAACAACATAGCAAGCAGGGGGAACAAAGGATGACGATATATTGCGAGTTTATCTGGTTGAGAAACCTCGCTTGCTTCGGTGTGAGCCGCGGCTTGTTGTTGTTGAGATTCTTCGTACGACGGAGGCGGCTTATCTGGAATAACAAAATGTGGATATTCCGGTGAGCGTGAGACTGTGGGCTCTTCTTGAAGAACACTGCCTGAAATCCCAAGACGCGTTGTCCCTGGCATCCCGTCCATCTGGAACAGCTTTGCTTGAGAACAAAATAAATGTATGTTTAGAATTCATACCGAAGGGTAACTAAGAATGAATTGTGGATTTATTAAACAAGCTGGTGGGCTCTACGTCTATACGCGTTGAAGTAATATAACGAGGTGTAATTCAAAGCTATTTTATATGCAAGGAAACAATTACTAGACTTATAAATAAAGAACTAGAATGCGACATTGACTGGCAGCTTACCTCTGTCACTCTTCGTCACACACTGAGGCGCTTTGTGGCCGCGCGGTGCCAACACCTTGTAGCCTCGCCTATTTCCGTTTTAATAATGATAATAAAGTTGAGGGCTTCTCAAGCTTGATTGATGTCTGCCTTGGCTTACGAAGTAGTCGAATATCACAGATAAAGCCGACTGAACTGAAGCGCATTTGCCCAATATAATATTTTATAACGTGTTGTCTGGGTTCGACTACAGTTCGACAAAGTCATATCATATGAGACTTATAATAAGATGCATGGTATAATTCGTTTCAGAGAATATAAAATGTTCGTGTCGGTCCGTCGGCCCATAGTCGGCCCTACTTCAGAGAAAAAACAAATGTTGGTTATCAGTTTTGATCTATTTATCTCCCGGTCGGTTAGCACTGCGGGAGAGAATATTTCGAGAAAGAATGTTTTCTTAGATGGTTGATACATTTTAAAGTTACAGTGGTATTAAATTCCAGCTGGAAAGCGTTAGAGTAGGATTTTAAGATTTGTGGACTGATTGTGTTCTGTGCCACGTATTTCTAGTTTATATTTGATTGAACGTGACGTTTTGCGATTTTAGTCTTCGATCCGGAGCCGGCTCACCGGCTTCGATCATGCCGCGGCGTTCGGTCACTTAAAAAACTCCGGTTAACATCAGCGGCAGCGCGGCCGTATTAAATTTTCATGCCGCATGAAATTATTGTTATTTTAAGGTCTATTATGTTATACTTTAAAATTAGTTATTAGTTATCTTTTAATTTTGAAGTAAAGGAACTCAGTGCTGCTATTAAAATTGCAAAATGTTTCCGCGTCAGGAACCGGAAAAAATGGCACTGGAAAAAATGGCACCTTCAATGGCACCTCAAAAACTGCGCTATGTTGCCGATTGTTGCTTTGATGACTCATACCAGTTATTGTCCCGTTGTTGGAGAGCTGTTTCAAAAATATCATATTATTCGTATTTACGCGTACTGGAATTTGGAGCGAAATGTAAGTGATCAGTGCAAACAACAAGGGAGGAACGAAACTTTGCTTTGGTGGCTATATGTACACCAAACAGGTACATCAAATATGTACACCAAACAGATTACGCAATCTGTGTGTAGATTACATCGACTGAGGACGGAAATCGTTAGAAGAATTTTTACGGGGTGTTGGAAGAAACATTCGCCTTGGTGGTGTGTAACATTATATGAATAGATACAGTATATTACTATATTACCGGTCTCCATTTAAACATTGGTCCCATGCACTGTAGTTTGTACAGGGTCAATTAATATGTTTCTTTTTGTCTTGCATAGAATAAGTTATAAATAGAGTGACACATTCTCAACGTTTAATATATTTCAAACAATGGGCATGAAGACGGAAGCATATATTTGAGTCAGTCTAATAGAAATAATAGTTATAGGAAGCACACAAAATGCAGGAAACTTCACGACGCTGTCAAATAGTATGTTCATTTTGTCGATTATAAGACTATTGTTGTTGAAGCACAAGTACTTTGCGTGCCTTTCGTGACGCAAACATATGCCTTGGATGATTTCACTCAAATCTAAACCGCGCACTATGTCAGAATCCAGGCTCATGATAGTAAGATGAGTAAGGCGGCTGGGCCCATAGTAGTGCGCATCAAGTTCTTAATCAGTTTAAGCTTCGAAAAAGATCGCTCGCCACAGCAATTCGCAACCATCAAGGTGAGATATATCTTGAGTGCGACTTCTACATTGCGGGGAAACATAGCTTGAACGTCTTTGTCGATGATGAGAGAGTACATGAATTGTTCCATGCTACAGTCTTCCTCTTTCTGATTCAAGAATTCTCCGAGAAAAGACTGGAACTGAAGCAGCTCATCGCCAAAATTCGCATCTAGATCGTTAGAGTAGAAAGCAGTCAACGTTTCTGCAGCAATTAAGCTTGAATCGAGCCTGGTTGCATTGTTGGAAATTCTAATTCTAATTCTTACGGCGATCTCCAACTCCAAGTGTAGTTCCCAGACTTTTTTCGAGAGATCAGAAATAGAGCAAATTTCACTATCTCCTATCTTGTGTTTCGGGAAGGAAGGTTTGTACAGCGCATATATCGAAATAGACTTTTTAATCGTCACAATCTATTCAGTATGTACATTGTACAGTTACTAGAAACTCAAAATTCAAATATCCCTTGAGTCGTTTCGCAACTAATAAACTTTTTTTCAGTAAACTCTCACGCGGGGCCCGGGGCAGCTGCCCAGTTCGCAGCTGGGTTATGCTTCTCAAGTATGGGCTCCGGGCAGTCCGTAGAACTAAATATATAGAATTGAACGTGTCCAACGACGGGCTTCGAAATTCATTCTGGATCTATACCCGGCTTCCTTTGTGACATTAAACACAAAGAACGACTACTTACGACTAAACTCCTTCCTTTAACGTACTGGCATGAATACCTAGACATATTGTATTTTTCTACAAAACTAACCACGGCATCAACATGACAACATCCTCAACAAGACCACCCTACCAACTCCTCAACTTAAAAAAATAAGATCATCCAACCCTGCGACAAATATCAAACCAAAAAATCTAATACTTCGACATACCAAAAATCATACACAATTCGGACAACAAGAACATGGAACATACTACCAAAAACTATTACAACAAAAACATCACACTCTCAAACTTCAGGAAGTTACTATTCAACTACTACATTAACGCACTTAACAACACATATGACATAGACGACTCACGAACATGGAAAAGCATATGCTTAAAATGTAATACAGCTCGAAGCCTTACGAACCCACCATCGCGTTGTTTTTAGTATATATCGTAGTGAATTTGTTGTATTTAATGTGTTGTATATCGCTATGTATCTTTAAAGTGACTGTTGATATCGCACTTGCTTTGGGGCCGCAGTAATTGGCACTATAGCTGTTGCGGTTAACCAGCCTATTGTCTTAATGTCTGTATTTATGTTTGTAATGTGTATGGCAAAGTTATTAAAATTAAAATTAAATTAAAATATAAAAGTATAAATAATAGATATATAAAAAGCACCTTTAATTTTGGAATGTTCTTGTTGAGCTGTTATCTTTGTTAAATATTTCTACAGTAATAATAAAGTATTTTGAACCATACTCAGTCTAAAAGTCTAAAAGAAGGACATTCTTTATATCTTCGATTGTTTTTTCTTGAGGTGCCATTTTTTCCACATAGTTGTTAAATAAGTGGTGCCATTTTTTCCGGTGCCATTCTTTTCGGTTACCGTGCGTCAGGCCTGCGCGATGATAACACGAACTCGTAGATTCTCGGCCATTTTGAAAACACGTTTATTAAGGCATTCCTGTATTTTATTTTTATTTTTCGTGTCGACAAATTGCAATTATTGCATCATCCCGGATAGCCGATAGGCTTTGCGAAACCAAGCGGTGTGCTCATCTCATGCCCAATTCAGTCTTTGGGGGCTGAGCCGGGCTTGCCCGGTATTACTGGACCGATCCCCTACGACCTTCGCCCCATCAAATCTTCCCTGGGGAATGAGGTTTCCAGTGACAAGCGCATGAGAAACTCAAAACGCAAAAATAATAAAATAGCAAGTAAAATAGCTGCTGCAAAAGTGTGCAGTGAAGGTGCATATATTAAATGTTTTGAGAATATAATGTGCAACCTTTTATCTTACAAATAATTTTAAGTTAGAAACCAAATTAAACTATCTTCAGGTCACTTTCAGTTTTGCTATAATTGTGGAAGAACACCCCATGTAGGCTACAGCGCTTCCTTACAAAAGAAGAGCCTGCGAAGGAGGCAGAATCTTCACGCGTATATATATGGACACGCCGATATATATATATATATATATATATATATATATATATATATATATATATATATATATATATATATATATATAGAAAGGATTTATGGTGAAGGAAAATTTCGATTGTTGGAATACATACATTTATAAGACCAAACCGGGACCAGTTGCAAAAAATGCAACTTAGCGGCCTTCCGGCTGGAATTGAACCCGCGACCCTGCGATTGCTAGTGCAGTGCTCTGACCACTGAGCTACGGAAGCCGTTGCCGAGAGCCTTGTCACGAGTTCTGTATATATGGTGGTAATGCCGGGATAAGATTCTGGGTATATTATAGGTAATATTTGGCATTTCACTCGATCAAACTACATGTTGAAAGGATTTATGGTGAAGGAAAATTTCGAGTGTTGGAATACATACATTTATATATTTATTTATATATATATATATATATATATATATATATATATATATATATATATATATATATATATATATATATATATATATATATATATATATATATATATATATATATATATATATATATATATATATATATATAGCAAAGTGAAAAGGTGGTAAACTGCCAAGAATTTAGTGACGAGATACTGACGTTTCGAGCGGAGCCCTTCATCAGAGTAAGACGAGATGAAATTAAATAAATAGGGCTTATATATATGCCAAAAGGGTGTCACAAGTAGAAAGTAGCCAATCAAATGCACGGGAGATAAACGAACTAATAATTAATGAGATGGGAAACGTTAGATCATTTGCTATTTTTAACAGTCGATCAGCAAGCAGACTGAGGGGGCGGGAGAAATGACAGGTCCAATATTCAAGGGGATTAGGCGATAATATTAGCATAAGAAACAAAAACTTGAAAAGGAATGAAAGTGCATACGCGAATAATAAAAAATTAATAATAATAAAGGTTCCAAGCAAACTAAAATAACCAAAAACTTGTGGGAAATTAAATAAAAGAAAAACGTTCGTTAAGACCAAGAGGATGTGTGGTGCCAAGTTTAAAAATGAGACGCTTCTCTTGACGCTTGCGGTTATCGTTGCCACCGGAGATGGGAAGGATGGCACAGACTTTCATGTCTGAAACCAAATGGTTGGAGCTGTTGAAATGGCGGGCTACAGGTTTGTCACCATCATTGATCCTCACGGAACGAAGATGTTCAGCAAACCTGTCTGAAAGACGTCGCCCAGTTTCACCGATGTAGATTTTAGGGCATTTATCGCATGAAATGCAATAAATTATGTTGGTGGACGTGCATGAAAAAGCATGACGGATTGTGTGGTCGAATTTGGGGGCAGTAATAACTGTAGTGGGATTGAGAAAAGCGCATGTGTTACAGCGGGAACGGCCGCAAGAAAATGTTCCCGCTGGTGCCGAGGTATTTTGTTTAAGGGCACTATGTACTAAGGAGTCACGAATGTTTTTATTACGGCGAAAAGATACCAAAGGGTTGTCGGTGAAAATGGCTGACGTCTCAGGATCATTTTGTAAAATGTGAAAATTCCGATTAATAATATTTTTAACTTTAAAATTGAAAGGATGAAATGTTAGAACTAAAGGAATTTTATTGTTTGAAACTCGTTCCAAAGATGGTTCAAGGGCGTCTAAACGGGGGACGAGAAAAGCTTTCTGAACGGCGAGGTCTAAAAGGTTGGTAGGGTAACCACGTTGGACAAAAAAAGATCTCATTTCCATTGATTTGACTTGAAAATCTTGGTCGTCGCTACATAAGCGGCGAAGACGCAAGAATTGAGAGTAAGGGATGGATTGCTTAGTGTGGTTGGGATGAGAGGATGAAAATAGAAGATAACTATGGGAGTCAGTAGGCTTGTACGAGACCGACGTTTTCAGCGAATCACCATTAATCGAAATTAAAATATCAAGGAACGACACAGAGGTCTCGCTGATTTCCCACGTGAACTTCAGAGCAGGATGAAAATCATCAACAAAGTTGATGAACTGCTCTAAAAGGACACGTGAACACGACGCTGTTCCTAAACAGTCATCGATAAATCTTCCGAAAAAATCAGGCAAGGGACCCGTGTACTGTTCAAAGATCTGTTTTTCAACATAACCAACAAATAAATTAGCATAGCTTGGACCCATTTTGGTGCCCATCGCAACACCACTTATTTGTTGATAATGTTCACCATCAAACGAAAAATTGTTAAGGGTAAGCACTAGTTCTGCTAAGCGGAGTAACGTGGTTGTGGAGGGTTCTAAATTAGTGCGCTGATCAAAGAAAAACTTCAGAGCTTCAAGGCCATCACAATGGGGAATGACGGTGTATAAGGACTTGACGTCCATCGTGAAAATAAATTTATCGGAACTACTGAAACGTAACTGGTCGAAAATTTGCAAGGCATGTTTAGTATCTTTGATATAAGAAGGCAACTTCTTAACCAAAGGATACATAACGTTGTCTAGAAAACTGGAAACGAGCTCGGTGGGGCAACTACAAGCGGAAACAATCGGCCTGCCAGGATTGTTAGGTTTATGGATTTTAGGTAGGAAATATATGACAGGCGTTCTGGGGGTTGTTAATATAAGGTTAGATGCAGAGGCAGGCAATTCACCGGCTTGGATGAAATTCTTGATGGTAGTTTTGACGGATTTTTGGTGAGATTGAGTGGGATCGGAATTCAACTTAGTATAAAAGATGGTGTCGCTGAGTTGACGAAGAGCCTCTTGTCGATACAAGTCCGCTCTCCAGACAACTACAGCGCCACCTTTGTCCGCAGGTTTTATGACAACGTCATTTCGGCATCGTAATGAATTCAAAGCTAGAAGCTCTTCTTTGTTAAGGTTATGAACTTGTTTTCTGCGCGGAGGTTGCAATTTATCAATGTCATGGCGGCATTGTCTTACGAAAAGATCAAGGGAAGAAAAATCACCTTCGGATGGAGACCAAGACGACTTCTTGGGGTTGAGTTCTTCGAAAATATCCTTATTGCTATTGAAAGTGGGCTTATCATGAAAAAAGGCTTTGAGGCGCATGCGGCGGAAGAAAGATTCGGTATCCTCTTTAACTGAAAATAGATCGATGGGCCCGGAGTTGGGAACAAACTTGAGACCTTTCGCAAGAAAGGATCTCTCGGGGTCAGATAATGGCAAATCAGAGGGAATAGTGAAAACTAGACGAGTGACTTCGTTAGAGGAACTAGTGCTTTGGGAGGGATTCGGGGAAGGACCCAGTAATTTGGCCAATTTGGACGCCTTAACGTCTTTAAGAAAAACATAGAGTCTGGAATTTAGCATGCGAATTTGTTGAACGATAGCGGTAAACAAAATAGGTGGGCAGACCTGGGAGAGAGAGGACTTACATCCCGAGATGTAGTCATCAGTATGTTGTAAATTACTGGACATAGATTTAATAGTGATACGCATCAAACGACGGGAATGACTCGAACAAGCCGCTGATATGTGATGGGAATAACGACGATCGATAGCGGGGAGATTAAAAGACAATAAATCAAAAGAGGATCTAAAACCGTAGGGAATGACCCCCCGATATAAACAACGACTAATAAAAGTAATGTGACTGGAAAAACGGGTTTTAGATAAAATAAGGTCAAACAAACGTAGAGCATGATTACTGATCGACGGTAAAAAAGGAAGCAAATAACTTACCATTTCGTGACGGAGACTTTGACGAAACTTCTTAAGGTTAGGCATGTCGCAGCGGTATATAGAATATCCGAGAGTAGTAAAAAAGTAGAGTGCTGCGTAGACAGTGTTTTGAATATATAGCAAAGTGAAAAGGTGGTAAACTGCCAAGAATTTAGTGACGAGATACTGACGTTTCGAGCGGAGCCCTTCATCAGAGTAAGACGAGATGAAATTAAATAAATAGGGCTTATATATATGCCAAAAGGGTGTCACAAGTAGAAAGTAGCCAATCAAATGCACGGGAGATATATATATATATATATATTATGCACACGCCGATCGCGTATGACAAGAGATTTCGAAACGGGTTGGTCCGCGCCAAGTTGTTTATGTATGCCAAAACTATCTATATATGAGTGCCAAACATACACAACTAAACTAACACGAATGTAAACTTGAAAACAACTGTAAATGGACTAGAAGCCATGCAAGTGGCACTGACTATCAGCGCTGTAGTGGGGCATATTGTAAAACGCGGACTGGACTGGACTCGTGGACTGGACTCGTGGACTGGACTGGACTTGTAAAACGCGGACTGGACTTGTAAAACGCGGACTTATAAAACGCGGACTTGTAAAATGCGGACTTGTAAAACGCGGACTTGTAAAACGCGGACTTGTAAAACGCGGACTTGTAAAACGCGGACTTGTAAAACGCGGACTTGTAAAGCGCGGACTTGTAAAACGCGGACTGGACTTGTAAAACGCGGACTTGACTTCTAAAATGCGTTAAATATTATACACAGTAATCTCATCTTATGATATACGCTAATGACATCGTGAGCAATTGTAAGTTTGTTTGCAAGCTTGTCAAACACAGAGAGCCCATATTGCAAAAGTGAAACATTCGTTCAATAAAAATCAGTCAAACGTCAATGGCTCTTGTTGCGGTGTTAATTTTCAGCCATCTTAAGCTGTAGTGCAGTACTCTGACAACGTTTGGTCTTAAAATGTATATATTCTAACACTCGAAATTTTCCTTCACCATAAATCCTTAGAACAAAAATAAATCCTTATTTTAAGCTGTTATTATTGTATCCTCACTTTATGAACCATCAACATAATGTCGTATAAATAGTATACACTTAAACATAGTATAAATAAGACCTTTTGAGGTATGGCATTTCGGCTCCCTGCATCCTGTCAGAAATCTTGTCAGATACGCAAGCTCTACTCATAGTAACTATGATAAGAACTATCAACAACGATAGACGCTTTCGATAGTTTAACGGTTATTTAGTAATATTTTTTTCTGTTTATCATGAAATAAACACTTCAGTCTGCCTCCGAAACTTGCCAAGGTCTCTAGGCAACGACCTTCGACCTTCATTGTTTTTGGCCGAGTCGTCGGCTGATATTTGTAAACAAATTAAACATGTTTGTTTCTTTTTAGCTAAGATAGCAGCTCTATAAACCATCGTGTAGTTTTGTCTTCCTGTTGTAGCATGCATTAAGAAAGTAGTTGCAGCGGCCGATTCGCAATACGTAAGACAAACACCGAGACATCGCTTTGTTCAACGTTTTTTCGTCATGAGTTTCAGCGAAAATTTCCCTACTAAAATTTCCCATGTAATCGCTCAAAAATGTCAGCCCGAGCTAAATTTAGCGTGTGAAAACACTAAACATGGCTTCTGTACAATTCCCGTGTTTCAGACCACGGACCCCTCGGACTATGCGGGGATTTTAAGTTTTAACATTTCACGAGTGTTAAAAACCCACCGTTCACTTGTTAAAATACCCGGCTATTTTCACAGTTTTCAATAAGTTTTCAATAAGAAAACATTTGTAAGTTTAATCTTACAACAAACAGAACACAAAAAAGCATGTTAAGGCTTTCTATACTTGTTTTTCTCATTTCGTCTTTTAATAACTGTTCTTTCAAAACTATTTTTTTGCGCATGCTTTGGACAAAAGCACAAACCCTTTCAAACCTACACATTGGATGTGAAACTAACACATAGACAGTCCCGGGGGTTTCAATTGACTAGTGCTCAGTCCCCCTTAATATTATAATTTGTTATGTTTGATATAGTTTTACAATTAAAATACAGACATTCCTATTAATTTCTATCCGATTTTTTGAAGGATCCTTTGATGCTAATTTTCCCTATATTTAGGAAGATAATGTCAGTGAGCCCTGTACGTAGTCAATGTATTTTTACCATTTTTAGAACCATTAAACCGCTATCTTATAACGCGCATGAAAATGCAGGAAATGGTGTTTCAGAAATCCTAGGAATCCAACATTTTCCAGCGGATCATGCCCCCAAACCTCCCTAGTTGTCTCTCACCTTAGTAACTTTGTGGAATTGTAGTGAGCTGCCCCCTTGTTAACAATGTAGGACTACACCACTGGCTGAGATGATGAGATCCTGTATTTAATATTTAACGCGTTTTACAAGTCCGCGTTTTACAAGTCCGCGTTTTACAAGTCCGCGTTTTACAAGTCCGCGTTTTACAAGTCCGCGTTTTACAAGTCCGCGTTTTACAAGTCCGCGTTTTACAAGTCCGCGTTTTACAAGTCCGCGTTTTACAAGTCCGCGTTTTACAAGTCCGCGTTTTACAAGTCCGCGTTTTACAAGTCCGCGTTTTACAAGTCCGCGTTTTACAAGTCCAGTCCGCGTTTTACAAGTCCGCGTTTTACAAGTCCGCGTTTTACAAGTCCGCGTTTTACAAGTCCGCGTTTTACAAGTCCGCGTTTTACAAGTCCGCGTTTTACAAGTCCACGTTTTACAAGTCCACGTTTTACAAGTCCGCGTTTTACAAGTCCGCGTTTTACAAGTCCGCGTTTTACAAGTCCGCGTTTTACAAGTCCGCGTTTTACAAGTCCGCGTTTTACAAGTCCGCGTTTTACAAGTCCGCGTTTTACAAGTCCGCGTTTTACAAGTCCGCGTTTTACAAGTCCGCGTTTTACAAGTCCGCGTTTTACAAGTCCGCGTTTTACAAGTCCGCGTTTTACAAGTCCAGTCCAGTCCACGAGTCCAGTAGTCCACAGTCCAGTCCGCGTTTTACAATATGCCCTGTAGTGGAAATACGTGAAATGTATTGAGGTATCTCTAATATTTGTAATTTGTTTTATTTTTGCTGTATACTTGTTTATTGTGGTACTATTGTCATGAAAAATAAAGTCGATGCGATTTAAGAGTTTATATTTTCATCAACTCTTGTGTATATTCAAAGTTGTTAGTTAAGGCCATAAAGGAGTTTCACGAATTTGCGGGCAGTAATAACTGTATAACCCAGCTATGAGCTCTATATATAACAAGACGCCAGTGTTTCGCTATGCGATATTTGGAATGTGTTTGCATTCGGTCATTGACTTCATTTGGAGGGTAAAATCTTTAGGGCGACGTGAAAAGTCTAAACCCCACTGCTCGAAACGTCAGCATTTCGTCACTAAAATTATTGGCAATTGAAACTGTCTACGCAGCACTCTACTTTTTTACTACTCTCGGATAGCCCGGTATTAGCCGGATTGATTAGCTTAGCGAGGTTCTTCTCAGTCACGGCTACTAGTCTATAGGCACCCAAGACTACAACAACCTTACCTGGACGATCACTCGGGCTACTGTGGTAACAAAACAGAGCCGAATTTACGATTCGTGCTTGGTCGCGAAATCGCAATTATTATTGCATCATCCCGTCAGGCTTTGCAAAACTGAGCGTTGTAAATAAAGCTAGAGTAGCGTCAAACTATGTCGGATAAATATGCTAATATGCCTCATCTCCAGCCATGAGCGAGCGACACCGTGCCGTCTGATAATCAGGCTACATCTCCAGCCGCTCGCCTACAAATTACGAGAGTGGCCGACGGGCGCTTTGCTGGAGAGGAAGGCGCACGAAGACCATTTTTTGCTGGCGCTCTATCCCTAGCGCCTAAATGGGAAGAATTTCTTGCTCTTCTGTTAAGGATTTGAAAACTAACTTAAAAGCAGTGGCGTAACGTACTAGGAATTTTTAGCTTATGGGGCCACAATCCGACAAGTGGGCGTGGTTATGTGGGCGTGGTTATGTGGGCGTGGTTATGTGGGCGTGGTTATGTGGGCGTGGCCACGTAGCAAATACCATATTTATTCACTAATTTATATAACATTAAATTTTCAGATTGGCGACACGCCGAGCGGAAATACTCTGCAACAGTATGTCAGAATGAGTTACCGCGGTATCGGCGTATCGTGATGTTTTGCCAACATTATCATACACAATGTCACAATTAATTTATCTCGAAAAAGCTCGCATGGAAATTTCCGACAGAGAATCAGAATTTTCCGACAGATGACCATTTAGACGTTGTGTGTGTGTGGGGGGGGGGGGGGGGGGAGGGCTGGCCTTTAGAATAATTCCAATATTGGTCTTGAAAAAAAGTGGTGGAGGGGGGGGGGGAGTCCGGACCTCCCATTCACCCCATGGCCTCGCCACTGCCTAATACTAACCATGATATATACCCTAAGATACTAACCCTAATACTAACCATAATACTAACCCTAACCGGGCTAAACCCAACAAAAAAAAAAAATTGGAAGAATCAGTTAATATATTTGATTTCCGTTCAAAACGTTTGCCCGCGCGTCTCTATAAAACGTGATCGAAACCTCTTACACGAATGACGTAACAAAAACACGAGAGAAGTGTACGTACTCGGCTCGCGCTTCTCCCTGCTTTCTCAAATTCTAGAGTGTTTTTATTACTTCACGAGGGTTTCGATCACGTTAAAGAGACCATCAAATAATTTCCCAACGCAACCAGGTGATAAATCAGATATAGTTTGACGCTACTCTGGCTTTAAAAAGTTTTTTGAACGTAACTTTAAAAGTTACTGTCCAAGAATCTTAGGTAGCATCTTAGGCAGTACGTTTCAACGTAAACTAGTTGCTCAAAAACCTTTCTTGACGTTAAGGTTGGGTCATATTTTTGCAAAACCTAAGGATCGTATTGCGAAGGAACATAGGAAAGACGCTATTTATTCCATTCCGTGCAATGACTGTGATCAGGAGTACATCGGTCAGACTAAACGTCAGTTTCGTATAGGCGTTTAAAAGAACACCAAAAGGCTGTTTTCTTTTCAAAAAAGGAAAATTCTGCTTTGTTTGGAGGGTATAAATAGGGATCCTATAACTTTTTGGTACAAATAGGGATCCTAACTTTACAACTATCACAGTAATCACACCCCTGATGAAGACACTAGAATTGGAGTGTCGAAACGTTTGGTCATGGACAGTAACTTTTACTCAGGTGTGTTTAATGCCTGGGTCAAATAATTCCTCGAACCAGTGCTTTGTGCACGCGGCCACGTCGTCATTTTTGCGACATATCAATTTCATTCGAATAAAATGGCGCCCTTCAGAGCGTTCAGAGTCAGTACATCCTGTAATCACAGTTAACCTGTGGTAATATGTTGTGTTCGTTTTTACTAAGCAAGTTTTGTTCCTAGTTCCCGGCCCATTCGGAAACTTGCATATGTAAGAAGAACGTGAAACATAATTATGCTGCCGCTGCGGAAGGTCTGCTAGCCGCGGCGGGCTCCTTAATCTCATTTCAAGACAATCTTGCCAAATAAATGTATTGGCTGGCTACTGTAATTAAAATCCAGTTCCCCTTAGTTAATATCTGAGAAAAATATTTGAGTTTTTATATCGCCACTTGCATGCTCAACCGAGCTTTATCAATACGCGTTCGGTTGTTGTTGTTTGGACTGACCATTAACCTGCACGCCGAACTCTATTCTTGTAGAGAATTTATGTTTTACAGCCCCTTGTGACTTGTAACCGAAAATGTATACATGTGCATGGATGCGTATAAGACTAGAATCAATCCCGATCGATTCATTCGATGATTCATCGTCTGACAATAATGATAAATAAAATGGAATTTTTGCGCAATTTACGCAAGACTCAAGTGGTAGGATATAATATTTCAAAACGCGTTAAGAGACGTGAAAATTGGCCAGCTTGACATTATATTACACAATATTGAATATCGAAATTAGCATTATACTGCACTTTCGAAGGGAAACGTGCAACTGGTTACCTTCCTTATCACATATTTGTCATTTACCAGTGAATTTTGTGTTTGCCGCGGATTTTTGTCTTTGTTGACATGATATTGTTCTACCGCTGTGACGAGTACGGAGTACCTCGGCTCAAGCGTCAAAAATGGCGCATTTGGAAAATGTGTTTAGACTCTAAATTGTGAATTTCAATTGCTTCGCCGGGAAGGTTGTTGCAGTCTACCATTCACCGATTTCAAATATGTTGCTACACATTGTATTCAACTTCAAGGATCAACCCGTAAAATTGACATTTACACTTCTTAAATAACTTAAAATTAACGAAATTCTAAGGAATGCAGCGCGCATTATTTTCAATGTCATTTATCATAATCATTACTAAAAATATTCCTACTTTCCAACGTTGAACATTGAAGAACAACCTTAGAACTTACAAAACGCACTGAAAGGTAATTGCGAGAGAGTGATATTCCTACCCGGCAGACCGCGTTTGTAAATGCGCTGTTTTTATCGATTAATTAATGCTTTTAACTGATCACACGAGCTACTGCTACAAAACGTAAATGCTTCAAAAAATAGTTAAAATGGATACGAAGAACATTAACTGCAGAAACAATACAATTTGTGTAATGGCCAATAAACTTAGCTTAAATGTAGCTCAGTAAAACTGAATTTATGTTGATTGGCTCAAAACCAAAGATAAAAAGTACTTTAAATGCTCCCCCAAATATTATCATTGACAATAAACCAATTAAACAAGTTTATGAATGCAAAATACTTGGAATAACAATTGACCAGCATTTATCTTGGAAGAGTAATACTGAAAATATTTGCAAAAAAATAACAGCAGGAATCTCTGCCCTCCGTCGTGTCAAACCTTTTGTTGATAAAGATACACTTATCTCCATATATAATGCTATTGTTCGCCCATACTTCGATTATTGTTGTGAAGTGTGGGATGTGTTTGGCGAAACACAATCAAAAAGACTTCAAAAACTACAAAATAGAACTGCTCGAATTATCACAAACAGTCAAACATGAGCAATGATATAGATCATTCTATTGCTTTACATGCCCTGGGCTTGGGAGCCACTTAAAATGATGAGAAAAAGGGTAAAAGCAAAAATGATGTATAAAATTTTAAACAAAATGGGTCCTGAGTCACTCACTGACCTTTTTACTTATAAAAGTGAGATGACAAACTATCAACTTCGAGACATTTCAAGTAGTCTTTGTTTACCACAACCACGTACCAACAATATGAAAAACAGTTTCATATATGACGGTGCTCACCTATGGAACTCTATTCCAAACGAAATCAGGGCCGAGAGTAAATCCCTTTTTTGTTTTAAAAAGAAAATTGCTACTCACATTTTTCAATCATGACAAAAACAAACACTGTATTACTGTAAATAGTTACTTATTCATAAATGTTATTACTTATTAGACACTATATCTCATATTTTGTAAATACTTTGAATATTGCTATGTTGCTTGTTGGACACTATAACTGTGCCTCGTATTTTGTAAATAACATTAACTTTGTATATACTCCTATTTTTACACGCCCCCTGTGGAAATCAGCTTCGGTTGACGGGGTCAGCGTGGTTAAATAAAGTTATTCTATCTATCTTCTATCTATTTCTTTTTATTTTCCTTGATTTATTATCGCAAATGAAATTTGACCCAGGCATTAATGTACCTGAGTAAAGTTACGTTCAAAAAAGAGAGTAGCGTCAAATTATGTCTGAATGCCATTATATTTAATTAACCAGCAGGTTGCGCAACTGCGGTGACGATAGACGGCTGCTCCACCCATTGAATTCCATTGATCTCAGTTCCCATAAAGCTCACATGAAATTAAAAGTGATCCCAAAATAAATTTATGCTGGCGGCGCTCATATAGGATTATGGGATCGTTAATTATTACGTCACAATTCGACACAATTACAGTTTTGTGACTTGGGAACCAGGCAAACGGTAAATTTTGGTTTGTTTGAGTTGTGTTGATGTAAACGAAATAAAATCAAGGCTTAAGCCATGGACAGGCTACTTTAGGCTTGTTTAATCAATTGTTTTCGATTCAGGGTGAGTATTTTAATAATTTTCATTTTATTTAGTAACTGTGTATTGCAGTATATTCAGTTTACTGATATGTATAGTCAAGTGAAGGCCCATTGTTTTTACGGAACTACTGGGACAAGTAATACATGTAAGATATGCAAATAAGAATATGTCTTGTTTTTAAAATTTAGTATAATTAAAAAGTCTTGTTTTGCATATCGCTAGCTTCAAGAAGGATGGAAGAGTAGACTGTTGTATCCACAACAGTTTACCGGGTCTGTGAATGTGATGTCAGCGGCGAGTTTTTAACTGAAACTAATATAAAATATGATTATTGTTTATGATATATTGTTTCCAAACTCAGTTTACAACTATCTAGCTTCAATTGAATGATTCATTAAAATAGTTTCTTGTTGTATGCGACGTAATATTATTAAATGCCGGTTGGAAAATAGCGGTAATTTTGGTACGGTCAGTGTCAAAAGTTAGCTGGGAATATTAGCTCGTTTCAGTTCACTTTTATATTGACTTGAATAATGAGAAGGAACAAAAGACTTATTGATTGACTTTGTTTCATTAGCTCTAGATTAAGTTTCATTTAAGTTTGAAGTTGTTTGTTTATAAAGACGAAAAAAAAAGTTGGAAAAATTGTTTGGGCCACGCAGCGCGGGGGATGTATATAGCTGTTACCATAGTAACATCATACATCGCGAAAGTCGAAGATGTCGGATTCGAATGCTGAAAACATGAACTCTGAAAATGAACCAAAGGGAAATGAGTCGTCTGTTGAAAGTAAGCCAGCATTAGCTAACTTAACTCATAAATTAAAAGCAGAAGCTCTTCGTAGGTTAAAGCTAGATGAAGAGCAAGAACAAGGTCGTGATTCGGGTAGTGATGCACCAGTTGCTGATAATATAACAATGGCACCAGAGGCAGAGGTATTACTGGAGTTTGAACACGGAGAAACCAAAGAAAGAAATGGCCAACAAAATAATGAAACCGCTTCTATTCAAGAAGATGTGGTAAGAACTCAGAGAGAAACTAACATAAAGAATAGTAATCATTTAAATGAAGAAATTGCTACTCTTGACAACACTCATGTCAACAACGAAAGAAGATCATCACAGCCACTCGCTAAAGAAACTACTACTAGGATTGGTAAAGAGAATTCGATTGTTGACAGCAGAGTTGGGGAAAATACCGCTTCTGATACAACTGAGGACTATTTAGGTACTAAGGAAATAAAAATGGGGGGTGAAAGTGATCAGAAAGTATCTATCCCAAACAATGATATGAAGCCCTGCAGTGACTCTGGGGATGCCAAAAAGAATGATGGTGGCATTATTGTTGATGAACCTGATCAAGATATTGTTAATGGTTCACAAGAAATGCCTAACAAATCTGAAACGTCAAAAAATCTGGGAAATAAACAACTTTCAAGTGGTGAATTAAATTCATTTGAGAATGGCCAAGCTGGGAACAAAGACGGCATTAATACAGATCTTGACAACACATTGGGTGGAGCTGTAAATTTTAACGAAAACATCCCTGAAGATGGAGAACTATGTGGTGAGGTTCAGCCAGTTATATCAGTACAGTTAAACGAGAAGATATTCAAGATGTCTCCAGTGCTTGGTAACAAAGATACCATTGACGCTGATGATGTACATGTAAATGTGACTAAACAAGTTGAAGATGGAAGCAATGGTGAAACGCATCCCAATAATTTGCAAAACACGGGTTATGGGACCCCAAACCACATAGAATTGAAAACCAATGTTGCTTCTTCAGAGGAAAATGGAATAATCCAGGACTCGTCTGAGATTGTTGCTAGCATTGGAACAACTGATGCTGATATTGATGTGTCAACTGGTCAACCTAAAGGTATTCAAAGCCTAGCCAAGATACTACATGTTAAATCCATGTTGTCAGCATTTTAGTGTTCCACTATGAGGGTTGGGACCAATACATGTATATTGTTGTGTCTATCAATATTTTTTAAATATTATTTTGAAAATTGTGTGCAATTTTCCTAATTTCCTAGACAAAATTCCTAGTTAGTTCTATAACATGGTATTATTTGGATGCCAAAGTACAGTACTATATATTGCTTATAACCAGCCTTTATACCCCAGGGGTGATCAACACCTATCTTCTCCTAATGATATCAATGGTAAACCAAGTGTAGAGGTAATGAGAATAAAGGAAATGATCACCAAAGTGAAATCTGACCTGTTTTAAAACATCTCCCAACTACAGTATACTTTTCTAGTACTTCTCCCAACTACAGTACACTAGTTGGAGACTAATAAAGACAATTTGTATGTTGAGTACAGTAAAAAATACATGTAATGTTGAAAAAAGAAAATCATGCACTGTGATAACACATATGTTTCAATGTCACATAAAGCATAACATCTGATGTTTTAACAAAAATTCCACCCTAAAATTTCTTTTTTACAATCAGACTTTAAGAAAAAGGATTCTTGGACTTCTTCATTGTTTGTAAGGGCCTGAAAGTGTTGTGTTAAATCAGTGGCTTTCCTATATATATATATACATGTATATATATATATATATATATATATATATATATATATATATATATATATATATATATATATATATATATATATATATATATATATATATATATATATATATATATATATATATACAGTACAGGTATATGATAATCGCATTTGATCTGATGATCGCATTTGTGTGAAACTCGGAGTAGCAAACAATATTTTAAGTTCATAAGTTATATATATATATATATATATATAATCAAGTCACTAACCAAACTTGCAAAATTCCTCTTTTTTATGTATCTACCGTAGATGAACTGAAAGAAAATAATCGGAGTAAAGTATCTGTGTTTGAGAAAGAACTACAACCCAATCAGGCTCAGGTTGTTGAAGATATGTCTGATGACAAGCAAGAACCTGAGAAAATTAATGGAGACCAAGAAATTAGTGATAAAAAATATAATAAGAGCATTAATGATGATGACAACATTAGCCCCACTGAAACTGAACCAAGTGAAATAGAGAGTGATGAAAAGAGAAAAGGTGATGAAAATGGAGAAAATTTGGTCACAGGTACAGTATAGTGCATGAAGAAATAGTTTAATATTATTATTAACAGTACAGGTACAGTAATGTTGGTCATGATCTTTCAGTATGTTTTACAAATTTAATAATAAAATATATTACTTTGTGTTAATTATATACACTGCTGTATCGTATATATATATATATTACTTTGATGTTATACATGTAATCAGCCCTACTGAGAGGGGGTAGCCGGGGCCATGCAAATCGTACACATAGAGTGAAGAATATTGGCGTAGAGGATGGGAATGCTGGCGTTGCGGGTGGGAATGATAGCATAGCGGGTAGGATTATGATGGCGTAGAGGATAGGAATGATGTGTAGAGGGTGGGAATGATAGCATAGCAGGTGGGAATGATGGCATAGCGGCTGGGAATGATGGTGTAGAGGGTGGGGACGATATGCCATAGAGGGTGGGAATGATGGCATAGAGGATGGGAATGATGGCGTAGCAGGTAGGGATGATAGCGTAGAGGGTGGGAATGATATGGCATAGCGGGTGGAATGATATAGTGTAGCTGGTGCGAATGATGGCGTAGAGGATGGGAATGATGACGTAGAGGGTGGGAATGATAGTGTAGAGGCCGAAATGATACCGTAGAGGATGGGAATGATGGCATAGAGGGTGGGAATGATAGCGTAGCGTGTGGGAATGATATGGCGTAGCAGGTGGGAATGATAGCGTAGTGTGTGGGAATGATATGGCGTAGCAGGTGGGAATGATAGCGTAGAGGGTGGGAATGATAGTGTTGAGGCCGGAATGATACCGTAGAGGATGGAATGATGGCGTAGAGGGTGGGAATGATAGCATAGTGGGTGGGAATGATATGGCGTAGCAGGGTAGAATGATTGTTATAAATATAATGATTATTATTTTTATTATTAATGATGGCATAGCAGGTGGGAATGATAGTGTAGATCATTGTTGATAGTGTAGAACAGTGTGTGTCATTGTTTGTGGCCCACCATCACCAGATTTTCGGGGGCCCACCGGGCCACGCCGCCCCTGTGTAGCGGATCCACTATGGTGATACAGCCTGACGAAAATAATTGACAACTTTTTTATTAACCTTTTTTAGAACTTTCTGAACTGGATGAAGAAAGTAATGGAGATGATACTACTTTACCTGATGATTTTTATTATGAAAGAGCCAGCTCGCCGTTCAACCCATTACTGACAGAAGGTGTTCCTCATAATCTTCTATCATTGCAGTATCCTTTTTGATAAAATTAAATAATAAATAATTAATTATTATATACTTTTTTGTCCAGCAGGTTTCTTTTCTTATTTTCACCTTCTATCACATCGGAGGTCCCTTCGGCATGGTGTGTGGGCTCATGGCTGGATTGCGGAGTTTGCCAGCCATGAGGGCGGTATTCTTCTATCTGGGTACTGACTACTGACTGTTAAAGAGGAAGCCCCTCGATGATTGACCCGGGCACCCATTTTCTACAACTAAGCGATTAAATGCAGCTAAATGGAATTTAACTAAGTTTACGATTTAGTACAGTGTAACGGCGGTGACCAGTCTCCAGAAGGTAGGCAGGCTGAAGCAGACGTCCGCCTGGCGTTGTAGTGTGGTGATTATTGTTCAACGTAGCGTTGCGCGAGGACGTTGTTGGAGCCCGTTATCTTTTGTCCCTCATTCAAAGTTCTTTTAATGGCGGATTCTGCTCTTGTCACCGCGTTATAATCTTTTAAACTCTTTCTGGTAGAGGGTGTCGATGGATAACCCTGTTTCCCTCGAAATGTTTTGCAACAATGATGAACAACCCCTCTTTTTCTTGTTGGAGTCATCAAACAACAGGCGATTTGGTTGGAACGTGTTTGCCGCCCTTATCAGGTGTGTCATACTGTATATACCTGATTTGTAGCTCATAAATGAACTCCGAGACTGGAACTGATTTGCAGATTTTGAGAACATCATGGTTGGAAACTATGACGAAGACGTGTGAGTTGGGTTTACATCTAAATCCAGGTCGCGTCGATTCGGTTCATTTGTGCGTACGTGCATGGGTGTCAGTTTTGCGCAGAGTAGCATAGTGTAGACCGGACAAAAGCTTGTACTGTATGAGGTGAACTCGGGTGCTTCGCCAGATTTTTTTGTTGAATAATTATTCCTATGCTCGCGAAATTTTATCTGACTCATCTGTATGCGGTATTGAAGTCGATGTCTCCCGTTGAAGGCTGATCTTGAGCGATTTGCACTCCTAGGTAGCGAAATTTCTCGAGAGAGATGATGGTTGTTGGATATGGATCCGACGAAAAGTATTTGTATCCACCCACCATTGTTTCCGTTTTCGATGTATTGATCGTATGACCGTGACGTAGAAATTCATGATCCAGTAAAAAAGTAACCTGCGTTGGTTGGATTTGTAACAACCGATCGGTGCGTGGACGCTTGAACTTTAATTCGCTCGTTTAAAAAACTCAGCTTGTTCGGTATATTGAAGGTTATTCAGCTCCTCAGCCTTCTTCGCCCAATGATGATTTTCGAGCAGCCTCAAGAGATTGCGAATTTCTTTGGTGATGGAGTCAATGTTAGTGTCGGAAGCATCGGCGGAGGTGGAAGCACCATCTTTAGCGAGTTGTTTGCGCTTTTCAAGGAGATATTTTATTTCTGGAGATGTTAACAGTATGCTGTATACATGCATTTATTTATGTAAAAACTATTTCAAAATCACTCAATTACGTATTATGACATGGACAGTGCAATCTAATACACTTGTATCAGCGGTGGTGATGATGCACAAGTACGTTGAAAATTTGAAACTTACTGTATCTGTGATTATTTTACTTAACTCTCAAACCAGTCATTCATTTGGTTATGAATGCACCAAGAGAGAAAACTTTCACATTTTGGATACCAACACAGTCATATTTTCCGCTGGAAATTTAGTTCAGATACTTAATTTGAAAAGTATGGAGCAGTCTTATATTGGTGGCACTAATAGTGGTGGTATCGGTGCAATCACAGTAAGTGAGAACATTAGAAATGCAATAAACAGTTGGCTGCTTAATGAGTTTATGTTGTCACTCAAAAAGGTGATATTTAACAATTATTGGATGAGCTGAAGCATGATATCGTGAATTATCAAGATATAACACAAATCGAGGCTTTGATATTTCTCGATATCATGCGAAAACCGAATCCAATATAAATTGTTTTATTATGCATAAGAATTAGTGCTAAAGCAATGCGCCGTCGAAATATATTTAAATAAGTTATAGTGGCACAAGATCAAAATAAGCCACGCAGACACGTTACTTTGTAAAAAACTTTAATTCACTTATTTTCTTCGCTTTCAAATAGTCGTAGAAGATTCCCAGAGCTGAGCTGTCTTCGTGGCTCGTTTTGTGTTGCCTCCTTGTCATCTAATAGTTTCTGCTCCTTGGCGAATCTTTGCGAAGAACCCGCCATTTTCCCATTTTCTTTCACCGTAAACAAGCTGGCAACAACAAGTAGCAACAAGATATTGGAATAATGATGTCATAGCTACACTTTTTGATCCATAATATTGGAACATTGACGTCACATGAAGCTGATGTCACGAATTAGCTGCATGCCAACAGCCAATCGAGATAGAGTAGCGAAATCCTAATAATACAAATAGTCAATTTTCATAGGGTAATTTTGGGAGCACTGTTATACAATTGCTATCAATGCTGCTTCATCTGAAAATGAGAACGCAACAACCCAAAAAAAACTTTGAGATTGGTGGCATTTTGAATTTTCATGATGCTACGCGGGCGTGCAAGATGGGCTTTTCTAGAAAAATGATAATTTATATTATGTTAATTTATATTAACATAATGTGTTTTGTTAGGGAAAATGTATAACTTTCGCAACAGTTGTGTTTATTTCCAGAGATATCAAAGGAACAAAGAGGTGGTTCAATTTTGGATGTTTTTCAGCCGGACAGGAAAGAGTTAAGAGTAAAATAATATAAAAGAATACAGTAGATGCCAAATACTGTTGATTCAATATACTCAAATATTATTTTATGTAGTTACTGTACTTGCAATTGATAAAGCGACTCCAATTAAAGTTGAGGGGAAAATAAATTGAATAGTAAAAGTCTTTATTTTTATTAATCATGAGAGAATGGAAACCCAACTATTCGTACGATTTTCATTGCAGACCTTGTCAGTGTGCGGCTTTTTTGATATTTTACCACAGTTACGGTATTCCAATTTCCAAATTTCAACAACTTTTAGTGGTGGAAGTTTTACACGGTCAAGTTATTCATGAAAGCAATTTAAGATCCATGGGTAATCGCTTCCGTTTCTGCACGTGCAAAAATGTTACAACATGTTATAAGTTGTCAAGAAGCGTATCACGTATCACATTTCTGTGTGGAAGTTGCGTCCAAACGTTGCGACAGGTTTAAGTGACTTCTTCTGTTGTAACGTGCAACCAAAATAAGCGATACAAGTTACAAGACATGTTAAGGCGGATTTCCAGTCCTCGCACGAAGCAAATTTTTCCACCACATGCAGCTCGTTGCAATAAATCGCGGGGTTTCAAGACTGATGAAGCGATAGCCGAGTTTTTGTAACAAACTTCAAGGTGTTTGGATATCCTGATGAAGCACTCTTCTGAGTGTTTCAGATATAGCACCTCAAACAAATCGGTATTTACGAGAAAATCGAGGTGAAAGTTCGATTAATTAAATTTATGTAATTGCTTCCTTCAATATCTAGGCAAGTTAACCATCCATGAATTACTAATGATTTGAAATGTTGACAATTTGTTTTGATTGATTATATTTACTGCGAGTACTTATATTTGCCGCGAGTAAAAAATAGTTCAAAACTATCCGCCACGAGGGCTAAAACACTCACAGCGAGCTTGCTAGTGCAGAGAGCTGCAAGTTGCTTCGTGCGAGGACTGGAAATCCGCCTTTACACGTGTGTTTTAACAGGTTCTTATTTTCTTGTGGTCTATTATTTATATAAATTATGCATAAATTTTCTCCAAATGACTGCAATCTAAGCAAATACAAACCATATACTGTATGCACTTTAAAGGGGATCTGGTAATCCATGAGTTCGAGTTCGAGTTAATTTCGAGTTAATCTCGAGTTGACTTAGAGTCACTGGGTAAACCAACAAACTGTCGAACCAACGGTTTCAGACATTACTAAAATACCGTTATTTTGACGATAATGGTCAAAATAGAAGCTTACCCGCCGCATTAAGTGTCTTCCTAACCCCGTATCGGACGGCAGAAAGGCGGAATGATTAATACTTCTTGAATATAGATGATGTCCGCCCTCGGATCCCGGTCAAGCGGGACAAATTCACCGTTATTTTGACGATAATGGTCAAAATAGAAGCTTACCCGCCGCATTAAGTGTCTTCCTAACCCCGTATCGGACGGCAGAAAGGCGGAATGATTAATACTTCTTGAATATAGATGATGTCCGCCCTCGGATCCCGGTCAAGCGGGACAAATTCGGTAAGTCGCGGAGGAGGTCGCGTATATACTGGGTGGAGATGCCGCATGCCACAGGGGTTGACGATGTCTGGCGAGGTGCAGTCGAGGTCGGGGTCAGTGGTACTGAGGAAGCTTTCCAGTCGGCTTCGTCCACTCGGTAGGACTGGAAGGAAGGTTCGAAGGTACTCATGCCCAATCTGTCTGGGAACCCTCGGTGCCGGTGTGTAGGACGAAGCTATCTGCTCCGCCGCTGTCGGACTGTTGGGTGGACGACGGGGAAACGGGTCGGAAGGTGAACTCGGTGTCGGGAAGTGATACAGGGAGGTCGTGACTTCTTCGTTGGAGGGTCGGGCCAACTTCGGAAGTGCTCGGCCCATGTTCGGAAGCCGTCGGAACATCATCGGAAGTTGTCGGAACGACTTAGGAAGGTGGTTGGGAATGGTCGGACGGCTCTCGGGGGTCGTCGGGAGGGGATCGGAAGGTTTTCGTAGGCCATCTCGAAGCGGTCAGGATCTGTCGGAGGGTCGTCGGTATCCATCGACGATCGGTCGGAGGTCGTTGGTGTGGCGGTACGTGGTTTCAATGCTGGGGGTGGAATATCAATGTGGGTAGTCAGCGGCGGCGCTAATTTGGAATCCGTAGACGGTCGGTAGCATCTTTAGGTCGGTAGCATCTTTTTATTATGTATATGGTTCACTTACAATGTTATTACATAAATATTGATTATCAACCGAATATTTCAAGTTCGCTTGTATATAGCTGAGTGGTCTGTGTAATTGATTTTTACTTGTGAGGTCGGGGTTCGAGTGTTGGGTGAGTATATGATTTTTTCCCATTTTTTTTAATTTTTACTTTTTAACCTTTTTTTAATACTTGGAGGGCGGTCAGAAGAAGAATCTTCATCTTCGTCGTCGCTTAGTTCATCAGGGTTTGGTTTAGAATATCAAAAAAATAGTCGCGCGTAAAAAAGTCCCAAGATGCTACCGACCATCAAAGATGTGACCGTCTACGGATTCCAAATGCGCAGCGGCGGCTTCCTCGTTGGCGGACATTCTCTATTTCCAATTTCCGCCATTCCGCCGTTCACCATTCCGCAAAATACACCGTCCGCACCCCGTATTCAGTGTCTTCATAAACCTAACCCCCGGCCGAAAACTCGGCTCGAACTCTGACCGAACTCGAACGCGCAACTCGAACTCATAAATTCTCTGGTCCCACTTTAAAGCTACACTGTATGTAATTTGCAGCTTATACAATGGAACAAAATAATGTATACAACTGTAGACATATAATAATACACTATTTGTCTGGTTCTGGCTCATTTTCATTACTTTGTGGAGTTTATTTTCTTTGATTTATAAATTTTTAGTTTTGACTCTATTTGATAAAATAAGAACCTGCTTTCAAATTTTAGCCTAAAACAGGTTCTTATGTAAAGGGGGTCTTAAATGGAAAATGTTAGCCTAACAGGTTCTTAAAATCTAGGTTCTTATACGCGGGTTTTTACTGTATTGCGAGCAAATTACAACGCAACAGTGTTGGATCTTAACAAGCTAAGGTTGAGCAACAATGATAACAATAGCAAACATGCTTCTTCTATTCAACAGAACTTGCACGATTTTTAGCTGTGTTGGGGATAACTTATTTCTATGGTGACACATGTTTGTAATATCTTATTTGCTGTAGGTTCACCCAAGTCGACAGTATTTTGCCGTAGCTGAAAAAGGTGTTAAGCCTAACATAAATATTTATGAATATCCATCGTTGAAACTTTTCCGAGTGTTGAGAGAAGGCACACAAGAGGCATACGCACACCTGAACTTTTCTCCAACTGGAACCAAACTTGCCTCGCTTGGTAGTTCACCAGACTTTATGTTGACAGTGTGGGACTGGAGGAACGAAAAAGTGATTTTAAGATCCAAAGCTTTCTCCCAAGATGTGTACAAAGTCGCTTTTTCTCCTGAAAATGAAGGACATTTGTGTACAAGTGGCAGTTGTCATATCAGGTACGAATGTTTCTTTATTAAAGGAATTCTACTAGAAATGGTTATAGAAGATATAAGACCAATCTCGTACGGGTGTATCCCCGTCCGCGTGGGTCTGGGTACGAGATTGAGATAAGACGTGATGGGGAAAAGGTCACTGTATGATTTCGGAAATACTATTTGAAATCTAATACAAAAATATCTTTCTTCGAATTTGCGTTTAAAATGCTCTAAAAGTTACAACCGGGTTCTTTGTTGGGTCACGTGTTTTGATGACGAGTATCAACAACATACCAAGCCAATACGTGTAATCGTAAACGTAATCAGTGTTGAGACAACCGCCAGCCTGTGGGATATATCCCTTATAGAGCAATGTAGTTTTGGAGGGTCCCTGAAGGGATAGCTCGAGCAGCCGCAAGCGCGAAAATCCGTGTCTGAAAGTGGGGGGGATGACTGCATCGTTTGCGGAAAGTCAGAAGGGGATAATCATACATTGGTCAAAAAGTGGGGGGGATATATCCCCCAGGATTGACGCCCTTGCGAGCAGGGGAATCATTACACCAACCAAGTAGCGAATCGTCAGGGGTGAGCCAAGGCCTGACAATCCAGCAAGTCACACAGGCCTTGTAGTCCAATGTGGCCCTGGCATACAATCCGCTATTACTTACATAGAACTGTGGTGACTCCTTGCGCAGCCGAGAGACCCCTCTCCAATGCGACACTCCAGCTTGTTGGAGCTAAGGATTCGAGGCCTGCGATTTCCTCCTCCAATGGGAGCAACCAGCCCCGGCTCAGGCTAGAACTCGATCCACGTTTGTCAGGACATCCGGAGAAGTATGGACATAGCATTGGTACGCATCGCTGGCCCGGCGGCCACGAGTCTTGATGAAGTGATCCGTGAAGCCAGCATAGGTGGATGAAGTTGCGGCATCGATGCGGAAGCTGTGGCTGCTGAAAGAGGGTCCAACTTCTGAGGTAGTGAAAATGGAGCGAAGCCGCTGGTCTTCCCTCCTTCCAGTGGTAAGCCGGTGGAGGCGATGAATAGAGGGTCGAAAGTGCCACCCCGGAGAGTGAGACTGAAGAGCGGAGACGGGGCAAATTGCTTTTTCCGGTGGACCAATGTGCAGCATGACTGCTTGACGGAAGTTTTGGACGTCTTGAGCCGCAGGTGTAGGATACCCGTAGAATCAGTGGAGATGCCGGTAATGATAAGTGGAATGTAGGGTCAAACGTGGTGGGACAGGTGAAGGAGTAAGGATGAAGGGATGGCAGTAGGCTGTGGGTCTTCCTGGCGAAACAAGCGCCGAAAGACCTGGAAAGAGGTTTTTATAAGGTGATCCGGAATCCCCGCAAGGATGGAGCGGAGCCAGGAGTTAACGATAGCCGGAGAACGCGGAGCCCCAGAACCAATGGTGAATCAGGAAGCGAGGGGTTGGCCAATGTGAAGCGTGATACAATGTGAAGCGTGATGGAAGCACGGATCAGACTGGTAAGCTTGTATCCCAGAACGAACGTTGCCCTTAGCCTGCTTTGCAGATGTATTTTTTCCCGCAAAGCAGGCAATGAGTTCAACGACACCTACTGTCAATCCCAATAGAGGATCAAAGGTCGCAAATCCGTGAATACGCGTACTGAAGAAAGTCAACCAGTTTAGCATCAGGCTGCTCAAAACATGCAGTGCTTGAAGGAGGATGCCGACTGAGAGGACTGGATGAGGGCTTGGTAGTCGAATTAGTGACTGGCTGCCGTATATGGGCGAATCTGATTGATTAGCCCCGTGAATGAGACGAGGCGTTGCCACCGTGGGATCTGAGAAAGCCCTGTGCCAGATGAAGACAAACCTAAGGGTGGGTACGACGTAAGCGTAGCCCCCGACCTGAGGGTAGGTCCCCGACTGATGCCGCAAATGATGCCTATATAGAACCAGAACCCTCAAAAAAGCCCTTGCCCTTGACCGGTAGCAAGGCAATAGTCATTCTGAAGAAAAAACATACATAGACAGATGTATAACACCTTGTGGCAAGGTTGGTTCTTGAGAAAACAACACACAGCCCATCGTAATAAGGAAGTAAGCCGTTTGTATAAACGTAAGTAGCACAAGATAGCAACAAGACAGCAACAGGGTAATGGCAACGAGCATACTGAATAAAAATGTTATAGCCTACAGTAATAAGGCAACACGCACTCTGAACAGATGCATAAGCCAGACCTTGAATTTTGAGGCGCGCGATCTCTCTCGCGCGCTTTCGCTCCCCTTAATTTGTTCGTGAGAGAATGATATACAGCGCACCTTAGCTGCATAATTGAAAAGTTTTAAAACGAATGTTTTAAATCGATCACTTCAGTGTTCTGGTCAATCCAAATCAGTGCGGCCATTTTCTTCTTGGAAGTCCTCTTCTCGGAAGAGAACTTTTTTATCGGAGACTGTCGGCTCCTCTTCATGAACCCGAACATTTAAAAGTTTTCAACTACCCAACTTAATTTAAACGTTTTGTTCAGCATATTATTTGCTGCGTGTTTAAGTTAGTAACTTTTTAAGTATGTAATTGTTACAGATACTATAGTATATACTTCTCACTGTTCCATAGTGTTTAATTTATTATTCTATTGTACATTACATAGTAACATTTAGAAAGTATTAATTACTTATAAATATATACTAATAATAAATATAGTAATGTATTATCCATTCCAATAATCAATTTCAACTTGGTTGCTTCCACTCCAGGTTAATTAATTAATATCATATATGATAGAAATAGTCATTGTGATAGTGGGGAGATTGGGGATTAGATATCTATCTGTCACTCTCTACCACACTCCTTAGCAAAACCAGGGGAGCGATTTGCCTCTCTCCTGCTTTATACAAAATTCAAGGTCTGATAAGCATTTAGCATAATAAAGCAATAGGGCAATGGCAAAGGTAATATCACTCCAGAGCAAAGCACACAGCATGCAGCAATAAGCTCATAAACACTTTATATAGATGTAAGTAGCAAATATAGCCACTAGGTAACATCGACAAGCATTACAGAGAAAAACACACAGTATATATGTGTAGCATACAGCAACTAGGCAAAAGGAACAAGGCAACAACCACCTCACACAGACGCATAATATGGCATTAATGTAACGGTAAAAAGGCAACAAGCACTCTGGAGAAAAACATACAGCATGCAGCAATAAAGCAACCAGCAAGGTAATACGAATTCCGAAAAAGAACAAACAAAACATACAGCATGCAGTAATAAGTTAATAAGCACCATTATCACTGATCGATGTAAGTACAGCATAATCTAGCAAGAGTATTAATGGTAATAAGTATTTTGGAGAAAAAACGATTTTTTGGTGGCATTACAGTTTTTTTATAATCTGCCTATTGATCGTTCATGCTTGAAGAGAAAACATTGAAAAAAATGGGTCACCCAGCCTGGGTGTCAGACTTCTTCACCGTGCCTATTTTCCAAATATGTGAAGTAATGCGCCATTTTGAAGGGAATTTGTAACGTGTATGTCGCCATAGCAACGGACCCAATGGTACTGACTTTAACAGAATTCAAAAGTAGAAATATTAATCTATCCATATATAACCCAGTGTCTACCGAATGAAGCTTAAATATACGAAATCTAAGAATATCAAACAGCCATATACCTAAATTTAAAAAAATCTATTTCGAGCAACCATAATTAAGTCACTATTAGAAAACGCGTTGCATTTCCTGGTTGATTTTTCTAGATTTTGGACAATGGCAAACACATTCACTGGTCTTAAGCTTCAAGGTGAATTGGGAAGATTTGGAAACACCGAACTAACAGATATTGAAGGTTAGCAATGATATTATAAATAGATCAATAAATCAACTTTATTTCAAGAGGGTAATACACATAACAGTAAAAACTGATAAACCAGTGGCCCTCCAAATATGAACATAGAATAAAATTTACAGGTTAATAACAAAGCTTAAATCAAATTGCAAAGTTAAAATATCAAGCATTATACCAGAAATATGTTAAAAATCGATACTAAAATGGTCAATATCCTTATATTTGTCATTGAAATGTTGAAATATTGCCTTCTTAAAAATCGTTAAGCCTTGAAGAGTTTTTAGGCCGTTTGGAATGGAGTTCCAAAAACGTATAGAAGAGATGGTGAAAGACCTTCCTCCTTCGCTTTCCCGTTTAAACCTGGGACAGACAAGATTTTTTAATCCGTGTCTAGTAACCTTTTCATTTATATCTGCAAAGGCGTTTATTATCAGAGTCAATCCGTTTATCCATGCTTCATCAAAGAAAGGGATCCATCCAAGCGTTTTGAAAAGTCGAACGATGTTGGATCTTGTATCCGCATCCATTACAAAATGAAAACAAATGATCCAAGTCAATGCTGGCAGCTGATGATGGTGTTTTTTCTTTAAAAAAGGACCATTTTTATCCCGATTTATTATTTGTTAGAAGCAGTTTACAGAATTACCTTGTTACTATATGTGTGGTATCAACCTTCGCAGCATGGAACAACTATTAATTAAAAACAATTCTTTGTTGATATTTATAACACAGGTTTTGTTGAACTTCCTGATGGTAAAGTTCTTTCTGGTTCCGAATGGGGAAACATGTTGTTGTGGGATGGAGGATTGATAAAAGTAGAGATATGTAAGAAAGAGAACAAATTGTGTCATAATGGGATGATTGAACAATTTTTTATGGATGAAGGAGAATTAATGACCATCGGTGCAGATGGATATATAAAGGTAATTCTTATTACAGATCTGCTCAGAGATAAAAAAATATTTTCAAGTGTTTGACTAACACAGCTCTCACTTTCGCTTCGAGATCGCGGTCATTACGGGAAAAATATCAGACCGAGGTCTTGACAGTAATATGAAAGACCGAGGTCTGATATCTTCCCGTAATGACCAAGCGGACGAGGTTAATAAGATGTTTATTATATGGCAATTTTGGACAGCAATAGCGTGACAAAAAGTGAGCGTCACGGGCTATTGAACTGAACACACCGAAAGGATAATAAAACTCACTTTCTGATTGTTCATCCGCTGATTGTGGCTCATTCATGATTTAATTAAAACACTGAAACATATTTGTATACTCTTTTGGCTTTTTAAAAAAAATTGTTATTATTTGTTGTAAGGAAAAAGTTTATCGACACAACCCGTAATCTGGGCCGGTCCAATTACGGACCGCCACGTGACGCGTCTCAGCCAATCAGAGCGCGCGATTTCCCCGGAAGTAACTTATGCCATATAATAAATATAGATGTCGATGAAATCACGATACAGTTTTATTTGCAAAACACCCAGCAAATGCTAAACTCTACTTGCACGCGTTCTTTCTTCTATCATGAGTCAAAATTAATACAGTACCGAAGTTTGCTAATTCTACTGCATACACGGACTTCATATCTTCATATCCCCAGATCAACATATCCCGCCTACCTATAGAATTAACAACAATGAGTAAGTTTCATCATCATCATCATAGGTTGAGCCGTCGCGCGTCGACGGATCTCCAGTGACAAAAAAGGAAAGTCTATGCTTTTACCTTCGTCAAAGGAAATTGAGAGTTAAGTCTCTTTTCGGATAAAAAAAGTCACTTATGTCTTTCAATATGCTCAATCTCGTTTGAGTTCATTTTCAAATATTTCAGAATCAGAAATCAGGATTTGGTAGGATACGGATCGGAAAAATATAACGAATCTTACTAAGATCTTAACAGGATCTTAATAGAATATCAATAAGTTCCTGATAGGATCTTACCAAGATCTTATTATAATCGAGATCTTAGTAAGATCTTAGGGACCAGTCATTATTTATCACCTGGGGAGCGGGGGTGGAGGATTTTAAGGGGATCACTTAATTTTGGAACAAGGGAGTGGGGGGATTATTCAGTTTATATCTAGGCAAAAGGGGGGTGTACGGAATTTCTAGTGAAGTTATATTGCTCATTAATCGACACAGGACAACATTTAACACAAAGATTCTTAGCACTTGTTTCTGTCAATTAAAAAACACTATAAAATGGACACATTTTGCAGAAGAGGCTAATTCAAGCAATACCTGTAGCTGGATAAGACTACCTTAAAAATCATTAGCCTGCCTTAAAAATCATTAGCCTGCCTTAAAAATCATTAGCCTGATTTTTAAATTCTCAAGCCTCAGGTTAGAGGATTTCTACACCCTAACAACATTTGTTTGACATTGTAATTTTAACTATTTCAATAAATATTTACATGTATCTCAAGTAATGTCAAGTTACTTAACTGCCAACTGTCAAAACTAAATGTCAAGTTAAATTAATGACTGTCAGAGTCAATATTAAATCAAGAGTAGAATTAACATCATCATTTATAGTACAAATAACAACATACTAATGATGTCATCATTAGTAGAAACAACATCATCTTTGCTAAGTAGAAACAACATAATCATAATAGAATGGGAAAAATTTAAAAAGTATTTCTTTGTGCATTTGGTCAGAGTGGGGGGATCACAAGCAATTTTGCAGTCCAATAGGGGGAGCAGAAAAATGATCACACATAGTTAGGGGGATTACATAACATGATTTCTTGTCATAAGAAAATCCTCCAACCACCCCCAGGCGATAAATAATGACAGGTCCCTTCGTAAGATTTAAAATCTTACTAAAAATTTTAATAAGATCTTAAATTGCAGTAAGATCTTAATAAGATCCTACAATAAATAATTTCTTGTTCAGAAGTTTCTTATAAGATCTTGTAAGATCTTAATAAGTTTTTCACCTGTGGCGGATTTGTAAATCCAGGATTAAGTTTAGGATTTAGACTATGAGTTCTTATCCGAAGTGAAATGCTGCCTCGGAACATACACAGGAGCAGTGGGTATATTAGAAGGGTATTCCCGTTCGTTTGTTTGATTTGAAATATGACCGTTCGAACGCCAGATAAGTCGTTCAATTCAGAAATATTACAAACGTAAACGTGGAGTTCGATTTGGCAACAGTGTCGCCTGAATTGAATAGAAAATTTACTCGCTTGCTCGTTTCGAGTAAATGTTGTGATTTAGATTGTTATCGAGTGAAACACGGCAACAAACGACAGCGTCTTAATTCAAGGAGACATTATAACCTCAATGTTTTTGACAACACTACAGTGACATCCCGCATGATTTCCGTAAAAATGTGAAGTTCGATTGGCAAAAGTGTCGCTTGAATGAAATATTTATAACTTCGCGAGGCTTGCTCTTTCGAGTAAATGTTGTTCGAATTAAATGTATCGCGTTGAAATGGTCACATTCAATTTTGACATAAACGCGGCATAAAATACAGCTAGAAGTTCAGCGTAAAGTAGAACACGTTGCCGTTAGCGAGTTCCGGCGATTAAACGAACATCTACGAGTTACGTCATAAAACGTCATAAATCTGTGGACATACATCGTTGTTTTAACGTCGATCGACTGTACATAGTTCCGCGAAGAGGTCTGGGCGCGAGACACATGAGAACCCATGTCAAGATTAGTGTGCTGCCTACGGCAGCAATTAGGGTTATGACTCTATAACCCTATATTTACTAACTATTGGTAATTCAAGGCATTGTACCAGTTACTCATTAATGTTAATTCTAGGTAGGAGGATATATACTGCGTAGGTGGGGACAACGGCGCTCGAAAACAAAATGTTTTTTGGGGGGTGGGGGTGATTTGGCCGAAGCTATGCCGACGTCATCAATATCTTCACAAGTGAAAGATAAAGATGGTGTCTTGATTACAAACGGTGAAGATATCAGTTTTTCTGAATAGGAGAAATCCTAATAAGAGAAATATCTATACAATAAAGATAACTATATGGCCTCGGTTAACTTCATACATAATGACATTACTGCACAACATGTTTTATTACAGAGCCATGTTTTCACTGAATAAAATGATTTTATAACAAAGCCATAATATTTTCAATTCGAATGACATTTTTACTTCATAAAACGTTAGAAACAGTTAATAGTATTATTTTTCTAACTCCGAATCTGGAGTTGTTACGTCCGCCATTAATCGATCATGTTCCTGACCAGCGTAACGAAGTGACGTAAGATTCTCAATGCGAAGACTCCGGATAACCTTTCATGTTATTCCATCACCAATATAAACATCACCGGATAACATAAAGGGAATCGAGGTGGGAGGGTTAGGAAGACACTTAAGGCGGGGGGTTAGGGTTAGAAAACTCATTAGGAGGCGGGTTAGGGTTAGAATCTAAGTTGTTTTCGGGTTAGCGGTTATTTCATGACGATTATATACCTCGATTCATTTGGTGATGGAGTAACATGAAAGGTTAACCAAGACATGACAAGATGAGCCCGGAGAAAGTGTGTAATTTTGCGCTTTGTGCATTGTGGGACATTCACCTCAATAATTGAGGTGACTGTCCCATGATGCCTTGCGGTTAACCTCGGAAAACTAGCTATAGACCGGCCTACGACAAGATAATCTTTGAGAAATTTACTCAGATTGTTATGTAACTTGGCGCTGAAACAGAGGGTATATTCAAGTTTTGTATTCAGACGAACTATTCTTGGATTTAAAACTATTCATTTTCTTCTTCCAAAATATAATTCCGTTTCAAATAGATCAAAATATTTATCGCTTGCTTTGAATAAAAACGTTCGCTGATAGCAGTCTTGAGTTCAGTGATTCTCTGACCGTGTAACCATAGAAACAACCTCATTAATCAACCAATCACAATGAACACATCCGTCACACTTTGCGAGCATAAATTACGCACTTTCTCTGGGCGCATCTTCTAATGCTCCTCACAGAAACAGATCACTGTGAAATTTGCCACATGGCTAATTCTTCAAGTAAATCCATAGTGATCAAGGTCCTTTTTTCAAATTCTTCGTCTGAAAGGCTGGACATTTCATCTACTTCTCGAAGAAAACAAGAAAACAAGTTACCTCGACTGAAATTCAGGCGTAGCATTGAGAATCTGACGTCACAAACAATATTACCTTTTGAAATTGCGGGCTCACTTGGAACACGTTCTTAGTAATGGTGGCCTAAATAGTAGTGATCTTACTTCAAAATACCATTTTTTAGTTTTTTTTTACATCGATGATCACTTTCGACCCTGAAATACTATTCTAGTGTATGCTAAAGAAAATCTAAAAAACGGGGATGAATTTTCATCGTAGTGCCACTTTAAAACAACTAATAGATCTTATCTTGACCAAATGGTTATGTGATATGGTATATTTTTCATGTTAGGTATGGGATTTTGAGGGTATCGACAACGCTGATATCAGTGACGAAAAAACCCGTACATTTGAGATGGAACCCATGTATGAAATAAAGGTACTGAAGATACAATGGAACATAGATTAGTTTAGCTTAAAATCAGATTAAAATATTTAGCGCAAATGTACAATTTTAGATAATCCATGTACAATAATGGGGAGGGATTAATAATTCATTTTTACCCATATGTTATAGAAAAACTTAATATTTTCCAGGTTGGCACAGACGTTAAACTAAAATCTATGGTCAAATCTGTAAATTCCAGCACACCAACGATATGGTATGGACAGGTAGGTTTGTGTTAGCTATTCCAGTTGTTTGTAATGTCTGCTTATTTAAAACAGAACTACTCTGGCTTGATCGTTGTAAAGTTAGGGTCCCTATTTATACCCTCATAGAACCGATGATGACGTTATCTATTAACAAGATGCAAATAAGCTTCTGGTAACAAACCACCGTCATCGCGATTCAATGGGCGTGGCGCTATTGATATGCCAAGCCTCCAGACAACGTCTCTGATGGTACCGCGGATTAGTGGTAATAATTTTGGAATTTTCCCACGCAATCTCATGGTAGGCTACACACGCGTGTTCCGACAAAGCAGAATTTTCATTTTTTGAAAAGAAAACAGCCTTATGGTGTTCTTTCAAACGCGTACGAAACTGACGTTTAGTCTGACCGATGTATTCCTGATCACAGTCATTGCACGGAATGGAATAACTTTACAACGATCACCCCTGATGAAGACACTAGACTGAAGTGTCGAAACGTTGGGTCATGGACAGTAACTTTTAAGTTATGTTCAAAAAACGTTTTAAAGCCAGAGTAGCGTCAAACTATGTCTGATTTATCACCTGGTTGCGTTGGGAAATTATTTGTTATACATTTTTCATCAAGTGTTGTGATAACATAGTTAAGTATAGTGTTTATTTATTTATAGGATGCGTCCGGTGCAATGTGGAAACTCGATCTTTCGTTCACACACACGGTATGCCATCTTTCATATTATTTTGTCTAAAACAGAGGCTGAAAAAAGTAGCTTTCACTATAGGGGGTCGAAACTTTGGAATAAAATCCCTGTTGAGGCAATGAAATGCTTTCAAAAAAATTATATAACCATTGTATTAGGTAACACTCACTTTGTAAATAATATTATTTTTTATAATTCTTGTAAATATATTATAGTTATAGTAGTTAGTATATAGTAGGAAACACGGCTCGCTTTTGTAAATGAAGCGATTTTTCCGTATCTAAATAAAGCTTATGTATGTATGTACATGCTGTGAGTTTATTAAACTACTTAAAATAGGAATATTTTTCTACGTTTATTGGCGTAATAATTTTGAAAATCAACGTTATCTAAGTCTTAAAAGAAATTTATTGAGAAATTAATTGAGGACAGCAATGCATGTCACATATATAAATAATCGTTCAACATGGATTTATTTTGTCTCCTATACTGTATGTGTATACTTCCATTCATACTTCCATGTGGATTCGTCTATTATCTTTCCTCGTTCCAATCCTTCCTCAATTATTTACTACCTTTTTTAGAGTCATGCCCCTGAGAAGTTGTTCACCTTCCACGCTGGTACTATTACGTGTGTTGAAGTCTCTCCAGTTAGCCATTTGGTTGCTACATGTGGCTTAGATTGTGAGTGAATAGATACTATAAATATTGGGAAAAATTATTGTAGATTTAATTACAGATTTATGCCAAAACGCGAAAACTAGGTCATCATTTTGTTCAATATAAAAATATTAGTCTCGCCAATGATCAGCAGCCAATAGAAAGTATAAATATACCTTAGCGCGTCATGAGGAAATATTAACAATATAACACTTAAATGCAGAAATCACAAATAGACATTTGGTCGATTCACAAACTAAGGCTTTCTCTGGTTAACGAGACTAGCTCTCCTGAAGCTATACGTATGTGCACTGCCAGTATAGTCCGATCTTCGGGATCCTTCATCAATGATCCTTCATCAATGATCCTTCATATAATTTACAATCTGCGCATATTACCTCCTGCACTCTTTTTATCATCCGATTTATATTACGTTCTTGGGACATGAGCAGGTACATTTGATTTGACAATTAAGTTCATTATTATATAGATTACATATTGTTTACTAAAACTAGGAGTAATCAAAGATTAAGGTGCGTTCGACGCATGTGGGCCAGCAAATGATGAATGAAGTCGGTTTATAAACATAAAATCATGCTGAATAACGACTTATGAAAATAAATAAAGCTAATAATTATATTCACATATGTTATAAGGTATAAGAAACAAAAATCAAAGTTGCAAAATGAGAACCACCTTAAATGCTAAATACAGATAGCGCAACACATTACACAGCCCCTTTATCGTAATAACGAACCTTCTCATCAACATTGTCATTGTATATAAATCATTGAACGAACTTTTAACTGATGCAAGCTACATCAGTTAACAGTTCTCATATAGAAGCTAATAAACTTAACTATACCACTCACCATGGTTTCAACAAGTTTAAAGGCAATATTTACATTATTCACCATATAATACCATTTCAATCAATTTTACCCATTCCTGATTGGCTAATGACATCAGTATTAAACTTAAATTTTTTTACTACTGGTATTTTTAAAAAAATACCCCTAGTAAAAAATCACATCCGGGTGTTTGGATTTTAATATTTACAAACATTAGTTTTCCCACTTCGTAGTAAAATTTACGGGTATTTAGGAACGCAAAAAATTGATTGAAAAGGTATTAAAAGGAAATAACACTTGTTCTCGAAGAATTAATGAAAAATCGCTTTTTTCATTAATTCTTCGCGAACCATGTTATTTACTATACTAATATTGGTTGTTTCTTAATATGTTTATGACTTATTTTATTATATTTTTAGCTGCTGTTCGACTCTACGACTATGTAAACAAGTTACCTCTGTGCTCGGGAAAATATTCTTCACCTGCAACTTCTTTGTTGTGGCTTCCTAAAACGGTAAGTATAGGCTAGTTTCCACTTGGAAAATTTTCCTGGGACAGGAAATGTTCGTTTGTAATTTTCCTGAATGGAAACTAGCCTTTAATCCGTTACACGTTTACACGAGCAATTTTTCTTTCACATGTTTCACTTTGATAAGTTTTATTTTCCCGTGTGTACGAGGAAATATGACATTTCTCCTTGACGAGTCTCCTTATTGAAAAGCCTCAACAAGGTGTGTATGGCATGTCAAGGAAGAGATAATAAGTTTACGATATCTCACACCCAGATTCGTGTAAACTACTGTAGGCTTTAGAAAACGCGATAAACATGCAATAAATAATACCATTACATTTCCAATTGTCTCATATTCTGAGCCTGTTCCAATTGTCTCATATTCTGTTGTACTACTTGTCTTGGTCAAAGTTGGAAAATGTTACACATTAGGTTTGACCTTGACGTCGTAAGTGCATGTCGGAAATTTAATGGTGGACACCAAAATTGTGAAAAGAAATTGACGGTACCGAAAAAGATGGCGGCTGTACATTTTACCAGAATGCTTTGCGACCTTAAATCACCTGTAATAACAGGTAAACATTGTTTACCTTATAAATATGAATTAAAGCTTCCTTGCTATTTCTACGAAATTCAATATTTACTGCGCGCAAGGAATTCTGGTTAAATGTACTAGTCGCCATCTTTTTCGGTACCGTCAATTGTAAATATCAAACTACTGTACATTTTGGTTTCAAATGACAATATATGCAAAGAAGAAATTTTATCTGCCTTCCCTATTTTCATTTTTTCGTAGATCTTTGGGAATTGCAACAATTTGCTTGGTTAAAATATTGGGTTTTAAAAATAAATTATAATCAAAATCTTTGACATTATTCGAAGGACACCATTATATAAACTACACGGTGGTTACAATGGTATTTAAAATGTGCAACCAAATCTATTCTACGTATATCCATAGTTAATAAAACCGTACATCCGAGTTTTAATCTTCATTATTTTCGTCTACACACAGGTTGACCCCAAAGGTACTTCCATTCTGACTGGTTTCTCTGATGGCGTTGTTCGTTACTTATCTGTTGCAAGAGATGATGCTCCCACTTCCAGAAACAAAAGAAATAAGTCAAATTTAGAGTTTCAGCTCGTCCAGGTTTTCAAACCTCACACTAAAGCTGTTACATCCATCGTTGTGGACAAACATGGAAAAATACTAGCAACTGGTGTACGTTTTAGATCTTCATTTTTCGTAATGCGTTAGTTAAAGTGGTACTACGATCAAATTTTTACCTATGGATATTTTTACGTATTTATATAGCAGAACTACAAAATAGTACTCGATCGAAAGCGTTTTGCGATTCGACGATGGCAAGTATTATTTTTCTGACTCCGAATCTGGAGTTGTTATGTCCGCCATTAATTGATCATGTTCCTGACCAACGTAAGGAAGTGACGTCAGACTCTCAACGAGAAGACTCCACATCGCTAATTCTTCAAGTAAATCCATAGTGACCAAGATCCTTTTTCAAATTCTTCGTCTGAAAGGCTGGACATTTCATCTACTTCTCGAGGAAAACAAAAAAACAAGTAACCGATTTTTTTTCGTTGATCATGGCAGTTAGTCGTGTCGCACGTTTGTTGTGTTATATCTTTCTTATTCAATTGATACTGTTTGACTTATTTTAAGACAACTAATGATGAAATATATGCTCATAAGATCTACAGCAGCTCTACCAAATACAAAGTTGGGGAGGATATTACGAGAAATAGCTATCGCCAAATGCAGGTCCAGCCGAAGAAAATGTCAACCATCAAGAAGATGAACGACGTATATTATCGACGTAATATATGTCTTATCATTCAATTGACGCTATTATCCACCTTATTGCAACGGTGTGGGGACATTGCTGTAAACCCTGGTCCTGCTATTAACAAATCAAATTGTGTTGCTTGCTTGAAACCTCTAAAGTCACAACAAGGTATGGCTTCATGTAGCGGCTGTGGAGGTGTTTTTCATCACGGATGTGTTGGTCCAGATTATGATGAAGGAAGGAGGTGTTTATTTTGCAATCTGTTAGCTTCAGCGATTCCAGATGACACCATAGACATAACTCAGTCTTGTGTACAAATCAACGAATTGCGAGAACTACTCTCTTGCCGTGGTTTGAAGTTCTGTTATATTAACATATGTTCTCTACTTCCTAAAATCGAAGAACTTCGTCTCCTAATCCATTCTCATCCTGGGATACATGTCCTGGGAGACCCACCTATCACCAGAAATTAATACTTCTGAAATTCACATGCCCAACTACACGATATATCGGAAAGATCGAAACCGGAATGGTGGTGGTGTGTTAGTTTATATACACAAGTCTGTATGCGCCCTCCGCAGAGATGATCTCGAAGAGGCGGTAACTGAAAGTATTTGGCTCGAGATTACACAAACAAGAAGTAAAAACATTTTGCTAGGTAGCTATTACCGCCCTCCAGAAAACTCTGAATATTCGGATAAGGATTTCTCTGATAAATTTCAAAGTAGTCTCAACCATGTTAATATGGAGAACAAAGAAGCCATAATCCTTGGTGATTTTAACTGCAATTTTAAATTTACAAAGCTTGATTGCCCAACAAAACAACTGAAAGAAATCTTACGAGTGTGTAATTTTAAACAAATGATTTTAAAGCCTACAAGAATCACGAAAACCTCCAGTACTCTCATAGATCTCATTTTGACGACAAATCCTTGGAATATTTCTTCATGCGATGTCATTAGATACGGACTAAGTGATCACGACATGGTTGCATGCGTAAGGAAACAAAACTGTCATCGGTTTTCCCCTAGGACAATAAACTGCCGAAATTACAATCGATATAATGCTGCCAAGTTTAATGAAGATCTTAAAAATGTCCCATGGGAAGAGCTTTTTTGTGAAGATGTAAATCAAGCCTGGACAAATTGGAAATCATCCTTCCTTGCAGTTGTAAACAACCATATACCGCTAATTGATAAGAAAGTTCGTGGCAAAAACTGCCCTTGGATTAATAGTGAAATTAAAGAACTAATTAAAGAAAGGGACTATTATTTGATTAAAGCAAGAAAGACCAAATCGGATGAAGATTGGAAGGAATATAAACGATTACGAAATACGACCAGGATAAAAATTCGAAAGCAAAATGGTCGTTATAATCGACAAATGATTGATGAAAACAAAAACAATCCTCAAGATTTTTGGAAAACGATCAAAAAAATTTATCCAAATGGTAAAACTCGAAATCGTAATAAAGATCAATTAACATTGAAAATTGGAAACTGTCTCATTACAGATAAGTTTTCCATTGCAAATTCCGTTTGCAATTTCTTTACGGAAATGGTTCAGAAGCTTCTTCCAACGTCATAGTCCTCTGCTATCGATTGCGGTGGCACGCCAAATAGCATGTATTCCATAAAAGAATCAAGTAGCCGTTTCATCATATGATGCCTGTTACAGATGATTTTGTTGAAAAACAATTGCGTTCATTAAAAACGTCCAAATCTCCAGGTATTGATAACATTCCTCCTCGTGTCCTGAGAGATTCTGCGAAAATAATTTCACCTTCGTTGACAAAAATCATAAATCTCTCAATCAGTTCTGGTGTCTTCCCGGATGATCTAAAACATGCAAAAGTGATCCCGATACACAAGAAAGGTAGTTTGCAGAATATGGATAATTATCGACCAATATCGGTTCTACCTGCAATATCCAAAGTCTTTGAAAGAGCTGTGCAACTTCAACTTACTGAGTACTTACGAAGAGAAAAACTACTATCGCCTTACCAGTGGATTTCGAGCATCATATTCTACGGGGACTGCAGTTACGTACCTTTCTGACTCAATTAAACGCAACATGGATCCTAGTTTATTGACGTGTGCAATTTTTTTGGATCTCCGAAAAGCATTTGACAGTGTTGACCATAACATTCTTAGTAGAAAGCTGGCAAGTTATGGAATTTGTGAACATTTGTGTCAGGGGATCTAGAAGGCCCTTTAAGAAAGTTAATGACTTCGAAGATGATTTTAATGTAAATGCTAATGCAGCAGAATTTTTTTAGATACTTTTACAATGGACTATTTACATAGATACTTTTTAATTTTTAATTTTTAATCTTTTAATTGAGTTGTAAATTAGGTTTAGAATTATATGTATAATTGATAGGTTTTTAATAAAATGAAACTTCTTTGATTTTAATTTATAGTTATGGAATTAGTGAAAAAGAAAACGAATGGTTGAGCAGCTATCTAAGTTGCCGTCAACAATCTGTTAATATTGATGGCGTATATTCACAGCCTCGAGATGTTATAAACGGAGTCCCACAAGGATCTGTATTGGGGCCAATATTATTTACATTGTTTATAAACGATTTGCCAAACTGCTTAAGTACCTCAAATATCATAATGTATGCCGATGACACTGTAATTTTCTGGGCACACAAGGACAATGAAACTGTTCATGAAACTCTGAACCGTGACCTTGATAACGTTAGCCATTGGATGGATGAGAACAAGCTTTTAATACACTATGGAAAATCAGAAACAATAACCTTTGGAACTCAACAAAAACTGCGTACAATACAAGAAAATCGTGACATCAAAATCCAAGGTACAATTCTCAACCAAGTAACCTCAATTAAATACCTTGGTGTTTATCTGGATCAGAAACTAAATTTCAACGATCATGTCAACACACTTATGTCAAAAGTATCGACCAGATTAGGAGCGTTGAGTAGGCTGAGAACAAATCTAACTATCCTTGCGTCTGCGAATATATACAAGGCAATGATTTTACCACTATTTGACTACTGTGACATAGTATGGCATGAAATTAGTCCAACTACTGCTGATAAACTGGAGAAACTACAATATCGAGCCGGGAAAATTGTCATGCAGTCTAATCATGTCAATCTCGTTGAAGAGCTGGGCTGGACATCGCTGATGAACAGACGCAAATACCATCTATGTGTCTCCATATTTAAGTACCTTCATGGCTTTGAACCACAAATATTATGTGACAATGTTGTTTTGTTTCACCACAACTATAACACTCGGCGTAATAGAATAGATATCAACCTTCCAAAAGTGAGAACTGAAATAGGCAAGAAGACATTTAATTATTCAACCTCTAAGCTGTTTAATACACTACCCACTGAAATGAAAACTCTTGAGACTATTTCTAAATTTAAATCCCAATTAAGGACATTTTTAACTTAACTTGGTATATTATTTACAGTATCTTTGCTATATGTATGTATATAATCTTTGAGCATTGCCATCATTGTCACTCTACAGTATATGTTGTAGTTCTAATTTCTGATACAGGGCCCTCATTGATAACAGCATCTTTTTGTTGACGAGGTTTACCCTGTTTAAATAAAGATTTTCAATTCAATTCAATTCAACCTCGACTGAAATTCAGGCATAGCATTGAGAGTCTGACGTCACAAACAATATTACCTTTTGAAATTGCGGGCTCACTTGGAACAAGTTCTTTGTCATGGTGGCCTAAATAGTAGTGAGCTCAGAGCTCAAAATACTTACTTCAAAATACCATTTTATAGTTTTTTTACATCGATGATCACTTTCGACCCTGAAATACTACATCTAAAAAACGGGGGTGAATTTTCATCGTAGTGCCACTTTAATCATTGTCGTCATCGTCCTTTCTTCTTTTACTGTTGAATAATCGTTGTAATCCTTTTGTAGAGTGAAGACTGCTCTGTTTTCTTTTTTACTGTTGATGAATCATGTAAGCCTGTTGGATTCATTGAGACTGCTTCGCCTGTCGTTTCAATTTCCTTTCTTGATAACGCTCCAGTAAGTATCATCATTTCTGCTGTTTTGATTGTGACATTGAATATGGTAAGATTGCTCAATGCATGCACACAAGCAAAATAATTTAGGAAGTTTGAAGATTAAAGGGACACTCCACCCCAAGTGTTGCTTAAATGAAAGTTCTTGAATGAGAATGCGCATTAGTTTTCTTCTAATCTCTTTAGTTTTAGAGAAATTTGGCTTTGTTTATCGTATTTTTGGTAAATTGAAGGCCACAATTTGTTGTGCTGATTGCGGGGAATGCTGTCGCTACCATTAATTTTTGACGTCATTCAGTTATAGAAATACTACACAAAGAAACCCTTTACAATAGCATGACAATAATGTGGTCTTAGTTTATTGTGCAGGATTTCTATTCACGCTATTGTGAAGGATTTCTCTTCAAAGTGTTTCTATCACTCAATGACGTCAAAAATTAATGGGAGCGACCGCATTCGTCCGCAATCAGAATAAAAATGCCGGCCTTCAATTTACAAAAATACGATAAACAAAGCCAAATTTCTCTAAAACTAAAACGATTAGAAGAAAACTAATATCCATTCTCATGTATGGCGACAAAGAACTTTCATTTAAGTAACACTTGTTTTTGGGGTGCCGTGTCCCTTTAAGAAGTTTGCTGCGCTCGGGGAATTTGACAAAATATAATATTTCGTCGAATTCCCGAGCGGAGGGGTCTATATATTATATATTATACCAAAACCATCTTGAATACTGTATGTATTATGATGCAAGTGAAAGTTCACGTGAAGTGATTTACCGAAGGTCATGTAATCTGTAATTTTATAAGTTATTTTGCTTTGTTGTGCCTTGAAAATGAGTTAAGAACGAAGTGTAAACTGAAAGGTCGAGCATTAAATCGTCCTATTTAGAGCGTTAGAAATGATAGTTGACATAATAGTAGAGTGGAAAGAGACAACATGTCATGAACATTTTATTAAAGGCAGGGGCGCAACTAGAAAATTTCGAGGGCAGGGGTTGAATGCAAAAAAAGGGCAAACTCGCCCAGTCGTCATTGGTGGCGAAAAATGTGTGTTTTCGGAGGGCTAACTACAACCTCTAGGGGGGTCGTGGTGCATGCTCCCCCGGAAAATTTTTGAAAACTAGAGTCTCTGAAATGGTATTTCCTGCATTCTGAGATTGTTCCTCACAGAATTGTCAGGTTCATTGATTGTGCCCAAAATGTGCACGTTTGGGAGGTGAGGAAGTCTGTAAGAACCGACATGGCACCAGAATTCAAGGGGAAAACGAACCAGACCTTTGAATAATTTAGTTTATCTTTCGCTGAATATCCGTTGGCGTTAAACAAGGGAACAAACAGTGTTTTAGCTCTAAAATCCTAAAAAATATTGGGGGTGGCTATAACCAACCGCCGCCCTTGCGCTCAGTATTCTAAACAATTTGGGATACTAGATATCTTCGTTATGTTTCTTCAAGAACACTCAACAACCACCACAACAACAACCTTACAGCAACAACACCCAAAAATTAACATGAATGATTTACAAAATATATAAAGCACGTTCTATGAGTTATGACACGCGTGTAGCATCTTTTACAAGGCAGAGTGTGTTTGAGTATGTAGACTATATACATTAAGAACATACTCGGGCCTTAAGACTAGTATTTGTCAGAACGAAATGCTGTTCTGCCATTTCTTCAGCTCTCCGCAGAAAATGCGGAAATCCGCTGAAAGCAGGAGCACAGGCGTAAGAAGACTCGTACCCAGAGCCTCGCCGCACCCGGTTAGAAGCCTCTGCAGAGTCTCGCCAGATTTGCAGATAATTGTATTGCGTACTACTGTACGTACAACAGACGATTACTTATCTGTTTATCTAATGTCTAAGTAAGTATTGATAGATAGTATTAGAGGTCTCACAAAAAGGGCAGGAGTTAAAAAGGGCAGGGGTTGCAACCCCCCCCCCCCAACCCCCCCTCTAGTTGCGCCCCTGAAAGGGATACTCCATGCAGCCAAAATACAAATGTAGTTCATATAAAAGATCTTACTGACTTTAGTTTCAGCATTCCTATCAATTTAGTTAAGAAGATATGGCTAGTTGAAGTTGAAAATTTGAGGATTTTGACGCCATATGGTTTCGAAAATATGACGTCATTTGATTATTTATCGGCAGTGGAGTGTTTTGATGGCGATCACATAGTGATAGCTGTTATGAATGCTCTTTGGACGAAAATTTGTCGAAATAAACTATTTAGCTCCTCATGCAGGAAAGTAAAGGAGCTTCTTACTAGGCATAATACGAGATATAATCACTCAGTGACGTCATATTTGAGAAACAAATATGGCATCGAAATTGGGCAAACTCTCCAACTTCAACTAGCCATATCTTCTTTATAAATTGATAGGAATGCCGAAACCTTGGAAATAAACTAAAGTCAGTAAGATCTTTTATATGAACTACTTTAACGTTTGTATTTTGGCTGGAGTATCCCTTTAAGAATAAAGAACCAACAAAGTAGAGTAACGAATTCAATAGTTACTGATGAATATTTATATTAATTGTACAGCCATCGAACATCTGAAGATGTCTTTAGATGTGGACATTACAGGTGATAGGACACGTATTCATAATCTGGTTTAGCTGGGGTGTTGGAAGGTTAGAATCATCCAGTATAGAGACGGTGGTCTTGCAGGTTATTCCGCTTTGATAGACATCAACAGCTGTATCTTTATTAACAGTATAGTTGCCAGTAGCCACGGTGAAAGACTCTGATATGTTTCGCGTTTGATCCTCCGATACGTTTATAGAATATGATCGAATACTCGCTTCATTCTTATGTCCCAAGCTGGCCATGATGTGCCATATTCATACATATTAGTATACGAAGCCAGCCTCGTATCCTGTTTTAGCCGAAAAGGGAAATCGAAGTTAAATATTGAAAACTATAGCAGCTATAAATCATGTTTATGCATACAAACCTGCTTCATCTAAAACTGTTATGGCTGTTGATCGTATGGAATGATTTGTATAACGCTGTGATAGTTTCCCTTGCTGTGATATACGAGCCATCATCCGCGCTAGTGTGTTTTTACCAAAGGGGGCTTTGCAGAACCAGGTTTCTTCCTCTGGAAGGAAGCTCTCCAGTGGCCTTTGCCAAAGATCTTTTCATGTTTTGTTGAGTTTACAAAAATGATTCTACTGGACAGGCAGGATTCCCTAAAAAAGTATAAATTCACAGTTTAACTTCATATTATTCTATACGCATAATACACTATGTGTACATGAACGCTCATATATTGTAATTTAGACATTCTTCCTTGTGATACATACAGCTCCTGAAGTTAACTCTCGATGGTTTTTATGCAGTTCGTCCAGTTATATATAACTTATTGGATTATTTAATATTTAAATATTTAAGTCGAGAATTCGATATTGGGCGAGACGGAAGGTCGAACCTAATATTGTAACTCGAGACTTAAATATTTCGCCATATGAATCCAATAGCAGTTTTATGATATCGAACAAAATACTATAAACAATGAATAAAGAACAGCCCGTGTAAACAGTCCAAAGGTTCTTGCCCAATATGTAGCTGTCCTACATCGTAAAATATTGGGCTGCCACGTGATGCTAATAGAGACAGTTGATTGGTGGATTATGTGAGAGGGTATAATGCAGTACTATATTAGCGCCTTGACTGTTAACATGCACGCACGCGTTACCCCACATCGTCGTGCTACACAGAACAAAGTTTGGTCAACAACTCTTGCATATATGCATATTTTCAATGCACAAAAATTACATACTAGGATTTAATTTCACTAGGTTATCAAGGTTATTGTTGTATTTGGTTGTTTACAGTGTTCATATGATGTCTCTTATATTAGGATCCAGGAAGACTTCTGGTATTTTGTAAAGATGGTGCAGTGCTTGATGTCGAGGTTCCGAGGACAGGAACTGTTGATACGAATAAATCATTTCGAATTCCTCTTCAAGATTTGGTTAAAAGAGAATATATGTTCACAAGAGTTAAAGATAAATTGCTGGTGAGCCTGTTATATTTTAAATATACAGATAAGCCCGTATGCAAATATTTCCATGTGCCAAAATCTTATGACTCACTACATGGTAAATATTGCAGACCATCCTTTACACTCCGTATTCAATTCATCCCAGGCTTTATGTGACTCCCTCCCTCCCGCAAGCAATCATCTTCTGGACGATCTTTTTATTAGTATATTAGTATTAAGGTTAGTATTAGAAAACCATTAGGTGAGGGGTTAGAAAACCCATTTATAGGACGGGGGTTAGGGTTAAGGTTAGGATCTAAGTTGTTTTGGGGTTAGCAGTTCTACGATGTATTTCATCATACAGGCATGCCCGATCGTATGATAGCTGTACAATCTCGAAATAAAGACTGGATTGAGCTTTCTATTGTATCTGATGAGCTGATTTTGAAGCCTGCATATTTGCATAATGTAAATTAACGAGAGATCATTAGAAACTCCGAGTTTGCAAGCAAATCAAACTGTGACGCTAGCAAAATAGGTTTAGTGTCATGGCCAATATAGTTTCTTTGTTAACATTAAATGCATAAAATCTTCATCTAATTTGACGTCTCATATCGGGATCTTCTCTCACTGGATAATTAGAGGATCAGGGACCAAAGTCGCAGTAAATCTGTAGGTAGGCGATGAATCGTTTTACCCAGTAATTTGGAAAATGTTTTCTGGTCCTCTTTATAGTAATATTATTTTATTTTGTCGATGGTAAGAGCACATAAACCATCAAAAAACCTCATAGGATTCTCAGTTGGTCCCTTAGTAATGGCGGACTTCCGGCTTCATTTTCTGAACTATAGTTGCTCGATCCAGTCTTTATTTAGAGATCAGTGGTCCCACCTCTCGCGGATACTAAAAAAGATCGTTCAGAAGACGATTGCTTGCGGGAGAGGGTCAGAGAACGCCCGGGATAAATTGACTACCTTTCCACTCATGTTAGTGAACAAGATATCAATCGTAACTTGTAAGAATTGTGTATACGCAAGTGAAGATGCCGATTTCGTTTACTATTAAATTGGTTCTCCAAATGAAAAATAAGCTCACAATTACTGTATTTAAAAATAATGTTAAAGTGTCTACGAAGTGAAAAACTCGGATTTCATATTTTTAGACAAAATTCAAACTTGTCAAGTAAATAATCATTCTTCAAGAAATGAAATAAATGTGGTACATACTTTTCGAGATATCGAGGTCCAAAGTTGGCCCTTTGGCATAATTTAACATTACAAAATAGGGAAAGAATGGTATCGAATATATGGTGCAGATGACGTATGCAAATTAATGATGAAATCCATTGTTCTTATGTATAGTCTTCATACGTCATCAGGAACTCTAAGCGAGCGATAAATTTCTTCAAAAACGGATTAGCCTTGCCTAACTTTGAGAGTTAATAGTTCGACGACTATCTACCACTTGAAATTTTCAGTGAATGCTTCTGCTATGCTAACCTGTTGATTAAAACAAGAAAACTGACGATTTTTTCACTTCGTAGACACTTTAAAGATATCATTTCAATTAGCGATCGTACAAAGTTTGATTTAGAAATTAGGTGTACCATTAAAATGGCCGAGTTTGGGAGGAATGAGACAAGACTGCTTTTGATGTCACAGCCTCAACAAGCTGGGCTCTGATTTGTAGATCTTGAGGCTATGACGTCATTTTACCTCTCTCGGATTTTACCTCTTTTAAACCGGTAAAACTGGTACAGTACAGTTAAAGTGTATATGAAATGAAAATTAACTTTGTCTTTTTGGAATGAACTTTTGTATATTTTCTACTGTATATCTCATTCCGTTCTGGAGATATTCATATTTGAAAGATACGCGAATGAGATAACCAATGAGTGACGTAAAAAATTGACACAACATTTTGATTTACTGTGTAATCCAGTTTATCTTCAACATTATTTTACCAAATCATGTGAAACTTGGCACACAGATAGAAACCATCAGATCAAACATTGCTAGCCTAATTTAAGTTTCCAGACTCTCTCAAACATAAAGACAGAATTTATTTATTTCGTGCCGTGACATTTGTTTTGATTTTGGTGTGTATATTTGCTTTCCTATAATTGCTTTCCTATATAATTGCTTATATCACCCATAAGTTGATAGCGTAGTGGCGTATTGAAAATTGCCGCCAAAACATGGCTACAGAAACCGGTGAGAATACGAGATTTGTTTCGCTTGTAACTCGAGGAGATTATGGTTGAGAAAATAGAGTAAAGAAGCAACGTTTTAGAAAAGATCGTTTAGCAAAAAGGTCGAAGTAGTCTGATATGGCTTGGAGAGATGAGGAGCAACATGCACTAATCTTGCAAATAAACCTCAATTAGCTCAACACAAAATTATGATCGTTCATTATAATGATGTAAACGGTGACACGCGCGATCCATCTTCTTTTTCTTATGTTCATTTTGAAAGAAATACCTCGTTCGAAGAATTATCGCATCATTTTTTCGATTTTTATCAGGCAATGTTTTGAAATGAGAACCTGTTGTTTTACATGCAGTGTTTTATATTCCGATTTTGTTTTGCAGAAAGCTGAAGAAGATGCTCGAAAAGCGAAAATAAAGGAGGAGAAACAAAAGCGCAAAGAAGAGGAGAGAAAACGGCGACGTGCGAGAGGTATTCCGGAAGACGAAATCGAGGAAGAAGAGGAAGAAGAAGAGGAAGAAGAAACAACAGAGCAAACTGATGGTCAGGTTGACCATGGGTCATGTGTTACAATTCGTGGATTCCCCTCAACAACTCTGGACAGATTTTGGATGTTGATGGTAATCTCTACAGTATATGAGCTTTATTTAGGTAGACATTTTACACACTGTACTGTACTTAATCTGGCCGATTTCTTATCCTGGCTCATATTATGTAATCGATTTACTCGTGAGAGTATTGCAACATTTGATCACGAATACTCCTTGTTACATTTATGATTACGTGTTAATATATACACTGTTCGTAATAAAGTAAATGGTTTGAACCTAGGAGTATCAAAGACTATATTGTTGGTGACTGACGTTTCGACGGCCTCAGCGCGGTGGTTATCTTCAGACTCTAAAGATGATACCGCTGAGGCCGTCGAAACGTCAGTCATCAACAATAGTCTTTCTCACGACTACAACAACCTGAACGATCAAATGCACACTTCTAATATACACTGCTTTAGTGAATGCAGGAGAGCTCGGAGTGGATATATCCTCAGATAAATGTTTCTGAGTTCCGGACAGGAATCGAACTTGTAACCTTCTGATTGCCGGTGAATGATCAATCCCACCTATCAATCGCACCGAATGATCAATCGAACGGATTAATTGCAATTTGTATAGAATTTTTCATCCAGCAAAGGATCCGATAATTCGTAGTTTCAATGTTCTGCATATATTTAACGTCTTTTAAAGTTTATAGTTACGCTATAATGTTGTTATTCTATATACAAAATATTTTTAAAACTTTGAACCTTTTTCGAGATAAAAAATCAATTTGGAAGCTTTTTCAATATTAGAAAAACGTTGAGCTCTTTCAATATCAATTTACTATTTTCCTAAATTTAGCTTCTCATAATTTCTATACGTTTAACCTTCTAATGGTTTGTATACATGTTTAGAAACATCCCACTTGAAAACGTCCGTAATCTTCGTTATGTTATGTTTCTTATTTAAGGATGGATGGGATGCAGGTTATATCTATGAATGTGAATTTTCCTTGCTTTCATCAGAAGACTCGCTTGTTGCTCAAGAGCCAATAAATGTTATCAAGCTTTTAGACTGCAATGACGCTCCTATTCGATCTTATACTTACAGGTAAGGTAATAGAGAGATGATCTTATACTTACAGGTAAGGTAATATAGAGAGATCAAGCTTGACGTTTGTGCAGGCTACATGGCGAAAGACAGAGTTTATTTTGTTAGTATAGGGACGTTTAGTAAACAGAACGGCGACGACAAGGTCTTTTAGAATATAATTCATGGTCGTTGAAAAGAAAGAGAATGATTAAAGAGTAATCTCAATGCTGTCCTCGTTCTCCATTTTAGGAAAATGGGTCCGCCATCAAATTCTTAGAGCCGCAAAATCCAACCAGCGGTTACACGGTGTAAATGAATGGTCTCTGACGTCAGGTGCAGGGTTGAGAATTTTCACTCATTAAAAAATGTCTTATATCTCAGTGATTGCAACGTTCATTATCATGAGGAGTTATAAAACGCATATTTTCAAGTAAATTTGTGGAAAAAATGTGAAGATGGAACTAATATTTTAATGAGTGAAAATTCTCAACCCTTCTCCTGACGTCAGAGACCATCTCATTTACATATCAAACAAACTGAAATATTTCAAAAACGAAGTAAAATAAAAAAGGTTGTAAAAGGTGTTACTCTATCGTTTTACGAGTTCTTTCATATTAGACAAACTTAATTTTTGTTGCCAATGTCCTTTAACTCTTGATATTAAGAACTTATTGGATCTTTCGTTAGGTCAGCGAAACTAATGTTTAGTATAAAAAATCGAAAATGAAGAAACGGATGTTACTGCCCCTTTAAATCGTGCATGCTAGGTTTCTGAACATTACCAGAAATTAACGACAAAATGACCGCCGCTTGAGGGTTAATTAGTGAAGATTCTGCTTATTGAGTAGCTCGTCTACCATTTGTCGATCTCTTAATATATGCAACAGCGATTATCAAATTATTCAGTTACCGGTTTGATCAGTCAAATCTACGATCAGCCAGTTGACAAAATGTAGAGAGAACTTTCGTCAATACTTGTGCCTCTATTAATGATGGAAATTTTAAAATGCCCATTATCCTGTTATTATTAGAAGTTTGGTGATTATTAAAATGTTGGTATAAAACATTAACCGTATTACTCAATATTCAAATTTTAACATATAAGATTTAGGTTCAGGCATCGACTTTTTAACATTTCACCAAACGCTTTTGTAGCCTATTTTATTTGTTGGCTGTTTTCAACACAATTTGGGAGATCGTAGATTTGACTGATCTAATCACACCGGTAATTGAATAATTTGAAAACCGTTGTTGCGTATATTAAGAGGTCGGCAAACGCATAGTCAATCGAGATATGGTCTGGAAACTCAGCTAACGTCTTTGTTCTATCTTTTTGTTCGTCTTTATGCAATTTTGTGCACGGTGCACGGTCGCTGAACCTATTGTATTTTAGTATAATGAAGCAATCATCCAATATAATCGTTTGGGTTTAATCGCTCAACCGTGTTGTTTAAATATTAATAAACCTAAAACAAAGGATGTGCACGCTGTAAGGTACGGTTCAACATCAAAACGTAGCTCATTATAGTCGCTTTGAAGTTTGCCGAGTTTCCAGACCATATCTCGATTGACTATGGCAAACGCGGTAGATGATCTACTCGATAAGCAGAATCTTCATTTTAATATTTTCGCTCTATGTAACTTACTGTAAAATGGGACGCCATTTTCTAAGGACTATGTATAAATTAGTCTTGAAGCGGCGGCCATTTTGTAGTTAATTTCTGGTAATGAGTGTTGTTGTTTAACTATATGGTGGTTTGCCGCCATATCTCGATCGCTATAACGGTTAAATTTATACATTTTTTAATAACCTGTAGACCTTAATCCATTTATTTTTTGAAGCAAATCGGGCGACTTTGTTTTATTTGGTATGGAAGATGGCGTCGTGAGAATCCACCCAGTTCATGGCAAAAACGTCCTTGATTCTCTAACAACGTATTGGCTTTTACACTTACACGACAGTCAACATGGAGCAATTACTGCTATCAACACCAGCTTTGATGATAAATATGTATTCACAGTCGGAGCTGACGGAAATTTCTTTGTGTACAATTTCATGAGCGATGCCACTTTGAAAGAATCGAAGCCATTGTTACAGTCTTCCATACCCAAAATAAAGGTATTTAACAATTATCGGATGATCGTGAAGCATGATATCGAGAATTATCAAGGCCGAGGTTTGTGTTAACTTTTCGGCTTCGGCGGATACACAAACCGAGGCCTTGATAATTCTCGATATCATGCGAAAACCGAATCCAATAATTGTTTTATTACTGTATGTATAAGAAGTGCTAAAGCAATGCACCGTCGAAATATATTTAAATTTAATTTCTCTCTTTCATTTTCTTTCGCCGTACACAAGCTGGCAACAGCGAGCTGGCAATAAGATATTGGAATAATGATGTCATAGCTACACTTTTTGAACCATAATATTGTAACATTGACGTCACATGAAGCTGATGTCACGAATTAGCTGCATGCGAACAGCCAATCAAAATCGAGATAGAATAGAGAATGCATAATAATATAAAACCACGTGTACACTTTGCATGTTGTTTTCTGTTTATTACATGTATCACATGACCAAACTAAACTTTAGCTATGGAACAATTGTTAGTTTAATCTCTTCATAAAACATTATGGAAGGTAACATAAAAACTTCCGAAAATAAATAAATGTTTACTTTGTATAATTCGTGTAAAAGGAAAGAGGTAAAACGAGATACATATTTGATCAAAATGTTTAAACACCTACAGCGCCTGCCTCAGCACTTGCTAACATTTTCGCGCGCTTTTTTACAAGTGTTTTCTTATTGGTTCTTAAATTATTCTCTTGTATGTCATTGGTTATATTTTTACATGCCGTAAAAGTCATATACAGTACATGATTTTAATTGGGCCTATCGCATTTTCACATAAGAAAATATACATTTTGACAACCAGACTTTACGCATCAAAGTTCTTGCGATAGATGTATTATCTTTCACTGTATGGCTTTTGTTCCGAATAGGGAAATTCTGCAATCTGATTGATTTATAAGCGTTCTGATATTTCCCTGTATACTTTCGCTCACAGATGGAAAGTTTAAAAACGCATTTGTTAAAAGTTTAAAAATGTATTGACAAATATAAAAAGGATGTGTGTATGATTTTTTTCATGTTCAATATATTTGATATATATTTGATGATATATAGACTCGGAAAGTTCCAGTGTTTATACCAAAGGGTAGCAATGCCTGTTCTTTAATGCTCAAATGTATTCATAATTACAGACAGTTATTGATGAAGATGGACAGGAGGTTGCCAAGACAATAGATGATATAGATGATCCTGATTATTACAGGTTAGTTCACGCATGTTTTTATTTGTTCTGTGATAGAGTTCTCAAAGTTATTGAGTTCTCAAAAGAACTGGATATAATAATAAAAAAATAAAATAACTTTAATATGGCGAAAAATACTTAAGAAAGAGTACTTACGTATTTAGACGACGTTTCGGACTATGTACCTTATAACATATGTAGGTTGTTCTAGTGAGTGCGCTAATCCTATCTGGACAGGACTTTCTCGCTTCCTGAACCTCTGTGTGTGTGTGTGAAGCGGGGTTGGGGGTAGAAGTGAAAATTTCCAAAATGGTCAATATCCAAAATTATTTTATGTATGGAAACGGAATTTTTACCTAATTACTCATAGAAATCACCAAGACATTTAGAACTCTATTTGTTAATGAGAAAGAAATCCGGTATTTGCTTGATAAAACTATATATATATATATAGATTTTCGCTTACCTCAAAACTGGTCTGCTACAACATCTATTATTTGCTCTAACTATATGTTGTTGAGCACTCTTTGCATTTCGTAGACCAAAACCTACACGTATATATATATATATATATATATACAACTCGGACTCGTTGTCTAATTGTTAAATATATATATATATATTATATATATATTATTTATATATATTTTATATATATTATTTTATATATATATATATATATATATTATTTATATATTATATATATATATTATTTAGTATTTAAAACACGAGAAGGAGCGTTTTATCATATTTAAAATGCGAGCGCGCAGCGCGAGCATTTTAGATATGATAAAACGCGAGTTCGAGTGTTTTAAATAGCTTCAAAAACAATTGATTGTAATCACTAGGGAGTGTACTGGTTTTTATTTTCTATTAGAGGTAAATTGGGTTGATGTATGAAATGCAAATTAGCAGGAATTTTATATAAAGTTCGTAAAGACTTTATATAATTTTCATGCTGATTAGTATTCATGGCTTTTATCAGGTATAAAAGCCTTGCGCGTGACTAAATACGGAAATGTGATTGGACAATTTGGTTAATGAATATTAATGAGTTTTTGAATTATATATATTATATATATATTATATGTATATTATGTATAATATATATATATATTTCAAAAACTCATTAATAATGCATGAAGAAAACACAAAAGAAATGCATCTTTAATCAATGTTTCTACCATGTAGTAGAGAACTGATTAATAAAACATCAGTGTCTTTAAATGTGATAGAACACTCATTGATAAAACATCAGTGTCTTTAAATGTGATAGAACACTCATTAATAAAACATCAGTGTCTTTAAATCTGATAGAACACTCATTCAGCCAGCTTGAAGCGCTTCATCTCACAATTATACTGCAAAACTATGCTGCGGCACAAGCAGCAGTACAAACGCACTGCAGCGTGTCCCTCGTTTGCATTGCTAAATAATTTCACACAATAGATAAATACTAATTAATGGACGTTTTTGAAGCCATTTACAAAACTCGTTATCGGGCTTTATCGGTGTATAAAGCCCTCCAACTCGTTTTGTAAATAGTACATATATATAAACGACAAAGAGCAAAACCCGCCTCGGCCAATTCAACATTTATAAATAACAAAATAACAGGCCATGACCCAAAACCAACTATAACCAATTTAATAAATAAATTTTCGACTGCATGTGACAGCCTTCGTCAGAAAATGAAATACAATCTAAAGTTCCTTTATATATAAACATAATCTTGAATAAATTAAACTAACTAATAATTATGCGTGAATAGAACAAATACCAACAATAGTACTAAACAGTATAAAGAAAACAATTGTTTAAAAAAATCATGATCGCAGTTAAGACCTCCCCGATTGGTCAACAAAGCACCAATCCAAAAATTCTCGCATTCTCTGAGACTGTCATGCCTCTGATCAATGAACATAAATTTTAATGCCGAATGATTAACACCATGACAGTCCAAAAAGTGATTAACAGTACTGCAAGTTCTACGTTTATGCTTTATGTGCGATTTGTAATTTGCAAGTCGGCTCTTAAAATGGACAGTGGAACCTATCCCCTGCAAACCACAAGCCACACATTCTGCGAGATATACCACATTAGCCGAACTACATGAAAGGGATTTCCTGATCTTGTAAACTTTCCCAGTATTGGCTGAACGAAAAATGCTACCCGTAATAAGAAAGTTATTACAGCAAGCTGATTACAAGTCTTATACTTTGTACCAAACGCTACAATTCCAACATACCAAATATATAAGTTATAGATACATTATGAGCGGCCAAGATGTGATTTATATCCAAAACAACTCGGCCGCGAATATTGTATTTTATTTAAACTACAAGTGCATTTAAGGTGGCTCCCTACTGTTTCTTGAAAGGTGGCAAAAATGCAAATTTCAATCTCGAAAAGTGCCATTGATATTTAGGAAAAGATTGAAACTAAAGCTATGCATAGAATAACTTTCAGGGCATCAAATTATATTAATGGTAAAGTGTTTCATCTGTTGCTATGACAACAGTGACGTTTCAAAATGGCCGAAAATGAACATTTAATCTAATTTATTTCGCAAACGAGTCGGTGAGCCCTGATTTTTTTTGCATTTAAACATTTCTTTTAGTTTAATTAATGAATAGGCAGATTAAAAAAAAATTCTGTGCATCCATTTTTTTAAAAAACTAAAAAAACATGATTTTTTTGTGTAAAATAATTGGATCCACAGAATTTTTTTTTAATCTGCCTATTTATTAATTAAACTAAAAGAAATGTTTAAATGCAAAAAAATCGGGGGTCACCGACTCGGTGCATAGCTTTAGTTTCAATCTTTTCCGAAATATTCATGGTCACTTTTCGAGATTGAAATTTGCATTTTTGCCACCTTTCAAGAAACAGTAGGGAGCCACCTTAACTAAACAGATTTACCAACTATTTTGGTGATTCAACTCATTTTAGCTGAGTGTAGTGGAAGAAAAAGTTTATGTAAATCAGAACATTGCTGTATACAATTTACAACTACTAATTAGGCAGCCATTTCTTTTTTTCGTGAATCATTTATGAATTGTTTAAAGTGCCTATCTCACGTTTGTGGATTTTACATATCCGTAATATTTGGGTCTTCCTAAGCAAAATCATAATATATCTTGTCAGCTGAAAATCTCATCTTCATGGCGTTTTTCGCTGTCAAAGTTACCGGATGTGATGTTACAAGATGCATTCTAAACCAGTTTTATTTTGTTACTTGCCACAAAAATGCCTCTTGTGACATCACATCCGATAACTTTGACAGCAAAAAAGTCCATGAAGATGAAAGTTTTGCTCAGGAAGACCCAAATATTACGAATATGTAAAATACCCAAACATGAGATAGGCACTTTAATGGAGTAGGTGCTAAAATGAATGAAGCTGTTGTATGCAATTCCTTTTAGTATTGAACTTGAAAAACAAAAGGCCGAACATGACAGAATGGTAAAGATAGCTGACGAAAAAAAGCAGGTTAGTAGATTTATTTAAAATTATTTTGACACGGTAACTACAGGTAATCAGCCCAATTAGCACCTCCACGGTGGAAGGTCGGCCCTAGGGCCATTTTCGCCGACCTTCCACCGGACCTTCCACATTAATTACCGACCTTCCACATTAATTACCGTGCCAATTATAATGCTCAATTAGCATAAAATATAAGAAAATGGCTGCTTTTCATTGGGCCATGTTTACAATTTAAAAATATAAAAAAAATAAAATTGTTCTAGAAACTAATTAAGAATACCTACAGAAACTAAAATTTATATAAATATGTATAGGTTATCATATGAGGGATAAGGTAATATCAATTTTATCACTCGAGGACGATATCATGATTGTCACGAGTGAACGCAGCTAACTCGTGACAATTATGATATCGTACCGAGAGGGTAAAACTGATATCACCGAATCGCGAGTGTGATAACCTTTTTATCATATACTAGTGCCTTTATCAGGGTGATAAACAGCCGGAAATAAAAACGATATCGTCTCTAGGGACATATCGTTTTTATCACCCGCTGTTATCAACCTGATAAAGGCACTAGTAGTGATAACATATATTATTATACATTCAAACTTCATTCTCGTTTCTTATTGGTGAACATGCTCTCAGTGAATTCTCAATGTTCGGCAGGTGCGACGTCATTTCCGTCGAATACTGTGAATTATTGGACGGAGGTGTCCAAAAAAAATTCAAAACAAAATTAATAGTCACTAGGAAAAGCGCGCGAAAATTACAAAATAAAAAATGGCTTGTAGTAGGTTCCTACCAGACTGTCACTTTGTTTGTATATTTTTAGTAAGACTATTTTGAACAATGTATAATAAAACAATTATTGGATTCGGCTTACGCATGACATCAAGAATTATCCAGACCTCGGTCAATGTTCTCAGCCTTCGGCTTCGGCAGATAACATTGACCTCGGTCTGGATAATTCTTGATATCATGCTCAGCCTCGTCCAATAATTGTATATTATTACCACTAATCCGCGGTACCGTCAGAGACGTTGTCTGGAGGCTTGGCATATCAATAGCGCCCACGCCCCATTGAATCGCGATGACGGTGGTCTTCTTTGCATCTTGTTAATCGATAACGTCATTATCGGTTCTATATGAGGGTATAAATGAGGATGCTAACCTTACAACGATCACAACGATCATGAAGACGCTAGATTGGGTTTTCGAAACTCTGGATCTGGACAGTAACTTTTAAAGTTACGTTCAAAAAATGTTTTAAGCCAGAGTAGCGTTACACTGATTTATCATTTGGTTGCGTTGGGAAATTATTTGTTTTCCTCCAAAGTTATGCCACAGGTTCCACAAATGGAGCATGAGTATCAAAATGGGGTTGAATTAATGACTGATAAAGATAACTTAATGATTCTTGGGAAATATATGATTTTGCACACCTTAAAGTGGTACTACGATCAAATTTTTACCCATCGATATTTTTACGTATTTATAAAGCAGAGCTGCTAAATACTACTCGGTCGAAACCGTTTTGCGATCCGACGATGGCAAGTATTATATTTCTGACTCCGAATCTGGAGTTGTTATATCCGCCATTAATCGTTCATGTTCCTGACCAGCGTAACGAAGTGACGTCAGATTCTCAACGCGAAGACTCCATATGGCTAATTCGTTTTTTCAAATTCTTCGTCTGAAAAGCTGAACATTTCATCTACTTGTCGAAGAAAACAAGAAAACAAGTAACCTCGACTGAAATTCAGGCGTAGCATTGAGAATCTGACGTCACAAACAATATTACTTTTTGAAATTGCGGGCTCACATGGAACACGATTTTAGTAATGGTGGCCTAAATAATAGTGATTTCAGAGCTCAAAATACTTACTTCAAAATACCATTTTTTATCACTTTCGACCCTGAAATACTATTCTATGCTAAAGAAAATCTAAAAGACGGGGGTGAATTTTCATCGTAGTGCACTTTAACATATCCTTAGAAACCTTTTTGTTAATGCTGTCTATTTAGTCTTTCCAGCAAAGGTTATCATCTATTAATATAATTTTCCCAAACTTTTCTTGACATAAACGCGTTTTAATTTTTTCCATCAATGGAGATATTAGATCAAGAGAACTAGTATAGGAAATAACACGGTTCGAGAAGAATTAATGAAAAATCGCATTTTACGCGTTCCTGAATGTAGCGAATGGATAAAAATTTTACGAAGCGGGAAAACTGATGTTTTGTAAATGTTAAAATCCAACATCCCGGATGTGATTTTCTACTAGAGGTATTTAAAAAAAATACCATGCATGTGGTAATTTTTTTAAATACCCCTAGTAAAAAATTTAAGTTTAATACTGATGTCATTAGCTAATCAGGAACGAGTAAAATTGATTGAAATGGTATTATTTTAGTCATCGAGTCTTGAAATATCTTTCACTAGCGTTCTATAATATTGTCCTCTACAACATACTCTGTCCCATTTTGAAATAGTATTTGTTTTCTTCAGATGAGTTTAATGTTTGTCTTCGTTCGTAGAACGTTCGCCGTGGGATAGCTAAACTTAGAAGGTCTTTTAAATCCACCCTTACACGAAATCAAAATCTTCCTGACTATCTTCGTATTCGTGCTCAGGTAATGAACAATGGTATATTTTTAATGGTTTATTCTGTATATTCTTAACAAACCTTTCACGCTAGAGTTTGCGTGCATGGCGTATTCTTTGTCATGATCATGTCGATAATATTTTATTGTCTAGGAACTAGAAATTGATCCAGAGATACGAAAACAACTTGAAGCCCAAACTGTAGAAAAGGTTTGTTTCATCTTGAAATCTTACTATATTTCGACTTTGCTAACCCTTCTTAATATAATATAAAATATTGTTATTTCTCAACCACAGCATACTAGCCTATAGAAAACCCTGTTATACTGTAGATATATACGCGCGTTATTATACCCTCACATATAATCCACCAATCAACTGTCTCTATTAGCATCACGTGGAAGCCCAATATTTCACGATGTAGGACAGCTACATATTGGGCAGCAACCTTTTGACTGTTTACGTGCGAAGAAACATCTTTGTGTTAAGATATTTTATTCGATATAATAAAACACCTATTGGATTCATCTTCGCCCAATATTACAACATATTTAAGTCTCGATTTGCAATATTAGGCCCGACCTTCGGTCTCGCCCAATAGTGAATTCTCGACTTAAATATTTTGTAATATTGGGCTCAGAGGAATCCAATAAGTAATATTATCATGAGTTATCCCTCGATTTCCTTGGCCAATGTTTGGGTGATTGCTGTCATTCTCACTCGGGGAGGAGTTCAAAGGTACACGGTGCGCAAAAAGTTAACCACTGAAAAATGTTTTTTCTCAAGAGTAATAGACATAGAACAAAAATTATGGTTATTAATAAGTAGATGTGTATGTTGGTGCGACCATCGAAAACATAAACTAACCCAAAAATATAGCCGCCTTTTTCAGGCTCCAAAAACCGAAAATAACCTTACAGTACAGTACAGTATATAAAGATTTGGGACTTTACTTACTTTAAGAGTTAAACAAAAATTGTGTAGATCACTGTGACTTGAATTAACTGTTTTGTAGATTGATTTAGTTCGTAAGGAGTTAGCTTGGGAGTCCGAGAAATATGCAATAGGATTAAGAAAATTACAACAAAGGTATGTATATGTAGCATAATTATATTATGAAGATGAACACTTTTTCTCAATGGGTAAAACCAACATTTCGCAATAGAGAATTGCGGGTACCACCCATTCTAGATGATCATCCCTGCATCGCAATCAATAATTTTATTGATCCTCATGACCCTAATCTCAACCCTAATCATAACCCTAACCCCGCGTATAAAGTGTTATCCTAACCCTAACCCCCGCCTTTAGTTTTAATTACGCCGTCTCTTCCACCCCTCCCGTTAGGAATCCCGTAGAATTATATATTAACGGAATAGAAAATGCTTGTGGGATTATTGTGAAATGTGTGTTTTACCTGTTGAGAAAATTTGACACTGGTGTATGCAGCTCAATCATGTTGATCAGTTTGCCATTTATAAACAATTATGTTGTTATGCCAAACAATTATGTTGTGATTATGTTATGGGTCATTTTTTCTGTTTACATACATTGACAAGCCTTGACTTGGTGTTATATGACGCTGAGGTTTGGCTTGGTCGTACGCATTGGATGTTGTTAAACTGCCTCTAACCCCAAAAATGATAATGCTATGTTTGAAAGGGCACTTAAAATGATGAAGAATGGCGCTAACAGTTCTTTGATATCTATTTTCGTTCTCGAGATATTCATTTATATGTGATATGTTAATAAAGGCACAGGATGACGTCAAAGCAGGCAAACAACATTGTGGCAATTCTAAAATTCGTGTATATCTTCAAAGTTATCCAATGAAATTACTTGAAACTTTGCAGTGTTTGCACGTGGACGCACACTACAAAACTAAAGAACATGCAGGTTCATGTTATGTTATCACCATAGTAACAGATTAGTTTCCAGAACTCTTAGTTTCTAAAACAAAATCATTTGTTTTCTTTAATGTGCAGAACATGTTGAGATTGACAGTTCCCAATAACGTTTTCAATAACTTTTCCAATGCAATACCCAAATTTGAAATCGAAAACGTTGCTTGCAATGCCAGAAAATAACGACTTCTGTATTGGGGCGGAGAGGTTTGGAAGCTAATCTGTTACTATGGTGACAACATAATTTTGATGGTATGTATTTACGTGCAAAGTTTCAAGTAATCTCATTGAATAACTTGTAAGATATACACAAATTTTAGAATTGCCACAATGTTGTTTGCCTGCTTTGACGTCATCCTGTGTCTCATTAACATATCACATATAACTGAATACCTCAAGAACGAAAATAGATATCGAAGAACTGTTAGCGCCATTCTTCGTCACTTCAAGTGTCCTTTCAAACATTGCATTATTATTTTTGGGTTTAGAGGCACTTTAACATGACAATAACATGACTTTCGTTGGATTATATTATTGTTTATATGTCATGGCCTGTGTAGTAACATTGCACCGTCGTGATATCACACAACTAGGATAAGCGAGGTTGCAAAGGCATGTAAATATATTCGCCCTGGCAAGTGGTGAAGATGGCATTTTGATAACTGGTCGCCGCGTATTTTAATGATAATTATCTTTTGTTCATTTTTAGATTTAAATGTATGGTGGAATGCGATCGCATAATTCTACATGCTTGTGTCAGCTCTCACAAAGTTGCTAGCTTTAGATCAGGTAAATTGTCTGAACTCTATGAAAGTCTGAAGGAGTCCTTGGAGAGTACGTTTATGGCGAAGAATGCAGGAAAAGAGCAGAAGAAAGGGAGCATAGCGGGACTAAAGGGGTTCTTACCTGGCAAAAGAAGGTCAACTCAAGTAGAAGCTCGCAAAAAGAGTCAACAACCAACTTCTAGTGGAGGACAGGTGGGAGGAAAAGTTGCTAAGGCATTGGAAAAAGCTGAACAAAGGCGCATGAAGCGAGAGTTAAGACAAGCCGAGGTACATGCCAAATAGGTTTAATAGATGTATTTTATTTTACCATCTACATTCGTTTTCTATATTTTCACCTTTTTGAATTATTGTAGGGCTAGGAGTCTACAAGAAACCTTGACATGCTTTTTATTAAGACCTCTAGTTCAATTTCTGTTTTACTTAAGGTGGCTTCGTATACAGTAGTTATAGCGTTTACCATGGCAACAATGACGTTTGTTTTAAAGAGCATTATCTCGTATTTCCAACAGTCAATTTCTTTGAAACTTTGCAAGAGCAGTAATATTATACTATTGAATACCTAAAAAGGTTGGTGTACTGCCGAAATAGCGTGTAAGTAGTCTAACGATTCGAGCGAAAGGCCCTTTCACTCTCTGACGAAGGACCTTCGCTCGAAACGTTAGACTACTTTAGACTACTGCCATGTTTTTGTGATAACTCGTTTTCATATAGTTCATTGGGACCTGTTGGACATTAAGCTTTGCTGCAACGTTTAATGTGAGAGATTTAATACAAACCATGGTTAATTTAATACAGCAATTCTGACTCGAGTTAAAATCGTTGGCATTTATAGTCCTCGTAATAAAATTCAGAAGTTGTGAAAACAAAGTATTTTACGTGGATTGTGACTCAATATATTTTTTCTTACTTATGTTTCCCTTTACAAAGTCTGCTCGATATTAAAAAAAGACAGTTACGACTTACGAGCGGCATGAATATGAAAACAAAAGTTTGACTTGCTTGAGCACCACACGCGAGAGCCGCGAACAGCCGCGATGCCATACTTAGTTACCAATCCCCCGTTAAAATAACTATAGATGGCCACCTTAATATTACTAACATATAAACAGTTCAAGATTTAGAGTGCATATAAACCCTCGACAATTTTTAACTTCCTGTATAGAGGATACCGAAATAGTTGATAAGTTCTTTTATAGTTTTTGATTTAGTTCATTCGTTTCCGATATCTCTCTCTTTAAACATGGCTAAAAGGCGTTATTTTGAATTCCTCTCTAAAAAATTTCGCAAATGACAAAAGGTCTGGTAACTTTATGTGACGTAACTTAAAGAACGGAAGTCTCTCATAAGAGTTATTTTCTCGTGTATTCTGTTTTGTAGTTATCATCGAAGCGAGCAACATACCAGATAGATGTGTTGTGTTCGGGTTTTCAAATGAATCAGACTTAGAAAACAGAATTTAACTTCATCACATTGTTTAAGTACGTCACATGTGGCTCATCCCAGGGTTATTTCGGCTTTTTTCGTCTCTTGACTTTTTCTTGTAAATAGCAATGTTTAAAGATAAATATATCCGAAACGAATGAACCAAATGAAAAGCTGTAAGCGACCTTATCAGCTATTCCAGGGCTTATAGGCACTTTAAAGAAATTTTTTTTTTTCATAAAGTAGGAAAAGATGAAAGATATAATATATGTCTATATATACCCGCGACATATAATAGAACACTTGTGATAATTTCAGGTAGCGATTCACTTTATATTAGAAACTACTAGAATATCTGATCAACTGTTCTGTAGTTATTTTGACTTTCTCGGCAAAGTGGCAAACGCGGCCACGCCCACCATACAGTATACGATAATAGTTCGAGCACAGCGGCCACCGACGAATGACACGGGCATCAACGGCAGATACGTCCGGAACGCAGATTGGACGAGGTTCGCACGCGGTTCGCACGCGGCGGACGCAGTGTTAATTTTTTTCTGATCAGTACTGTATATATGTCGATATATATATTTATAGTTTCATACATTTATATGTTATGGATTAGTAAATGATTTAGATAGACCTTACCCATTATGTAATTTCTTGCAATAATAAGATTATTATTATTACTAGAAGTTACTATCGCAAGGATCGCAAGGAAATTGCTGCCTCAAACGTAATTTTTTATAAAATTTCCAAAATGAACCCACTGTAGTACTGTATGTACACATAATTTTTTCAATTATTTTAATTATATTTAAATACAGCAGACTTAAATTACAAATGACTATCACTTATCTGAATATAATTGGCAAGGCTTTTTACTGTATACATGGTATACATTATGACTACAGTATGTAGTTGGTGATTGGTAAACAAATTTCTGATAAATCACTGCCACTATAAATCATGGTTCTTATTGTGGCAAAGCTGTCAGTGGAATTTTGAGTGTCTGACACTGTATGTTATGGCAAAGCAAGCGCTATAAACAAATATAAATAGGCGCATTATTATTGTCAATCTTTTTTCTAGTGGGACGCATTATACAACAACAAACCTGATGATAATTATCAGGATCCTACAGATCTCAATGCTGTGAAAGAAGCAAGAGACAACATTGGAGACTACAAGTTAAAAACAGCTGAAGATTATGTTGTTCCAGAAGGTCAGCGTGTCAATGCTGAGATCAAACTTATGCAATTGTTACAATTATTGAATCAGGTAATTTACTGCTGCTGTCGTGTATGTCATTAGTATGCCAAAAGAGATATTCCAGGTGAACATTTTTATGCACATTTGTTACGGTTGGCCACATGGGGGACCCTGTCATCGATAAAACTAAAATGTAAATAATCCTACTGAGCTCGAAGGTTTCTGTACATATATAAGTTGAACAACAATGCTATTCATGATATTCGCAATCTTCATACGACAATCTTCGTCTTAATCGTAATCTTTGTCTTAATTCGCAGCCATGGATATATTTATGCTCTTTGTACAGTCTATTTTTTAATCGATATTGTGATCCTTTTGTCCCTTAGATTCATCACTATAAGACTCATTTTAACCAGAGACTTTTGGCTCTGAGAGATAAAAAAATAAATATCATTAAAGAGGTGGGCACTTCATTTACTTTTTACTCGCTGTGTACTATCTCCGTAATCTAATAATCTACTAGTAATTTATATTGATTTCTTGTTTTATTATGTTTTTATACAAGGTAAAAGAATGTGTCGAAAGTCTTAACTTCGTGCAAAGTAAACTGAATCCTGCCATTCACAAACCTCTGCCGACCGTACCTGAAATGAGACCTGAGGAGATGCCAGAAAGGTATTATGCCATGCTGTGATACAGATACAGACGCTTAATATTCATCTATAAGTACCCCAAACCCCAAAAGAAAAGTTAAATAAGTTGTTGTGTATTCTTGAATATTTCTGCGCAAATGTTTGGATTTAGTTAACTCGATTTTTTTTCCTCGATTTTCTATGCCCTGTTAAAGTTGACGCAAGCTTGGACGACGATCGCGTAAAGGATATCTGGGGAGAGAAAGCTTAGGCGAAATTCCCATTTGGACTTATAATACGTATTCCCTGAGACCGTTACCCATGGTAACGCTACATACTAACTCTAGTAAGTACTAGACTAGTATTTACAAACCCTTATACTAACAGTTTACAGTTAGTATAAGGGTTAGTAAGTACTAGTGTTAGTATTAGAGTTAGTCTGCCAGATGATGTCATTTTGAAACATCCCTCTCGTCTTGATCTCTAGTGACTAAGGCAATATTTGCTCTCTTCCTTATGCGGGATATGTACTGTACTGTATAAGTACAGTACCTATCGAAATCCCAGAACGAATCGCCTATTGTTATAGCCGCCTAGAACAACGTATCTATTTGGTATTTATTTGCACTTGAGTCGCACAACAACTTATCTCAATAAAATAACTGAAGAAACATTGTAGTAGAACTGATAACCTGAGTTCTAGAATTACGTCACAACCATGGTCCAAATTGGCGACGCTTTTATCTCTAATTTTCGTATTTCAACAGGACACAGAAAATCGATGTTGTTGTGGCGTTATAATATAAGGAGTATTACTTTGGCATTGCTAAACCCACGAAGCGAGGAACCCATTACAAACAATGACTTTCCTAACGTTGATTTATAGAGTAACAAGAAATAGTTTAAGAAGCACAACATAATGTCGTTAAACGATGAACATTTAGGACTTTTTAGGTGTTGTACCTGCTATATGCAGGCAAAATAAGACTTATAGTCATAGGTTATATTATGCGAGGAAAATGGTGCTATGTGTACATGGGTCAATTTCTATGATAAAGTAAGCATATAGAATTAGATATATCGCACTCTTTGGTAGTCTCCCTCGCAGCCGTCATTGGTGTGGCGGGAGGTTCTGGACGCCATGACTAACGACGACTGCGAGGGCGACTATTGATTTGGGGGCTGTATTTAAAAATACTGACGCAATTTGGGTTAACTTTGGTTCGGGTTAGTTTGATAAGGTTTTTAGAGCATAGGAATTCTCAGAATTAGGTGAAGAAATTGCAAGAGGGGATAAGGCAAAGAAAAGCCATGTTGAAAGGTTATTTTATATTCCATCAGCTTGCATTGTGTCTGCTTTACCGTCATATATGCATGGCATATGGACCTAGCTATATTGTACCTATCTCAAGTGATAAACATATAAAACTGTTGTTTGTATTATTTTATTAAGGAAAGTGTTTTACAACAAAGAGATACTTTGCGCTTTCAAGAAAAAAGAAATGAATAAAAAAGACAAGACAGATGATGATGGAAGTGGTGGTGGTTTTGGAGGGTTTGGTGTTTCTGAGGTTTGTCTTATTTTCTGTGCTCTAATTCAAGGAACGATATCGCAGAAATATAACAGAATACTGCAGTTATCCCAAAAGCTTGTATTTTTTTCCCTTTTGTAACGCGTTACATTCTCTGTTACATATCACATGGAGTTTAATTACCAGTGAATCACAAAAAGTGGCGTAAAAAGTATGGTGCGGCGCTCCAGCCCCTGGAAAAAAATATGCCCTTTTCTCACCAGACAAAAGTCTTAGCGAGTAAACATACTTTTATAAACGTCTTGTATCGACACTGATCTGTAAAACATGAAAAAAATACAGCTTTATATAATTTTATAACGATCGAAAACGATCTATATAGGCCTTAATGTCTACGCCAGCTCCAGGCCCTATATACCCTTCATCCAGCTCTGAATCTCCCTCATTAAAAACGAAAGTTTATGTCCAGAAAACTTTCCAAAAACCTTCAATACTTGTCAATACTCGGACTGACGTCTAAAAATGGCGACTACAATTACCTAAACACCACTACAGTTTAAAGGAAAAGGACTCCAGCTGACGCCATCTTTTTTACGACACTTTTTGTGGAGATCCCGCATTCCAGTTATAGACATTTTTATAGAAAAAATATACGAGCCGATATCAGGTTTAAACATGATATAAAACAAACGTTCACTGATATAAGTTTTTATTTATACGAGCTTTCGGCTGTCAGACTACAGCCTTCAACGGGTTAAGAAAAATATGGAAATCTACACCTATATATATACAAGCAAAGAAAAATATTAATGAGAATGACAGGATGTGACATAAGATATATGGATAATGTGTTATTGTTTCTTTAATAAACTAGCATATTGTCCTGGAAGAGGTTTCTTTTCATCTCCCTAACACTACTAACGGAAAAGCACACGAATTAGATCATGTTACTAATGCCTTACGAGCAAACGGTTATCCACATAGATTTATTACAGACATAACGCACAAACTAACGCATGATATGACACCATCTCCAGAAGAATTAGTGGGCACGTTTTTTAATTTAGTTGAATTGGAAAAAAAAACACAACGGCTACGCAGTTCTTCCTTACATCAACGGACTAACTGAGACTTTGACGCGACATTTGCGTAAATATGACATTAGGGTTACTAACAAACCACTAAAGACACTCCAACAAGAATTCCCTTCTCCCAAATACAGACCACCCTTTGAGGAACAACTAGATGTCGTTTACAAAATACCATGTAAACAATGTGAATGGAGTTACATTGGTGAGACAGGAAGATGTTTTCGAACTCGAAAGAAGGAGGACATAAGGAATGTAAAATTAGGACAAAAGGGATCAAATATCGCCAACCACGCTTGGAATAACGATCATGCCATTGATTTCGAAAACGGACGGATTATTGATAGAGGCAATTATCGAACACGTAAGACTTTAGAATCTTGGGGCACCGGATTAACGAAAGAAGCTGACAACAACTCGAAACCTCTTCCAGGACAATATGCTATTTTACTAAAGAAACAATACATTATCCATATATCTTATGTCACATCCTCTCATTCGCATTAATATTTTTCTGCTTGTATATATATATAAGGTGTAGATTTCCATATTTTTCTTAACCCATTGAAGGCTGTAGTCTGACAGCCGAAAGCTCGTATAAATAAAAACTTATATCAGTGGACATTTTTATGTTTAGAAGTGCAGGTAATTCAAACAATTACGGTGTTACACAATTCAATGATGTACATGTATGTGGATGAAAAGATTATATAGTGTATGTGACGTATGTCAATAAACTGATGATATTTACATAAAACATGATGCGAAAAGAGGTACCAAGGGAGGCGCTTATTTCGCTACCCGTTGCGTGACGCGCGCGCGGATGCGACTCTCGGCGTTTCTCCCCGCGTGTTTTCCCGCGCTCCTTTACGCAAATAAGCCGCGCAAAGCAAAGCAAGCGCCTGGGTACGAGGCTGATAGTGACCGGCAAAACGAGTTCTCCTTTTCCCATGTTTTTCAAATTGAAAGGAGATCACCATAAATTTCGTTCATTGTGGGATATTAGTTTCCAGATATTTTGAGCTCGCATTAATAGACGGATATATATGTTATTTACCGGCTGGGAGGTCCGTACTGGAAAAATATTTTCCCGAAGTCTCAGAAGCGGCCCGAGACCGAAGGTCGAGGGCCGCTTCTGAGACTGAGGGAAAATATTTTTCCAGTACGGACCGACCAAAACGGTAAATAACGTGTTTATTTTTTTCGAGCAAAATCAAAAAAATTGCAATTTTTTGGCGCGAAAAGTTGCGAGAGGTCCGTACTGGTGTGATACGGACCTCGTACTCAGCCAATCAAAAGGCTCTATTTTAGTTACGGACCTGAGTTACGGACCTCAAAAAAAATAAACATGTGCTATTTAATTGTTTATTGAAATTAAAGATAAAGTCTCTGACCCATATAGAGAATTTAAATACAGCTTTGTAAAATGTACTAACCATGGTGAATGGTAATATTAAGTTCAGAACGTTCTGAAATCTAAACTGCTTATATGTAAACACATTTACAAAAACTAACAATGGCGTAATGTTGGAGCAAAGGGTGAGAAAAATAAATGAGTTGTTAGTTTTTAGTAAATGTGTTTACATATAAGCAGTTTAGATTTCAGAACGTTCTGAACTTATTACCATTCACCATGGTTAGTACGTTTTACAAAGCTGTATTTAAATTTGTCACCACGACAAAATCCTTGTTCTATAGAGAATTGTACTTTCAATACAGGCACGGAAAGTCTTTTTCATGCAGAATCTATTCGTTCTATTTACACTTGGTAAGGTCAAACAAATATTGCTTGAATTGTTTTGTAAGAATTTTCCAGAATATTCATGGTTTGCTCTCATTTAAGAAAGGAGCATTACCTCATCCCCTTCACCCTATATGTCTTACACGACCTACATGTAGGTACAGTACGTTAGCTTGCTTTAGAGCTACGTGAATTATGCAGTAACATTTTCTCTGATTCGTTATGCATGCAATAATACTTTCTTTATCTATTAGGCGAAACCACCTCAGTCAACCGCTGGAAGCCGTGATAGAACATTTTCCAATGTGTCCGTTTTATCTGGAGGTCGTCCCAGGTCTAACCAAAGCGTTAAAGCTTCAGATCATGTAACGCCTGAAGCTATATTGGAAAGTGTCGAAGAGTCACCAACCAATCTCGAAATTCTACTAAAGACTCAAGAACAAATAAGGTCTCTGATGTATATGATATACATGAAATGTACATTTCCCAGGCGGAAAAGAATTGCTATGGGAGGCTTTTGTTCCCGTTCTAGAAATGATTTAATTTCATTTTGCAACTTTATTTGGAATAGCCCTATAAATTGGTGGGTTGCAATCAATCCCGTGAGATTCAAAGGGCGAAGGCAAGGCGGCCATGTTGGTTGGTGAGTACAGTAACATCTATTAAGATTCTTTTGTTACATGACCTCCAACATGGTCGCCCTGACGTCACGTCAACCCAGCAATTAGGAGGCAGGACACGACGCAGTTAATGTCGTACACGTTAGCTGTCCATATACATGTGATTGAGTTCAGTCACCGGTGTTCAGAAAGTTGCATGTTCGATGGGGCTCGAAAACCTGAGTTTATCCAAGATCTTCAGTAGTAACGAATACAATAATACATTTACCATTAATACCAAGCAGTATATATAGCTGCTTATAATCATGTAAATTATGGCAATTCTTTTGGCCTCTTTTTTGGATTAAACCTTGAACCACGTATATGCTCCATTCTATTTTACTGTGTATATAACATGTTACGATATCTTTAATTTGTTGCTAATATTGTATTGATTAATATTTGCAGAATGAAATATGAACAGGATTGTCTCCTGAAAAGAATCCATTTTCTTCTTACCAATTTCGATGGTGAACTCAAAACACTTCGACATGAAAAGTCCCAATACGAAGTTACTTTAAGAAATGCTGACCTCAGGTATGTACTCTCTATATAAGCCCCCTAGATAAATAGTACAGGTAAGCCCCTGGATGAGCGTATTGTGCTTTTGGGGCTAACTCGATATAAATTGAAGAGATGTTTAGCAGTCGTGTTGAAAGGTTTACGCCCTTCTTTCTCGTTCTAGGCATGTTACCTTATTTGAAGAACTCGTACTACTTAAAGAATTTGAAAAGAGAGAAAATACGTTTGCTAATCGTGTGAAGACAAAAGAGAATGAAAAACAAGATATGCAAGATAAGGTAATTATTATCGGACTGAAGGTCAAGGGAAAAAACGCGTTAAAAGCGATTTATTATGATGACTTTTGGTATAATTTTCTGTATCTTTTTTGAGAGATTCTCGAGGGTGTGGGGCTCTATTCTCTGTTTTCTATCGCTGGTAGCAAGTCTTGAATGGTGTTAATCACGCACTTGATGTAAATTATCTCTTAAAATACTGATTTGTTTGAGATGTAATATGAAACACTCGGAAGAGTGTTTCATCAGGATATCCAAACACTTCGAAGTTTGTTAAAAAACCACGGCTTCGCCTCGGTTTTCAACAAACGTCTCGGTGTTTGGATATCCTGATGACACACTATTCCTCGTGTTTCATATATTACTTGAAACGTCAGTAATTTGTGTTTCCTATTTTGGCAGTTGACTACCTTAATTTACACATTTCACTGTGATGAAAGATCTTTTCTTAAAACGTCAGTAATTTGTTTACGTTATTTCGGAAGTTAGGACCTCGCTTGAAACGTTATTAACCTGTTTACGCTATTTTGGCTGTTAATTTTTAGTTATATTTGATAAAGCACTACCTACACAACACACTACTTTTATCTCTTTGTCTTATAAACTGCCTTTGTGTCGTGTTTGTTTTTAAAAGGTTGAAGATTGTCAAGTGAAATTAGACATAAAAAAGGAAGAAATCGAGAAGTACCAAGAACAGGAGAAAACCTTGTATGCGACATTTACTTCCATGGTTGGTGAGAACAACAAATTTGATGGCTTCTTGACAAAAGTTTTTAGAAAGAAGATTAAACGCGCCAAGAAGAAAGACGAATCTCGTGACGATTCCGAAGAAGGAAGTGATGAAGATGATAGTGACGAGGAACTTTCATCCAGTGAAGAAAGTAACTCAGACGAAGATACTCTTGATGACAGTGTTTGTCCGCCAGGATGTGATCAGGTATGACGCTTTTTAACAGTTTTAACGTATTGCTTTATTATGATTATACAAAGTGGAGGATTTCGTCACGAGATTAGGCAACGTTCTCTTATGTAAGGTCTGATTACATGGAGAAATTCCCCCTTAGTCTAATTGACAGTACCGAAAAAGATGGCGACTGGTACATTTAACCATAATTCCTTGCGCGCAATAAACGTTGAATCTCGTAGAAATAGCAGAAGATAGAGTTTCAAAAAGATTAAGTTTGGTAAAAAGGAAGTTTTTACGTATTTAATTCGTGTTTACAAGGTAAACAATTGTCACACAAATCACTCTATAACCAAGCATTCCCTGAATACTTGAAACTAGAACTACACGTAGTAAACTCTTATAATTTACGATCTCTTACAGCACCAAAATTAGAGATTCCAAAAGAAACAGGCACATTTCAAGATAGCGCAGCTAAATGTTTTAATGTCTTACCGGATAAGATCAGAAACCGATTATAATAAATTCGGCAGGATGGTCAAGAACTATTTATTCGAAATGGACTAGTTGATGTAATTAGCACGTATTATAATTCATTTAGTAATAAGTTTTTTATATATTAACTTACCAACATCTTTTTAATTTCTTTTATAACAAATTTATATTTGATATTTAAATGTATAATGTGTAATGTAATATATTTGTAGTAATATTTTCAGATGTATTAACTTAGTAGGCGAAGAGCATTTTGTGGATGTACTACTGATAAACCATTATTATTATTATTATTATTATTATTATTATTATTAAACAATGTTTAGCTGTTATTACAGGTGATTTAAGGTCGCAAAGCATTCTGGTAAAATGTACAGCCGCCATCTTTCGGTACCGTCAATTACGCATGCGTGACGGATGGCGGAAGAATGAGTACGCGGTTGTTCTGGTCTGAATGCTCCCCAGTCTGAGCTATTTCCTCCCGATATTGTTCTTATCATTCGAAATATTAAATTTTCTACGTATTTACCATTTTCTACGTATTTACCATTTACCATTGAAGATTTATTTGGTTCGTTTTAGATGATGTGCAAAACCAGCATAGGTATCATTAAACAGCATACTGTGTTTATAAACTGTGTTTATATAAAAGTATTCACAACTTAATTACACAATTATTTACAAAAACATTTGCTGTATAAGGTATTCACACAATTATGTACAGATATGATAAATCTAAATTTTCAATATATTACTATTTATAAGGGTATTTACCAAATATCTACAAAATTACTAACTGAAATATTTACAGAACAGAGTACTATTCATTGTTTACAAAATACAGTACATTTATATACACATTATTTACATTTCATGCAAATAAAAGTGGTTTTAAAAGTGATTTTCATGCGCAATTAGACTAAGGGGAAATCTCAGACCAGGGGATAACTGAGACCGTGACACCGAGCTGAATTCGGCCCGGCTGAACAAAATGGGGAATTTCCATTCCAGGCATACGCGCGAGCTAAAAATCTCCATGTAATCGCCAAATCAGTTTTTAAAGGATTTCTTTGTGAGTAAATTTTTGAGATTATTAAGAGTGAGATGCTTTTTGTCTGCCTATTCATACCTCCTTTATTAACTCATGAGGTCTTAAAATATGATCTGAGCACATGTAATTGATTATGAAAAATATTCATGAAGTGTTGGTTGTCAAAAAGACCATGATACTATTAATAGTATGTTTTAAAAACCTCAACAAGCACAAGTACTTATAGAAGGTTTTTATATGACGGCAAAGTGGCCATCTTGTATTGGGAAACTTCAATGTACTAACGTTCAACAGATCGAGTAATTCAAGGATAGTCTTTGATGATATTTACCCTCCAACAGGCAATTACGTGAAAATACTCTTGCGTTTAGAGATAGTAATAACATTTAAGTAATATATCTTTTTAGGCGCTGTTTGACCAAGTTTGTCAGCTTCGGGAAAATCGCTTGGATGTTGAAGAGTATCTTGCAGAAGAGAAGAAATCACTAGAATCTCTGAAGAAAGAACACGAAGCATTGAATAAAAAGGCAAAGGTTATTGACTCGGCGCTTAGCACTGCTGAATCCGAATTAGAAGCATTCCAGGTTCGTAAACTTTAAGTATAAAGAGGTTTAGAATTTAGTGAAAGTTTTGAAATTTGTATGAAACAAATCTTTGTCTCCACATTTTATAGCGGGAGAAACAACAGAAACTAAACGAGTTGGATGTTGTTGTAACGATCAAGCTCCATCAAATTCAGTACATCGTAAACAACAACATGCCACAAAATTTGTCTTCGTGCTTGGTTTTCTTAAGTTCAGATCAAAATCGTCTTCAAAAGAGAATTAAAGAACTTGAAGTTGAAAAAGCAGAACAGAAAAGACTATTTCGGTAAGACTGTTTAAGTTTGCTTTGTTGTACAAATTCTGCCACAATCGTCTTCCCCTATATTTTCCATTGTGAAATTGTATTGTTGGTTTTTTTTAGGGAAAATCGTCAAATGCATGTCCAATTAAAAAGAGACAAGAAAGCGAGGGAAGCAGATGTATGTATAAATATATTGTATAAGGCCCTGTTTATAACATGGAGGTAGGGTGACCCTTCTGGAAGGGTTACCCTAGCAGAAGGGTTAGTAACCCTAGTCCATTGTCTTTCCGGGTTTCGTTTACATGTGTCCTAGGGTGACCCTGGGGGTAGGGTTACCCTATCTGCTTGCTAGGGTAACCCTGGCGGCAGGGCTATCTTTTTGTTTACTTTACATGTGTAAACGCATCAGGTATGACGAGGGTGACCCTCCCAGACGGGTCATATTTCAGTGAAAAAGCGCGCAATAACAGCGCTCGTTCGGTGTATTTCAGATTCAAGTATACTCCAAAATACAGGTTGAGCCACAGGGAGCCGTAACGTCTATTAGTGAAGCGAGTTTAACAGTAAATCGAGTTTATTTGGTATTTTTTACACAATAATTGTATTAAATCGCTATTAAAATATTCTTACTTGTTAGTTTTGTCGACAATCAGGACAAATTACAGGCAACCAGACCAGAAAGGCAACGAGTCAGTATTTACATCAATTCGGAAGGCCGTTGACTGTGCTTGCCCCGCCCCCTTCGTTAGCGTCTCGACCGACCGACACGGATTATAAAAGCGTGTGTGGGGAATCAGATACGATAAACTAGCATGATCCTTGACGCGTGTCTTACAGCGTCGTAAGATAAAATAACTCGTATTAAGAATACGATTTTTCCATTAGTAAGAAATATCGTGCACTGCCTGCGTTTTTCCAATAGTAAAGTAATCATATCAACAGCAACCTCGCGTTCGCAGGCTGTCCAGGTTTGGCCGAGGGCTTTCCAGCCACATCATTGTGTTTGACAACTCGCTTTTTAGGCAGAAGGTTTCAAAGTTATACTATTGAATAACTTTTTAAAAAGCAAGATTAGGAAAATATGATGACCAAGAACTGCATTGTGATTAATACTGACAAGAAACTAAACGATGAAAGACATGATTATATAATTATTGTAAACACGGTTGACTGTTGATAAAGGAGACGTATTGTGAATAGTGATTGTAGTTTAAGTAGTTAGTAACCCCTTACAGGACATTGATAACAAAATAACTACTTTTTATGTCGAACTATATGACTTAAATGTAGCAAGTCGGAATATACTACGTCACAAGTGAGACGACAATTAATATATATATAACCCTAACCCTAACCTAACCCTCCTTTGTGACGTAGCTAGTGATGTCTTACACGGTGCATAACCGGAATATTAATAGTAGTTTGGTGCTATGCATAACGTTCGTAACACATTTTAAAAATTGAATAAACCATGTAAAAATGTCGCCATTTTTTGAATATGACCGTGCATGACGTTATGTGCTGGTAAGCGTTGTATTTCTTACTGTTGTGCTACCTATCGTGGAGTGATTGCATAAATAGTGATTGCATAAATAACGCTGAGACAAGCATAATTTATTTGTATTTCCACCAACACTGACCACTTTACCTAGCACAGACGCCACATGTCATTTGGCAGAAGAATCCTTAACCCCCTTTAATACACGTTACTAGAATTTATACAATCTCAAACTACTATATATTCCGGCTATTTAAGTCACATACTTTGATCTATAAATGTACTTTTTTTGTTGCCGATGTCCTTTAAAGCATTGTTTGTAACATAACGTTCACCAAGGACCTCAAGAAAACATAAGTGACTGTGCTGACTTAAATGTATGATGATTTACATCATAGTCAATCGAGATATGGTCTGGAAACTCGACAAACTTCAAAGCGACTATAATGAGCTACGTTTTGATGTTGAACCGTACCTTACACCGTGCACATCCTTTGTTTTAGGTTTATTAATATTTAAACAACACGGTTGAGCGATTAAACCCAAACGATTCTATTGGATGATTGCTTCATTATACTCATTTCAATAGGTTCAGTGACCGTGCACCGTGCACAAAATTGCATAAAGACGAACAAAAAGATAGAACAAAGACTTTAGCTGAGTTTCCAGACCATATCTCGATTGACTATGTTTACTTTGGGTAAATATTTTATTGGTACTGATTATTAATTGTTACACTGACCATAATTTAACCATAATTCTTTGCGCGCAGTAATCTTTGTATATTGCCAATATATCAGTTTCAAAAAGATTAAATTTTACCTTTGTTTAATTTTACCATAAATTTTACATTTTATTTCGTACCGCTAACTTAAGTTAACTTAAGCCGCCATCTTATTGGTAGCGTCTTGAAAGAAACGTTTTATCAATTTCAGATTTCAGAGTTAGAAGAGAAGGTGGAAAACATGCAAATGTTGAAATTTGGAAGATTAGTTGACTTTGAAAGACTGGAGAATGTCAGTGTGAACAGAAATGCCGAAGAACTCAAGGAACGTTTGCGTCAGCAAGAATTTCAGAATGCAAATGAAATTTCGAAATGGGAAGTAAGTAAAAAGCGTCTTGACGTTTTTGTCTTTTGGCTTATTTTAATTTTTTAATACAGGTTCATTGTCAGGCCTGGAAATAAGCGCCGGTCATTGGACAATGACTGGCACCAAATTGCCTTTGACCGGCAAGATCGTTTTCTTGCCGTTGAAATTTGGTTGCCATTAGTACATTTCACATTATTATGATTCTTGACAACTGTACCGCCCATCTTGTCATCGCTGGATTATATAGCTTTGTTTGTTATCGTTACGTAGTCTTGTTCGATTCCCTGTGAGAAATCCCGCTCGATTTGGGCACTCCAAATGACATGATTCTTACTTTCGAAGCGCTTCTGATCGTGTCTGATGATCGCAAACGCGAGTTAGATTTTTTAATGGCAATAATGAGACTGGAGAATTAACTTCTGCCGCTTTGGATTCCTGCTAATAATGTACATGGGTTAACGAATCAAAATGCAATGAATTTTGAATGGAAATTATGCTTTTACGCTACAAGAAATGCACTACAGTGAGTGTACGTCTTGAAGTTACAGTTCTCAATACAAAACTATATATTTTGATTAATGTCCGGTAAAAAATTCGTATGACCGGTAGAAGTGCCAAGCCTACCCGTCAAAATGTCCGGTAATGTCACAAAAATTATTTCCAGGCCTGATTGTTTTCTATATACATTGTATATATATTGTAATTATTGTATTAGCTTTTAATATTTCTGTAAGATAGGCTAGTATAGTGATAAGTTAGTTTTATTCTAATATTTTTGTATTTGTCATAAAGCTTGCCAGGCGGGGGTTAGGGTTAGAAAACTCGTTAGGCGGTAAAATTAGAAAATTCGTCATGTTTTAGAAACCATACATCAAAATGATGATTCTGAGAGGGGACTGCAACGAAAAACACTTTTCAACTATAATTTCTAGTCTCAGAGTTACTGGCCAGTCAGCCAATCAGAACTCGTTTAAGATCAGAAATTATACTAAACAATGTATAGCACTGTTACAGTATAGTACGGCTTCCTTCCTTCTCTCCTTTCCGTCTCTCCTTCCTTCCTTCCCTCTTTCCTTTCTTCCCTCTCTCCTTCCATCTCCTCTCCTTCCATCTCCTCTCCTTCCTTTCCTGTCTCCTTCCTTCCCTCTCTCCTTCCTTCGCTCTCTTCTTCCTTCGCTCTCTCCTTCCTTCCGTGTCTCATTCCTTCCCTCTCACCTTCCTTACCTCTCTCCTTCCTCCCATCTCCTTCCTCCCCTCTCTCCTTCCCTCCTTCCTCTCCTTCCCTCTCTCCTTCCCTCTCTCCTTTCTTCCTCCTCTCTTTCTTCCTCCTCTCCTTCCTTCTCTCCTTCCCTCTCCTTCCCTCTCTCGTTCCCTTTATCTTTCCTTCCCTCTCTCCTTCCTTTCCTGTCTCCTTCCTTTCCTCTCTCCTTCCCTCCATCGTTCCCTCTATCCTTCCTTCTCTCTCTCTCCTTCCTTCCTTCTCTCCTTCCTTCCCTCTCTCCTTCCTTCCCTCTCTCCTTCCTTCCCTCTCTCCTTCCCTCCATCGTTCCCTCTCTCCTTCCTTCTCTCTCTCCTTCCTTCTCTCTCTCCTTCCTTCTCTCTCTCCTTCCTTCCCTCTCTCCTTCCTTCCCTCTCTCCTTCCTTCCCTCTCTCCTTCCTTCCCTCTCTCCTTCCTTCCCTCTCTCCTTCCTTCCCTCTCTCCTTCCTTCCTTCTCTCCTTCCTTCCTTCTCTAGCCAAAGCTACACTTTTCCAACTAATAAAGTGCGTAGAATCGTCTAATTCTGGATCAGTAAACAACAATATGACTGCACCCGAATTTGCAGCCTTTGACAACAGTGTGAACAACAAAGACGAAGATCCAGTTGCCATTGCCACTGAAACCGAAGAAACCTGTTTTGATAATCAGCATGCCAATCCAAAAGATAGTTCCCTGTCTACCATCGTTGAATCCCTGGTAAAGGAGATGACCGCCCTGAGAAAAAGCTATAAATCCCTAGCCAATAAAGTTGACAACATGGCTTCCAATCATAGCAATCAAGGAGAAACGAGTCAAGCAGTCAACAACAATGAAATTGATCGCCTTCGAGAGCAACTGCAAAACATTACCCAGCTAAACTCTGAACTAATGAGCCGAAATTGTAACTTGGAAAACGAGAATGCTAGTCTTCTAACAGCAATCAGACTACTGCAAAACTCAAATACCAACTCAGTTCAGACGAAACCAGCCCAAAAGCCAGCAAACGTTGCCGTTGGAGGGAACTCCAAATACAATGGCGAAAGAAACGAATCAAACCCCCGCAGACGTGCCGACAATAAAGCAAATCAAGATGGCTATACTGCCGTCGAAAGGAAGAAGAGGAAAGAGAAGGAAGCCCATCAGAAAAATGAGTCTGAGCCTGATTCCACCAGTAAGATGAACAACAAAGAAAAGCAGGGTAATCAGCCAGCAACAACCACCATCATAATGGGGGATTCCATGGTCAAGAGAATATCCAGCTACCAAATGAGCAAGTCTACCAAGTCCAAGGTAATAGTTCGCTCATTCCCTGGTGCTCATGTTAAAGACATGTACTGTTACATGCAGCCAGTCTTGGACAACATCACTGAGCCAGCTAAAGTGATTTTTCATGTGGGAACCAATGACCTCAGAGAGAAAACACCACAAGTTGTAGCTGATAAGTTGGAAGATCTTGCCAATTTCGCTGAGAGCAAGTACCCGGGCATCACGGTTGTACAGTCACACATCATCGAGAGGTATGATAACAGTGACTTATCTAGCAAGGTAAGCCAAGTCAATAAAATTACTAAACGCTATGGTAACCAATCAGATAGACCACAGATTGGCCATAACAACATCAGCGAATCATCATTGAACAGTCACAAGCTACACCTTAACAGTAAAGGTGTTGCTATTATGGCAAGTAACCTTACAAACTTTATTATTAACCAAAGATGATGGTCAAATTTTCCAATCACACCTTATATAATGTCAGTGACACAACCCCATCATCCAACAGTTCTCATACCTCAGGTAAATCCAAACTAGCTAAGGGATTTAAACTTGGTCAATTAAATACCAATGGTCTGCTGTCTCACATTGATCAAATAAGGATTCTAGTAGCACAATATGACTTTGATATTTTTGCTATCAATGAATCCAAGCTTGATCAAAGTGTAGACAGTGGACTAGTTAATATAAACCAATATACCCTGGTTAGGTTGGATCGAAACATTTACGGGGGAGGAGTTGCATTGTATATTAAAGATCACATTAATTACAAACTACGTGGTGACATAATGCCTGCCAATTTGGAAATGTTAGCCATTGAAATCTCTAAACCAAAAGTCAGGCCAATTATTATCGCCACATGGTATAGACCACCACAATCTCCAGTCAGTGCTTTTAGTGAGTTTGAAGACTTTCTTAAAGCTGTGGATGCTGAGGGTAAAGAAACTTTGATAGTAGGAGATATTAACTGTGATATTGCTGAAAGTGCAATTGATCCTTTATGTGCCTCTACAAAGTTTCTTTATGATGCCTATCAATTCTCTCAGTTGATAACAGACTATACTAGAGTTACAGATCGATCTAAAACCCTGATTGACCACTTGCTGAGCAATGAGCCTCAAAACATTGTTGATGCAGGAGTTATTAAAACTTGTATCAGTGATCATTATTTAATTTATGGTGTTAGGAAATTTCAAACAATTAAAAGTGAGCCAAAGTATGTTGAGAGTCGAAATATGAAAAACTTTGATTCCCAATCATTTGTATCTGATCTTCAAAATGCACAATGGGGCCTCCTTAGTCAGTGCAATGATACAAATGAAATGGTTTTTGTTTGGGAAAAACTATTTACAGACATTTTAGATGTTCATGCTCCTTTAAGAAAGAAGAGAGTCAAAAACAAGGCTTCTCCTTTGCTCACCCCTGAAATTAAGAAATTGATGTACAAAAGAGATTTTCTAAAAAAGAAATCAATCTCAAATAAATCAAGGTCTACATTTGAAGCATATAAACGTGCTCGCAATCAAATTAATACAGCAATTAAGAAAGCTAAAGTCAATTATCTCACAAATGAAATAGATTATGACAGCCAAAGCAGCTGGCACACCTGGAGGGCTATTAACACTCTTCTCGGTCGCAAATCGAAAGTCACTGGTGTTAAGGAACTAAATGTGGAAGAGATCATTGTCACTGATCCACATATAATATCTGATACATTTAATGATCATTTTTCAACAGTGGGTTCCAAGATCAGTGACGGTGTGCCACACACTACCACACTACCAGAGACTTTTGTTAAACAAAGCGACTCAACTTTTCAATTCTCCACAATTGCCCCTCCACAATTGCCCCAGTGGTTCAGCATATGCTCTCTAGGCTGTGTATTCGAAAAGCTTCAGGTCTTGATAAGATTTCAGCTGAGATTTTGCGACATGCTGCTCCAGTTATAAGTGTTCCTTTATCCATTATATTTAATCTATCCACTCAAACAGGCATATTTCCTGATAAATGGAAAAATGCAAAAGTCTTTCCTGTTCATAAGGGCAACGCCAAGGATGATCCTAACAACTACAGACCTATATCTGTACTACCAGTTGTAGCCAAAGTTTTTGAAAAACTGGTCTATAATCAAGTTTATCATTATTTAAAGGAAAACAATATCCTGAGTCAATTTCAGTCAGGGTTTAGATCTGACAATTCTACTGTAACTGCTCTTCTTCAAGCTACTGAAAACTGGTATAAAAATATTGATTGTGGTTATATAAATGGAGTAGTTCTCGTTGACTTAAGCAAAGCATTTGACACTGTTGACCATACAATCGTGTTGAAAAAGCTGAATATGTACGGAATTAATAATATTCAACTAGATTGGTTCAAATCATATTTGGATGATAGACAGCAGTGTTGTATGGTGAATGGTTTACAATCAGACTTCAAACCCATAACTACAGGTGTTCCTCAGGGATCCATCCTAGGTCCACTATTATTTTTACTCTACATTAATGACCTCCCAAATTGTTTGACATCCACCACCCCTGGTATGTATGCAGACGATACTCAAATTACAGCTTCAGCTGAAACTGTCAATGAGGTTGAAAATATTTTAAACAGTGATCTTAAAAATCTGCATACATGGCTCTGTGCAAATAAATTATCTCTAAACTCTACAAAAACAGAGTTTATTGCAATAGCTTCAAACTATCGACTTAATCAGTTCATAACTGATCCTAAAGTAGAGCTTAATAATGAAGCTATAAAAAGAGTCACTAAATCTAAACTACTTGGTGTTATGGTGGATGACACTTGGGATGCTCATGTAAATGAAATAATCATACCAAAAGTCCTTAAAGGATTGAGGATGCTTCGTCAATTACGAGACCTGCTTCCATTACCTAACTTGATCCAAGTATACAATGCTCTCGTATCCCCTCATTTTGACTACTGTTGTCTTATATGGGGCAATTGTGGCACTGTCTTAAAGAACAAACTTCAAAAACTCCAAAATAGAGCCGCACGCATTATCATGAGATCAGGTTATGAAATACGATCTGCCACTATTCTAAACTCATTGAATTGGTGCAGTTTGGAAACCAAGAGAAGTCAAACGAAGGCAACCATGATGTACAAAATAGTAAATGGTGAGGCCCCAACCCATTTACAACAATTGTTCTCCTTTGTAAATGATACACATGGATATAACTTGAGAAACTCAGATATAAATCTTAAAATTCCATTCCCACACACTGATTACTCAAAACGAAGCTTAGCCTATAGTGGCCCGGTGTTATGGAATAATTTACCATCATCAATTAAAACCACCAGTTCTTTTGACATTTTTAAAAACTTGATTAGTTCTTATGACCTTGATGTGTAGACAGATATATTGTAAATAGTTTTATACTTTGTAGTAGATTTCCTTGTAAATAATACAGTTTAATTAGTGTAATTAGTCTAATTAGTTTATCTGTTCTGTTATTCAAACTTTTAAAACGGCTTTCTTGAAAAGCAATTTATTGTAAATTGAAGGAACCACCGTTTTTAAATAAAGATCCATCATCATCATCTCTCCTTCCTTCCTTCCCTCTCTCCTTCCTTCCTTCCCTCTCTCCTTCCCTCCATCGTTCCCTCTATCCTTCCTTCTCTCTCTCCTTCCTTCTCTCTCTCCTTCCTTCCCTCTCTCCTTCCTTCTCTCTCTCCTTCCTTCCCTCTCCTTCCTTCCCTCTCTCCTTCCTTCCCTCTCTCCTTCCTTCCCTCTCTCCTTCCTTCCCTCTCTCCTTCCTTCCCTCTCTCCTTCCTTCTCTCTCTCCTTCCTTCCCTCTCTCCTTCCTTCCCTCTCTCCTTCCTTCCCTCTCTCCTTCCTTCCCTCTCTCCTTCCTTCCCTCTCTCCTTCCTTCCCTCTCTCCTTCCTTCCCTCTCTCCTTCCCTCTCTCCTTCCTTCCCTCTCTCCTTCCTTCTCTCTCTCCTTCCTTCCCTCTCTCCTTCCTTCCCTCTCTCCTTCCTTCCCTCTCTCCTTCCTTCCCTCTCTCCTTCCTTCCCTCTCTCCTTCCTTCCCTCTCTCCTTCCTTCCCTCTCTCCTTCCTTCCCTCTCTCCTTCCTTGCCTCTTCCCTTCCTTCTCTCCTTCCTTCCTTTTATCCTTCATTTTAATGGTACAATCAATCAATCAATCGATTAACCAACAGTTTAATTTTTATGTTATTTTTGTTTAGAAAAAAGTCCAGTCTTACCGTGAGATGCTTACCCTGCGTACTCGTGAAAACACGGGAAGGCTGAATACTTCAACTGTGTTATTCAAAGAAAGAGAAAAGCTGGAACAAAATCTAGATTCAAGTCAAAAATCCTTGGTAAGATTTGCTAGTAGAAAATGGTCAAACAATTCCTTGATCTTCCTAGTGATAGGTCAACGTTATTGTTTCGTATTTGCATGACATTTATTCCAGATGTATCAGTACTTGTTGTGCTGATCTACCGAACGCCTACCCATACAAAGTACGAACCGAATAAACTTCTGAACATATTTCAGCAAGAAAACGCGACACAAACCCGATTTCATCACTAAGGGCATCCAAAAACATCCTATCACAAATGTAAATTCGAGTAAATGTTTACAACCTACCTGACTGGTCCGTTTGAAAGCGGAATATTGGTGTGTATGGTATTTGATATGGATGGTTGGCAAGCAAGCGGCTAACTCAAAGATAAGGAAAACAAATAATTATTTATTTTACGAGAAAAACATCGGGACAAAATAAACTATGAAGACTTGTGGCGTGTCAGTTTAATATCCTGTAGAATACATTTATCATCAGAATTCCAACATTTCTTGAAAATAACATCTCCCGAGTCGTTTCTTTTCTCGCTGTGGAGGTCTTAAGCCTGGTTTCCATATAAGGCTAAGATCGCTGTGCTACGATCGCAAAGATAGAAAATATTCTATTTCGGCGATTACGACGATCGTTGACAGTGTTTGGGATTAATAGTTCTTCGTCTCATGATTGAGTGGTGTATGTTGCTTCTTGACAAAACATGTAGAATAGGGTGCAAGGGTCATCACCGGTAGATCATAGTCGTGGCTAGATGCAATACTTGCAGCTAAGGTGACCGTGAGGTACTAGGTGTGAGTCGTCCTCTGGACGATCCTTTTATTAGTATTAAGGTTAGTATTAGAAAACCATTAGGCGGGGGGTTAGGGTGTTCCATAACTTCCATGATGTATTTCATCATACAGGTATGTCCGATCGTATGATAGCAGTATCAACGCTCTCGTTCAACCCTCTCGCTGATACTAAAAAAGATCGTCCAGAAGACGACTCAGACCTAGTACCTCACGGTCACCTCAACTGCGAGTATTCCATCTAGCCAATCATATGACACCAGTTCAAATTATGTATAATCCTATTGGATGGTTGGTGGTCAAAAACCAATCAAAGTTGTACAAAGATAGTTAAACTGTGTCAATCGTTGGATATATAATAAATCATTATTTATGTATAAAATTAAAAATGATCAGCTCCCTGAAAGTATGAGTAGTTTGTTTAACATTTTCCATAATTTGAAATACAATCTCCGCAGTAATTGTAACGATTATTCGCTCCAAAAGCCGAAAACAAACTTTATGAAAGAGTATTCGTTACACAGCTGCAAAGGTTTGAACAATTTACCAAATCTAGCCAAAAAGAAAGAAATTAAAATTGGAGAATTTAATGCTATTCTTCAGTTGCTACAATGTAACTATATATTTCTAACTAGTAATAAAATAATAATAATAATATAAATAATAATTAAATAATAAGAATAACTAACCCATTGATTGCGTGATATCTCGGGAAATATTGTCTTTAATTTCATTTTATCCACTGATTTATTTCATTTTTAAAGTGCCTATCTCACGTTTGGGGATTTTACGTATTGGTAGTATTTTGGTCTTCAGCATATAACAAATTTCATTTTCATGGAGTTTTTTGCTGTTAAAGTTACCGGATGTGATGTGATTTTTGTGGCAAGTAACAAAAGAAAACTGGTTTGGAATGACTCTTTGACATCACATCCGGTAACTTTGACAGCGAAAAACTCCATGAAAATGAAATTTTCGGCTGACAAGATATATTATGCTTTTGCTCAGGAAGACCCAAATATTACGAATATGTAAAATCCCCAAACGTGAGGTAAGCACTTAATGTTTTCGTTTTACCTTCTTAGGCCCGGTTCAGACGCCCAATTTTTTCATGCCGAACCTAATGCAAATGAGCTTGAACAAAAGATTTTACCAATTAAGCTGGTTTTTCACGGTTTGTTCGTTTTTTTAAGCTGTTTGTTCGCGCAAACCGACATTTATTTTGTGAAAATTGAATAGATCGGTAATTATATTTTAGCCGAGCGCTCATAAGACAATAGAGCGAACAAATTCGTCTGTGGAAAACCGGCTTTAGGTTCGGCCACTGATCTCAAAAATAGGACTGGATTGAGCTTTCTATTGTATCTGATGAGTTGATTTTGAAGCTTGCATATTTTCATAATGTAAATTGACGATAGATCATTAGAAACTCCGAGTTTGCAAGCAAATCAAACTGTGACGCTCGCGAAATGGGTTTGGTGTCTGGCCAATATAGTTTCTTTGTTAACATTAAATGTATAAAATCTTGAACCTAATTTGACGTCTCATATTAGGCTTCTCTCACTGTAGGTAGGCCATGAATCGTTTTACCCATGAAGTAATTTGAAAAATGTCTTCTGGTCCTCTTTACAGTAAAATTATTTATTTTGTCGATGGTAAGAGCACATAATCCAACAAAAAACCTCATAGGCCTTAGTAATGGCGGACTTCCGGCTTCATTTTCTGAACAATAGTTGCTCGATCCAGTCTTCTTTCGAGATCAGTGGGGTCCGGCACATAAAAAAATGTTTGAAACGGGTATAAATTATAAAAAAAGTTATTTTGGAATTAAAGTGTTGAAGTGTGGGAAAGCGTGCTGAAAATGAAGAATGTTGCGCATATCACATCCTCTATGTATACTAATGTTTTCATGCGTTTTCACTTAGGGTGCTGAGTACAGTGGAAACCGGAAAACCGATCTTAAAGAGAGACACCGTCTTGTCCAACTCGTTCAACTTCAAGCTCAAGAAATTGACGCATTAAAAGATGAAATAACTCTTTTGTCTCGAAAAGACGGTCACATTTTGCCTCCTTCTCAACCACCACTTCCAGCTTTTGCTATTCCAATTATATGAACAATTGTGTTTTAATTGTTATAACTTTTCTAAAATTGTATTGTTTATTAAATATTGGATATCTGTGTGTATATACTTTTTGTTGTGTTTGAGTTCGGAAGTTGTCCGTGTTTTCCTGAGATATTCAGTATTCAGCAAAGTACTGATATTTTGTACTTAAGTAAAAGTAAATGCTCAGTTTATATTAAGTAATAGTTATGGCCTGAAAAGTTTACTAAAGGCAAAAATATTCCAGAAAAGTACTTCTGAAACAAACTATATATTCTCGAATCACTAACCAACATGACAAATGACAATTGATAATCTCAACAGTTGCCAATCAAGTGCACATGCAAAACCAACTTCACGCGATTTCTCCAATCTAGATCTCCAGCGGATGGATCGAGTCGACCGAGTATTTCGCGACTCCGCGTTCCGCATTTCTTTTTTTACTTTGCCGATAAAACAAAAAGTAACGAAGTTAAAAAGTAATTATTTAACAAAAATTTTACTTCGTTACAAGTAAAAAGTATTTGTCGAAAAATATACTTCGTTACAAGTTAAATACTGATTTTTTTACTTAAGTAAAGTAACGAAGTAAATTTACTTAGTTACTGGCTGGCGAACACTGGAAATCGTTTTGTTAAGCCTGGTTCACATATAGTTGTAATTGTTGTAATTCCGTCGGCGATTGTCGCGGATCAAGTCTTACAACAATTACAACTTAATGGGAACGCGTGTTGTAATTGTTGTAATTCTATTAACCTGCGATCAGGCCCTATCCAAAAACGGAATGAGGGCCTGATACAAATGCTTGTTAAACCGCATGTATTCATACCAAATTTTGGTATTTTTCTGTGATTGGTCAGAATACAATTAGAATCAAATCGGCGTGTTTTGATTGGTTTTCATTAATTAAATAAACGTCCGGTTTCTTTCCTGAATCCTGATAGCGTGAGAAATATTATTATGCTGTGTTGACATTCATCCCGTGAAACTCTGTAATATTTATCATTATCTGAAACGTTGTATTTTTGTCTGATTTAAATCAATTCTGTATCGAAATGATCACTTGAATCTGGCGAATCGAACGCTGTAGGTTTCGTCTACTTAAAATGTGAAGATCACCCGGTGATTTAATTATTTTATGTCCATTAAACCGATGTAATTTAGTAACAGATATGTTTCGTATACCTGATTTTTATATAAGTTTTGACACACGATTGCCGTGTTTAGTGTTTACATTAAATTTCGACTGCGTGATTTTTCTTTGTCCCCTCATCAATCTTGCTACAACTGCTCTCACAGTTCTGGCCCAACTCTACGCAACTACATTACTTCTAAAAGTTTCTCATCAGTAACCCGAGTAAACGCCTGGAAGTGCAAATTTTCGTACATCTTCGGAATAAGCTGGTATATAAGCCAAAACCAGTGGGTAAAACCGCCAGAACGTCTTTACCACAACAGATTAGTCTTCTTATGCGCACTCTTGTTGTTCTGGTTTAAGTGATTGAACATGATTTTATTTAAAAATTATTAACCGAGTTCTTCGGCTGTCCATTCCGTCTTCATGATTGATCTCTCACGTCTTCATGATTGATCTCTCATCTGTGTATGATCTTCACATTTTAAGTAGACGAAACCTACAGCGTTCGAATCGCCAGATTCAAGTGATCATTTCGATACAGAATTGATTTTAATCAGCCAAAAACACGTTTCATATAATGATAAATATTACAGAGTTTCACGGGATGAATGTCAACACCGCATAATAATATTTCCCTGTTCTTCGGCTGTTCATTCCGTGATCCAATCTCGTTCCCAGAGCCTGCGTTCCTTTTGGCCTGCGCCAAGAAAACAGAGGCTCTGGGGAACTCCGATGAAAAAGTCCCCAAAATTGGGTTTTTGTTCCCAGTCCTCTGGTTCCCAGTTCTCTATAATTTGTTACTGTCATCGACGATGTTTAGCTTGTTTGAAGACCAGGAAAAATATTTGTTTACCGATAAAGAATGGCCCAGTATGTTTTACAAAGCTCTTGGCAAAGCGTTGCGATACAAATGGTCTTTCTTAGCTTTTCGCTAAATCGTCAACCGGAGAATTGACGAGTGTTTTATATGTCCGCGTCGCCGTCGGCAGTGATCGGTTGCAGCCGCTCAGGTAGGCTCAGGTTACACAGAACACATTAAAATGTAAGGAATTGTACTTTCTGTCAAGAACTTTGGCTAAACTACATCGACCTTGTAGTCTCTAATATAATTTTAAAGTTCTGAGGCGAAACTGCGAAGAATTACGAGACGAGTCAGACGATGGATGTTTGTTTGGCGACGAAGCGAGAATAATATTAATAATAGTTTTAAGTTTTAACTTATTTCATGTGTTCAATTGTATTTTGAGTCTGTCGTGTATAATTATGTGTTGCAGGTGTATCGAATAAATCTTTACCAGCCATAGTTCTGAAAAATATAACTGTTTATTTTTAAACCGCGATTCGAAAATGGGCTATTCCATTTAATAACCGCACCCCCCCTATCGAGGACACATGCTTCATATTCACGACCCCTGAGGAATTCCAGGCCATGAAATGTCTACCCCTGAGGAATTCCAGGCCATAATATGTCTACCCTGAGGAATTCCAGGCCATAAAATGTCTACCCTGAGGAATTCCAGGCCATAAAATGTCTACCCTGAGGAATTCCAGGCCATAAAATGTCAACCCTGAGGAATTCCAGGCCATAAAATGTCTACCCTGAGGAATTCCAGGCCATAAAATGTCAACCCTGAGGAATTCCAGGCCATAAAATGTCTACCCTGAGGAATTCCAGGCCATAAAATGTCAACCCTGAGGAATTCCAGGCCATAAAATGTCTACCCTGAGGAATTCCAGGCCATAAAATGTCTACCCTGAGGAATTCCAGGCCATAAAATGTCTACCCTGAGGAATTCCAGGCCATAAAATGTCTACCTGAGGAATTCCAGGCCATAAAATGTCTAACCAGAGGAATTACGTGTGGCATATAATGTCTACACGTGAGGGATTCAAAGGTGAGAAAATCCCTCGGAAATTACAAGCTTGATCAGTTGATCCAAAAGTTAATGTGAACATTTTATCTCATGACTACAATATAAGAATTATAATGAATTACAATTTATTATATACAATAGAGTGTTTTATTGATGTTTCCACCATTAATAAAATCGATATTCTCACATTTAAAAACAAAACATGGAAATATAAAATACATGAATGCTTGGAAATATGGAATTTTGTTCTCGTATTGAACTGCACTCATTCGCTTTGCTCACCCGTGAGATATCCTGGTCAACAATTGAAATAATTTCATATCAACTATTTCGATATTGCATTAACATTAACTTTTTGAAATTTTAATATTACCATACAATGTAAGACAAGGTATAATTTGTAATGTGTGGCCATTATTAGCAAAAAACTATTTCGGACGTTCAGGTCTGTATATATCCAAAGGGGGTGTTTATATGGAGGAGGGCCAGCCCTCTTGGTAGGGCTAGCCCTCTTTGGCGAGATGAATTTCACCCCTTATGTTTACATGAGAATTACTAGCCCTCCTAACCGAGCTGGCTCGCTCGAATGGCTACGGCTGCATTTATTTCGCACGAAACCCAGAATCTCACTTTTGCGGACAAGTGTTCAATTTGTAACTTAAACACAAGCAAACAGGTCGTGCGAAATATAAAGTTGTCCAGAAAATACTGGTAAAGATAAACTTTTTCGCTTGTACGGAGCTTTTATTTCCCAGCCCTCTTCAGTGCGTTTATATGGAATATTTCCAGCCCTCCTAGGCGAGATCTCGGGTTGTCAATAGCGAGATCTCGCCCAGGAGGGCTGGCCCTCTTGTCATGTAAACGCAAACAAATTTTTACAAGGAATTACGCTGAGACGCGGGATCTCGGCAAAGAGGGCTAAGCCCTACCAAGAGGGCTGGCCCTCCTCAATGTAAACACCCCCTAAGTCCTTCAATTTCTCTTTCATAACATAAAGGGAACAGGTGGAGCAGGGGCGGATCCAGCGCAAAATCTGACTGAAGTAAATGTGTGAAGTAGCTCACTTGCAATGCAACTGAGATATTTCCGACCTCATCCGGCGTAAAGTTGCATAGAGAAGGTTGACGTTTGTATTTGCAGCTACAACATTAAATGAGGCATACTGAAGTTCTTTGGAAGCGTTGAATTTAATGTTCCTCTCGCGGCTCCAGGCGTGAGTCAATAGCAGATGTGACACCTTTGTCCTTTGTGTCGGTCTGCGTACAAAGCTGTCAATGTATGAAGATAACAAACAACATTGGTCATAATGCTCCCTTGAGGTACGCCGGAGTTATGTCATATTGTTGCTTTAAACCAGTCTAAGTTTTCCATCAGCTAGCATTTTTGTAACTTCTATGGTATATGTTGTTTGAGGCTCAGACGTATAAACAACTGTAATTTCATCGCACTCAATTTTAGCTGTTTGGACCTCTGCGTTGTACCATCCAGGTCTCCACCCACTGTCACCAATTTCCTCCTTCACCCAACGCACTTTTACACGACAACCTATTTCAAAGAACTTTTCATACGCATCACCGTCAAATGTTTGATTTGAACTTTGAAAAAAATCAGTGATCGATTCTGCCTGAAAATCATCAGTTTTGCGGTGGTTACGACGAACATATCTAAGGAGTGGTTCAAACAAGTTATGAAGATCTGTCAAATCTTCCACGCTGTCCGGAATGGCAATTTGTGATATGTTTTTTAGTGTAGATCCATGTTTCCTTGTCATTTTGATGTCATCTATCTCGACCAGACAGGACTTTACTTCTTCAGAAATTATTTTCTTTGCAGAGTTGATGCATTCAATAATCTCGTTTTCTTGATTATAAGATACCAAATACGAACGTCCATGTCGGAAAAGAAATAGACGCAAAAGAAGTTCATCTTTGCTTCCAACCATTGAAATTCCATGTGACTTTAATACATACTTTATTGACGCCGTTGGTAGTTTCTTTAGCTCTGTCAGTGATGCTGGTAAAGATGAAGCTTCTCCGTGGTAACTAGGCTGGAAATTGTCCATTTTTTCGCCATTCTGCGAAGCCAACCTTTCAACAAGTTCGTATTTTCGACCATTGTGAGACACTCCAGCCGCTTTACACAATCGCTGTAAATCGCCAACTGACTTCTTGTACAGTGTGTGGTTTCTCCATGTTTCTCTGGAGATGTCGTGGTTGTACTCGTTATTTGATCTTTGAATCTTGAGATCCAAACATTTCTTTACCTCCTCGACTGGTATCCAAGCTAAGGCTGCGAGGGAAACCAAAACATCGTCAGGAGGACTACTGTTGATGACAAAAAAAGTGTCAATGATCCTTGAGGGCAGAAATAAAGCTGGTTTTTCAGTTAGAAATTGGCATGAAGGTGTACTGTACAAAATGGAGGTTTTCTCTTCTGAAAGGTAATGGAGTTCACCGGCACTTCGAAACCATGACACAAAGTCTGGGACGGGCTGCAGTTCGTAGTTCGTAGAATTACCTTGCCCGTAAAGAGTGGTGGAATACTTATCTTTCCACGATGTACAGAAGTTCTCTGCAGTACTATTTATTAGTACGTCATAGTCATCCTTATAGCTCCCAATGAAGTCCTCTTCCACTCCCCACGTCTCAACAAGGTCTTGGAAAACACGCGAGTTCGTTACGGGCTTGTACGTCCACTCACACTCTTCTTTGCGCTCTTCTGACAGTTTCAAAAACTCTTTTACTTTATCCTCGTCATCAAATATGGCGTATTCTGTTTTCACTCCACGATAGCACTCTAAAAAATGGCCAGCAAACCTTGCTTGTGATAAACACTCTTTCACATCGGTTGCCATTTTTTCCATGTTGACGAGGTGTTCCTCACTTCCAGGTTCTGCATTGGCGTGTATATTTTGCTTGCTGTCAAAAGAACCGTGTCGAGATAATGCAGAGTTCTCTGCTGCATGAACCCTTTCGACAAAATTACGCTTACTGTGATACTCTGCAAATGATCTTTGGCTAATTTTGCTGAGCTTTAGCAAACGCATTAGTCTAACCAAACACATCTGTGTTAGAGTGCTGTCTGGATCTTCTCCATGACCATTATCTACTAGAAAACAGAACACAGACTTTAATTTACCTGTGGATGGGTTGCGAAACATTTTATCTAACGACGGCAGTGTGAGAAGGTAAAATATTTCGTTCATCGCACGAATTGTGGTCGCAGGTTCAGTAAGAGCAATGTTTACGAGGATAACTGGTTTTCCAGTCCTGGTCACTTTAAGCTTTGAAGCATCTTCTTCATCTATTTCGGTATTACCAGCAGCCTTCATAAATAAGTGTACCATTGGATACACTGCGTTTGTGCGACTTTGGTCGAAGGAGTGATCTTCGTACACAATTGGTTTCCAGCTTTTACCCGGAATTTGAACGGGCTGTATGTCTCCACAAATTATTGATTTCGCATCCTTGGAATCCAATACACAGTCTTCGTCGCAGCTTTCCATGCCTTCTAATAGAAGATTTACGTTTTTCGTGCTCCAATGAAGATTAACGACCTGCTTAGATACACCGGTCCGTGGTGGGCAATGCAACGAAATTCGTGCGTTCACATTTTTCCCAGAATGATGCCGTTTCGCAGAAAACGTTCCATCTTTATAAGACTCCGTGTAGTTATAACACGATTTGAGCGATATCCCGAATCCAGGCGGGGCCACTTTCAATAGTGTTTCACGAGCTTGACGCATGTAAAGGGTGTTATCTTTAGATTTATAAAGAATATCTGTTGTTAATCTTGGGTGGCTTTCAAGTCCACCCAACATTCCATTTGTTCCAAGACTGAATATATCTTCCAGCACGTATTTTAATTCAGGGTACAAATCAGCTTTCAAAGGCCTGCCTCGTGTTTCCAATTGCATCTTGAAATGTTTCTGTTTTCTCTGAGATATTTTACGCTTTGTCAGTCTACGTTGTTGCTCGTTTGTTAAGTCGTTTCTAACCATTTGCGAGGTTACCTCAATGTTTTCAAACTGCGTCAGTTTATGTCCTATTTGGTTACTTGCATTTCTTATGGAATTTTTGTTCTGGACACCTAACAATTTTGCTACAAACTTTGTGCTCGTTGCTTTAGCTAACAAACCTTTTATAAGATCAACATCTCTTTTGGTATCGGCGAATCTGGTGGCTGTTTTAACGAGTGTCCCAACTTTGGACTCGATTTCTGCATTCACGCGCTCTGGTGTACATCTACATAGTATATTCTCCAGTCTCTGTGCAATTTCTGAAATATCTTGGTTTCGGTTCTCTATTATATATGCTGTTCCTCGAATATATACTTGTCTCACATTAAAGTGGCGTTTAATCTTTCGGTATATTTCAGACGACATAGGTCTTCTACGTTTGGTCCCATCACTGCTCTTATGAGCGATAAGTTTTCCAATCTCTTGGGTAGGAATAACTGGGCCCTGATTGATCATGTATCTTCCAACTTCTGCCATCACGGAATTTTTTTTCTGGTTCTCAATTCGCTTAATATTTTCCTCAATGCTTCCATGTACTGAAATTTCCATTGCCCTGCTTGCATTTTTGACTGATAACTTCCCCCTTCTTTGGTACCATTTTCTGGACATTGCTTGAAAGGGAAGAGGATTTTTCTGAGAATTACTCATGCATGTTCCGCATTGCGTGCTGTACCACTTGCGCGAGAGCATGGGAAACGATGTCTTGCTGTACATTTCAAACATTGTCTCTGTCTCTTCAAAGGAAGTTGACTCTGATTTAAGTTTGGTTTTCAGTGTACATTCTGGTACGTTTGGTTGTGTTTCTTTTTCCGCAAAGGCCTGTTTTCCATACCAATCCTTTGACAGGGAAGGAAAAACCACCTCATTAATTGTTTTAGATTTAGCAAATCTTTTTGTCGATTTAATATCGTTGTTGTTGTTGTTGTGTGCTTTCCTTTTCGTTATGTGCTCTGCTGTTTTGTTCTTGTTAGGCCATGATTTGTACATCCCGAAACTATAATTTCCGGTAGTCTGGGTGCTGCTCTTTGATAAAGTTGGAGGGCATTGATGATCTGTTAATGGCGACGACTTGTTTGTATTGGTTGGACCAGAAGACCCATCTTGTTTTTCAGGGACAGTTGCCTCTGGGTTGTTTTCTTGAGACATTTTGAACTCCAAAGGCATAACGTTCAGTTTTATTTGTTTTTCCGGAAAGTTCTGTTTTGCATACCATTTCTTCGACAGAAAAGGAAATACCAACTCATTACGACTTACGGAAGAATGAATAAATGTCTTTGTTGATTTATTATCGTTTTTGTTGTTGTCGTTTGTTTTCTTTTCCGTTGCATCGTGTTGTTTTGTTTTGTTCTTGTTTGGATCTGATTTGTACGTCGTGGGACTACACTTTACAGGAGTTGTTGTGCTACTGCATGATGTTGTAGGGAGCTCTTGTAATGACAAGGACTTCTGTGTACAGTTGCGACCAGATGGCTCTTTCTTGGCATGTTTATTCATTTTCTCGCATGCAGATGAGTGACTGATATTTGAAAACGATGCAGGGCGTTTGCTTTTTGTTTTTGATGGCGATAATCGTAGACTATTCGTACAATAAGAATTTTTTTTTTCATTTGACGTTGACGGGCCACTGCCTGACGAATTTGATGAATTGCAAAGCTTTTTTTTGCATAACGATTCAGAGTTACTTGTTGGTAGGAGAGGGGGGAAATCCTGCACATCTTTAAGGTTGAAATCTGATTTTAACAAAGGAACGAAGTGATTTGGTCGAAACATTGCTCCATTACTATTGTTAAAACCGCCACATCTTGTCCACATGACATAAAAAGTGTCGCATGGTTGGGGTTGGTGCACATCACGAGGAAGAATCGGGCCATGAAAAAGAGGACGAATTCCACGAGAATAGTTGGGAAAAACTGAATAGACTGTGCGCTTAAGGACCGACGACAATGCCATAACTTGCAAAAGAGCAGCCCACTTCCCCAAATTGCAGGTTTCCATGGCTTCCATTTTGATTGTGGCAGCTCGATCTCTAGCGTCTTTTGTATCGGTAGATAAAGATATCAGAAATCTTGCGTTTTCGTGAAAACTCGTTTGAGCTTGGCTATATCTAAATATAGTGGAAAGTAGTTAATTTTACGAAGCTACTACACTATAATTGTTAATATTAATAATATATTTATTATATATTTTATCAAGGGCAACTAATAATACTATACGGCCCTCTTTCACGAAATTCTACTGTGATACTAAAGGACCAGCCATAATGCACCAGTCAATTGAAACCACGGCCCCCCGGGACATAGCGGGGATTGTAACATTTGTGGAGTGTTACATTTTTATTTTTTCCCCGCCCCCCGGGGAAAGTTTGCTGTTATAATCCCCACCCAAATGCATGGGCCTGGTGACTTACCAGATTTTGGTGAGCTGGTTTCCATAATAATCATCGAAAAAGTGACAGCAACCCTTCAAAAGTGACAGCAACTCGTTTAATACGAGTCTGATAATGTCCCGAATCTACCAAGTCCGCGCGATCTACACAGATAACGCGATCCATGCAGTCTACGCGATTTATGCAGTTTATGCGTTCTATGCAGTCCACGCGATCTACACAATCTATGCTGTCTACGCGATCTCAGTATGCAGTTAACGCATTTGCGACATATGCTGCTACGCGATCTTTACTCTACGCTATCTATGTAGTTTACGCGTTCTACGCAATCTACGCATTCTATGCAGTCCACGCGATCTACACAATTTACGCGATCTACGCAATCTATACAATATACACAATCTATCCATATTGAGGACATAGCGATATGTTCAGACGAGCGAGCGAGCGCGATTCTCAATACTCGGGCCCAATCCCGCTCTGTCCGCATTACAATCCCCGCGAAAAATCCCCGCAAATTTAGCAGATCGTTGTCCCCGGGGGTCGGGGGGCCGTGGTTTCAATTGACTGGTGCATAAAGTAAATGCTAGAGTTACATTTTTTCCAAAATTTTGATAACCCATCACATGACACATCACAGAATATTGAAAATGTTTCATGACCCATCCTGTTACTATGTGTGTCGGGTATTCTGATTAAAAATGTTGATTTGCTAATACCAGTGTTTTGCTGGAAGTGGCACAGGAAGCCAAATCAAACTATTACTACGGACGGTTTAAACTACAGGTTGCAGGTGCAGGTTGCAGGTTGCAGTGCAGAGTAAAGTAAAGGTTGTTTAATATGTTTTATTTATCATGCATGTTTTCAATATTCCAATACGTTCACCTGGACATTTCTTACGTGGTTCGAAATAGCTTTGTAATTCTCCATTTTTTCTATATCGCCGCACTTAGTTTTACAAGCCGTTGTTATGACCGCATGTTACACTTTTGACATTTATTTCCCCCAATTATTACTTATGTGCGCGCGTTTTGTTGACGCTACGCATTTAATATGATTAAATTTTGTTGTTCTCTGATCTCATTTTAATGACTTATTATTTACCGGCGTTGTGGCAACGATATTCTTATACAAATATATAAAGCCGACAAGCTCCGGCAAAGGGAGTAAAAATCTGCAATGTTTATAAGTGTATTTTATTTAGGATTCAAAATATACTGTCAATGGATGCAATATTTAAAGGAGCATTTGTGGAAAATCTGGCCTCAAGATTCTCTTGGCTTACACCGAAAATTCACTTTTTTGTACAACTATACCGTGTCCGTGCTCGACAAAATCTATGTTTGCACAAAAGAGGTCTAATTTAATTGGTTCCTGTCAACAGTTCCCACGCTACGTAAATGTTCGCGACCCTTAACCTGTCAATCAAAGTACTAAACCTAAATTTAAACATGCGAAATTTTTATGTTCATCGCAGAATCACCACCATTGTCACTATTTATGTATCTTTCTTGTGCATCTTTTCTGAGCATTTGTTGAAATTCATCTGTTCCCAGCAAAGAGCATCGTGAAAAAAAGAAAATCGGTTAAAAAATGGAAGTTGAATTTGGCTTAATCTTGTTGAGCAATTTCCGCCATTTTTCGAAGTTATTTCTATGTGTGCAGAAAATAAGCACTTGTAATCTGCAGTTTAAACCGTCCGCTATTACTATTAGTGTTATTATATTATATTATATTATATTATATTATATAATTTATATTATTATATTATATTATTAGTCCTCGTGTTAGCAAAACTCGTACCCTGCCGGATCGCTCTGGACATTTTTCCCAAAAGGAGCCATTTGAACAGACGTATATAATTATTTTAATTTTTAAGATCTCCAAAACTCAACCAAAATTGATATAAAAGACTTGACTACACAAGCGAGATATTTTCAAAAGTTCGGCGGGAAACAGAAATAAATTCGCGCCAGATAATAAACTGGGTTCAAGCAGGCTGCCCCAGCCCATGGATTCGGGCTGCAAAACGTGATGATGCACTCCAGTTTGTGTTCACATTTTGAAAAAATTGTATGAAAAAGCAGGATTTTTTTCTGCGGTTTAGGCCATTGTATTGGGCCCAATGTTTTTCAGATATCTATCTATCTATCTATCTATCTGTCTGTCTGTCTGTCTGTCTGTCTGTCTGTCTGTCTGTCTGTCTATCTATCTCCATATATATAGGGTTGGAAATAAGTTCAAGGGTAATTCATGTCATATGATTGAGCATTGAGCAAGGGCTGAAGTAAGCCATTTTGCAGTGTCATCCAATAATTTTGAGAAGAGTACTTTGTGTAAGAATATACATGCGTTTTATTTCGAGGACAAAAACATGTGAAAACACAAACTTATTGTCAGATTTTTTTCAAACGAACTTTAATACAACAGAGCAGGTATTTATACGTGAATTTATAATATAAACACAATCAACCACGTCAGTAATGGGCTCAAAGATTGTTTCGCGCGTCTATAAAAGGCTAAAAACACTTTATCAAAATTGGAGTTATTTATTCCATAGATGTTGAATCGTAATCATCCCAGATAGATTTCTCTAATTCCTCTAATTCATCTTTTGAAAGCGTCGTAGGTTCTGAGGTACGTTCAATATTATCGTAGGAAGCATCACTTGCGGTGTCACAGGAAGTGCTTTCTCGGCTAACCTTGCTTTCGAATTCTTCTAATGATTTAACAAGGGTTGATTGAGCTCTTTTTAAATTTGAAAAAGTGTTGTCAAATTCACGTTCGAGCTCAGCTCTTTTAACCTCGCCCTTCGTATTTATTTCACGGCAGAAGATTGTATAGTCGTTATTCACCATAAAATTCGCTTTCTCGAGCGCGTCCATATTACTCATCATACGTTTTTCAATCGCCGTTCCTCTACCGTCCTGGTCTTTTACATCACTTGACAGTTTTGAAATGAACTCCTTGACACAATTTTTGAGAAGTTCGGTTTTTTTCATCGTCCAATGAACGTTGATCACGCCATTTATCTCCTGACAACCCCAGTTTTCAAAAAAAGGATCTGCTTGCATCTCTTCTACCTTTCTGTTAACAAATAACATGCGCTCTTTCTCTAATAATCCACTAGCAGACTGGATAACATCTTTAGTAAAGGTCTTTGGCATCCGCATCGATTTTCTTGTTTGTGCCTTGGGTGTGAAAACCTCACCTTCCCGTTTCTTTGTTTTTGAATGTTCTGCTCTCTGTTGGTCAATGCCAACGGAAACCGACGAAACACATACATCAATGTCAATGAAAGACCTATTGACTTCACCTGGCAATGCCTTTGGAATGCATTGGGAAATTTTATATTTTCGTTCTTGCTTCCTTTTCAGTGGTGTATCACATAAGATAAATTCGAAGTTCGAGACTTGGAGTGTGGTTTCGATTGTTCTTCTTAGCTCTTCAAGACAACTGTCACAGTTGACGTCGACAAGAAAGCCTAACTCTTCCTTTGTGTTGTGGTCCCTGATATGAAGCATCGTATAAATATAGACAGAGAGAGTTCGTTTAGCCACCTTTTTAGCATGCGAGTTGTGACTTGTGAGTTTGCGAGTCAGCGGATTTGACCAAAAAATTCTACTCAAAAAGCAAGCTCAGACAGAGGTATTGCTCAAAGTTGTTTGGTATACACTTCTATTGCCACGACAGCAATTATTAACCTGTGAAGAAAATTAAACCGATACTTTTTATGATCCTCTTTGTTGTTTATTTTTCGTGCAGGCGTTGTGTGAACAGTCTTTGTTTACGTTTTTATGGCGCTCCGTAATAAATAACGTGTAGTTTGGGCACAGTATACTCACATTTATATACATAGTTACAAGTCACCGTGTTAAATGCTTTCAAACCGCAATTTTGACATTTTTGACATTTTAAGAGTGCTGCAACGAATATTTCGTTATAGTTTTAAATATAGGTACGGATTCACTTTCAGGGGAAATGGCCGGCGTCAGGCGAGCATTTTTCCTGAAAGAATAACTATTTCAGTGATATTCTCATCCCACACGACAGGTTTTTACTTCTAGTTAGGACTGGAAGGTTATCAACTGCGTTGTTTGTAAATGGGAGCAAAATTGCTTTTGATACTGGCGAGAAGATTGCTTCAAAGTTTTTGAGCGAGTGAAGCATGTTCGAACAAAAGCATGTTTGAAGAAGGACCTTTTTGCACATTTTTACTATAGGTGAGTAAGCAAATCGATTGCTCTTCAGCAATCCATTTGGATTCACATGAATCATGCACATGTAGTAGATTTGTTCAGATCGTATAGCTGATGACCTTTAAATGTCTCTTATCGGCATTTTTGCTGATTGAAATTGACAAGGGGCATTTTTGCTGATTGAAATTGACAAGGCTTTGAAGAAGCGAGCTCCCGACACTTGTTCGAAAAGCAGCCTTTGTTTTGTTTGTTTTATTTTTACGCGAAAAAAAACTTGTTTCACGACACTAGGCCTTTTTCCCCTTCTCTTTCCCTTTGTTGTCGCTGGTTTTTAGATATTGAGATGATTTTAATATATACAGTCACTAGAATTAGACAATTATGTAAAACATGGACTGATAAAACATGGACTGGACTAGACTGGATTGATAAAACATGGACTGATAAAACATGGACTGATAAAATATGGACTGGTAAAACATGGACTGATAAAACATGGACTGATAAAACATGGACTGATAAAACATGGACTGATAAAACATGGACTGGTAAAACATGGAGGGTTAGGATCTTTGTTGTTTTGGGGTTAGCGATTATTTGTTAATGTATATTTTGACATCATATATATGAGATGTCTACATTAACAAATAATCGCTAATCCCAAAACAACAAAGATCCTAACCCTCCATGTTTTACCAGTCCATGTTTTAGTCCATGTTTTATCAGTCCATGTTTTACCAGTCCATGTTTTATCAGTCCATGTTTTATCAGTCCATGTCCAGTCCACAATTATACGTATAATTCAGATTTATTTCCTCATGTTATCATGAGTGGCGGTGTTAAACAAATCGTTTGTAAACGGAGGTGTTTTTCGTAAAACTAATGGTTCGTCCATTAAGGCTTAATCAATGTTTTTTATCTGCGGTGTTCATCCTTCAGATGCACCGGCATAACTCGACATTTGGAAAAGGAGAAAATGTTGAGAAAAGCCGCATGCAGCCGGTCAAGCAAGCCGGTCTCGAACCCGACAGTCGAAGTTCTATAAAGGCCATGCGTGACATCTTAAATTTCGGCGAATCGGCGTAAATGTTGATCTTGTTTGCTTTGCCGAATTCCGAATGACATGCATTGTAGTAAAAATTTCTGTACTTATTTCGCCTATTTCGCAGTTTAGTAACAGCAGTTGTAAACTTTGAACTAGGAAAGTTCAAACATTCAATTTTGTTTGGGCCCAAAACACCTTTAAATTTTGAATAAACGCGTTAACAGACTCGCCACAATATCCGCGTACGGTTATTTATTCACAATTATTAATAATAAAATTACAAATATCATGGACTACAAATGTGAAATGGAAAGACAATTCCGGAACCGGCTAGGTATGGGCTGTACCCCCCTGACTTAGTAAATAATTTAGCGCCATCGCAGACCTTGACAAAACTAATTACAATGTGTTCTATAAAAATTGTTAAAGACGGAGAAACTGTCGGGATATTGCCGTTGTTCAACAAAGAATCAACGCTTGCAGAGCTTCGGCTTGAAATTGAAGACGACTTGGAATTAAATGGGTTCGCCTTTGAGCGAGAAGGATCTATAAAGGTTAATATTTGTGAAGAAATAACGACGACCGTGGCCTCAGTGGGGTTAGAAACTGTTGATAAAGGCAACGTTTTCTTTGTCATCGGCATTGTAAAGTATGCTCCAACTGCAGAGAATGAGAATGAACCATTTGACGTTGATGCTACTACTCAACATGAAGGAAAGGAAAGCGCGTCTTGTTCGCGGATCCCGTCAACAGCTATTTTTTTGCGATCCCCAAAGGCATGGGAAATTAGAGGTGTCAAGATATACACGCAACATGAAATTGAAACAGCTAAAGGCATGGAGAAAACGAGAAGAGTGTTTTGGAATGAAACAGCCAAAACATTTTGCATTAAAACAAAAAGTCGAGATGTGATGTGATTAAAGCTGTGCAAGTAGCGTGGAGAGAGCATCAGGCTACACTGTTATTACAAGAGAAGAATCTGCTATCGCGAATTCGTGAGGATGTCCGTGATAACGTGCCAGCTCCTGGTCAACGGAATTGCAAACCAGGAACTATTCAAAAGAACGCCGACAGAATCCGTCAGCTTCAGGTCGACCTGAATCAAGTCAATGAATTAACGACAGCTATCCAAGGCGGTTCCGGTTTTGGAAAGAAAAGAAAGTTGGACGAGCTTGAAGAAAGAAAAAAATCCCTTCTATCTGACATGAAAAAAGGGCAAGATGTGATGCGGAAAAATTTAAAAAAAAGTATCAGTTTTGTTAAAGATTTAACAAACACTACCTAGATTCATAGCAAAATACAGTGAATTCGTGGCAGCTGAAAGTGACAGTTGAATTGCCCAGAACTGTTCCTTTTTTGTTGGCATCATCGCAAATAAAAAACATTGCATGCGCCGGCAATCGTTTGGTCATTCCTTACAGTGATTGGTTGAGCTAATAGAAACGTACAAAAGTTTGACGTCGGCGTAATCAATGTTTTTTTTATTTGTTTTTTATTTATTGTTTTATTTGTTTTGGTTGTTCACTTTTATAGATGCAACCACAGTTACTTAATAAATGCAACCAACGGTAATGATTAGAATGAGGTTTATATATAGCCTGAGGTTGGGGGAGGGGTAGAGAATTTGAGGGTTGCGAGCAAGTGAGCACTGTACTCAGTAGTGGTTTCCATCTGTTTTTTATACCCGTAACCCTAATTCTAACCTTAATAATTTAAACCGTAAAATATGGTGGGAGTATATGTAACCCTTTAACTTCTATAATATCCAAAGTCGCAGAGAAGATTGTTCGTGACAGATGCACTCTCCTCCGCAGAGGCTTCTTGCGCTTTTTTTAGAGTTTGGGCGAATAGTCAAAACACCCTGTGAGCCCAATAATAGCCCAATAGTAATACCCGAACTCTAAAAAAGCGCAAGAAGCCTCTGCGGAGGAGAGTGTGACAGATGTGTCTGGTTTTGGCAAGATCGACAGATTTTTTGTGAACACCAGTTCGGTTTCCAACAAAATAAATCTACCTTATCTCAATTACTAATATGTTTCAACGACTGGGCTAGATCAAGAGACGAAGCTACTGCCACTGATGTTGTAATTATGGACTTCAGTAAGGCTTTTGACAGCGTTCCACATGAGCGCTTGTTATACAAATTAAAACAGTACGGTATCGGTGGCCACTGCTGGAGTGGTTTAGAGATTTTCTCACAAATCGCCATCAGTAATCATACGTGTATCGGACGGTTTAAACTGCAGGTGCAGGTTACAAGTGCTTATTTTCTGCACACATAGAAATAACTTCGAAAAATGGCGGAAATTGCTCAACAAGATTAAGCCAAATTCAACTTCCATTTTTTAACCGATTTTCTTTTTTTCACTATGCACTTTGCTAGGAACAGATGAATTTCAACAAATGCTCAGAAAAGATGCACAAGAAAGATGCATAAATAGTGACAATGGTGGTGATTCTGCGATGAACATAAAAATTTCGCAGGTTTAAATTTAGGTTTGGTACTTTGATTGACAGGTTAAGGGTCGCGAACATTTACGTAGCGTGAGAACTGTTGACAGGAACCAATTAGATTAGACCTCTTTTGTGTAAACATAGATTTTGTCGAGCACGGACACGGTATAGTTGTACAAAAAAGTGAATTTTCGGTGTAAGCCACGAGAATCTTGAGGCCAGATTTTCCACAAATGCTCCTTTAAATATTGCATTTTTGAATCCTAAATAAAATACACTTATAAACATTGCAGATTTTTACTCCCTTTGCCGGAGCTTGTCGGCTTTATATATTTGTATAAGAATATCGTTGCCACAACGCCGGTAAATAATAAGTCATTAAAATGAGATCAGAGAACAACAAAATTTAATCATTAAATGCGTAGCGTCAACAAAACGCGCGCACATAAGTAATAATTGGGGGAAATAAATGTCAAAAGTGTAACATGCTGTCATAACAACGTGGCTTGTAAAACTAAGTGTGGCGATATAGAAAAAATGGAGAATTACAAAGCTATTTCGAACCACGTAAGAAATGTCCAGGTGAACGTATTGGAATATTGAAAACATGCATGATAAATAAAACATTTAAACCGTCCGTATACGTGGATCGCAGTCAAGTTGGACTCATGTTAAATTTATTTATTTATTAACTTTACAACCATATATAAATGCGAAAGAATTAAAACTATCAAATTAAAGAAACAAACTTTGAATAACTAAATATATGGTTGAAGGTAAGGTCAACAGGACATGAGTAGTCCCATGTGAAGACCGACCTTAATGAAAACAAACATAACATACATAAAATAAAGACCAGAACAAATATACAGTTTACAGAAGACATGATGAATTAGGAACAACAGCTTAAGTTGAAAGAGCGGCACTTAGAACAGAAGGTTTTCCAAGCGCGCATTCTGTTAACATCGAAAGATGAGTGTAGTAGAGAAGAGTAGTAAACAGTTAGTCTGTGTTTGAAGGAGGAAACGGATGAACTATTACGAATGGTGGGAGAGAGATTGTTCCAGAGAAGGACAATTCGGTTGAAAAAGAGTTCCTATAGAGAGACGTCCTGCAATGGTTGACTTGAAGCAAGTTGTCCTTATTTGAACGGGTGCGAGACGTGCTTTGAGAAGAAAAAGTGACGAAAGAGGAGATGTCTAGGTCGAAGAGGCCTTGTTTACATTTAAAAAAGAAAACGAGATCCTTTAGTTCAAGACAGTAGGATATCGGAAGTAAGTTAAGCTTCTTAAGACGTTCAGGATATGACAACTCATAATCCCGAAGGATGAATTTGCTAGCACGTCTTTGAACACCCTCGAGGATCGCAAGATCGCGTGACGATCCTTGAGGTGCCCACATCTCACTACCATAAGACATGAGATCGGACGAGAGCAAGAAAAAGAAGCCTGCGGCAACGAATATCAGTCATTTGGGTACAATTCCTGTGGAGAAAACCAAGCATACGATTGGCTTTTGCAGTGCAGCTGGCTATGTGTGGGGACCACTTTAGGTCATTGCTGATAATCACACCCAAGTCTACTTGGCTAGTTATGCTCTTGACTGGTTCGTTGTTAAGAAAGTAGGAATGAGTTGGAGGGTTGCGTTTGCGGGATATCCTGAGTAAAAGCGTCTTTGAGACATTAAATTTCAATTGCCAGGACAGCGACCAGTTGGACATAGCGTCCAGGTCAAGCTGGAGGAGATCTCGATCATCTGGTGATTGTATAGCACGATAACATTTGCTGTCATCAGCAAAAAGCGCAACAGTACTATTCTTGGTTACCTCCGGAAGGTAGTTCACATAAAGGGACAGAAAAAAAAATCAGGGGACAGTCTTGGGTCCGATTCTATTTATAATTTATACAAACGATTTACCCGTGAGAATCCAAAGCTCGATCAAGCTTTTTGCCGACGACACCAAGATTTATCGAAAATTGGTCAATAGGATACTAGTATCTGTATACTAGTATCCTACAAACCGACTTAAATTACATGAATGATTGAACCGAAAACTGGCAACTAAATTTCAATCTCGAGAAATGTGAAGTGATGCGTATAACACATTCAAAAGACTCTTCTCAGCCTGAATACTATCTGTCAGATAAGAAGCTTAAAGCGACAGACAAATTTAAAGATCTAGGCGGTTAGTAAAGCAAATCGTGTCTTGGGCCTGGTGAAGAGGACCGTCGGATCATCGAACATAACCATATTTACCTTGTTGTATATAAAACCTTAGATACATTTCTGCCAAAAAGACGTCAATATGACGTCTGGGAGGGAGAGTAAACTGTTTCAAATACTCTTTTTTCGTGAGAATTATAAGAACATGGAATTCTTTGCCCCCAAATGTTGCGGAAGCAAACAATTTAAAACTACTCAAACAAGAATTAAGGCGATATATGGACATTCACTAACGTGTATTGTATTGTTAAACTAACTTATATTAATCTTTTAGCTACTAATTTTTTTTAGGGGGATCAATAATAGGGCTAACCTTTAGATCCTCCTGCGGGCCTATTATGTATTATTAATTTCAAGGTATCCTGAATAAATATTTTGATCGATTGATTGATTGATTGATTGAACCACAGTATACATGGTCAAAATTTTGGCGGGGGTTAGGGTTAGAAAACCCATTAGGCAAGGGGTTAGGGTTAGGATCTTTGTTGTGTTGGGGTTCTAACATTAGATTAACCATTATCCTTAATTCAAAGCAATTTGTAAATTAACAATAATAATTAATTTAAGGAAGAGACCGGGTTGGGAATTCCTCAGGGGTATGGTATATGTATTTCAGTCCGTAATTCCTCAGGGGTTGGCCAAAATGCTATGGAATTCTTCATATTCGTGACAGTTGCATTTTCACGAAAACATAGAGCAGCTTTCTACTTCTTGCAACGTTGCAGATAACTTTGTGTTGCATCGTGTAACACCTAAGGAATTCCATACTAGAAAATACACACCCCTGAGGAATTCCATACTAGAAAATACACACCCATGAGGAATTGCATACTAGAAAATACACACCCCTGAGGAATTCCATACTAGAAAATACACACCCCTGAGGAATTCCATACTAGAAAATACACACCCATGAGGAATTCCATACTAGAAAATACACACCCATGAGGAATTCCATACTAGAAAATACACACCCATGAGGAATTCCATACTAGAAAATACACACCCATGAGGAATTCCATACTAGAAAATACACACCCCTGAGGAATTCCATACTAGAAAATACACACCCCTGAGGAATTCCATACTAGAAAATACACACCCATGAGGAATTCCATACTAGAAAATACACACCCATGAGGAATTCCATACTAGAAAATACACACCCATGAGGAATTCCATACTAGAAAATACACACCCATGAGGAATTCCATACTAGAAAATACACACCCCTGAGGAATTCCATACTAGAAAATACACACCCATGAGGAATTCCATACTAGAAAATACACCCCTGAGGAATTCCATACTAGAAAATACACAACCCTGAGGAATTCCATACTTGAAAATACACACCCCTGAGGAATTCCATACTAGAAAATACACACCCATGAGGAATTCCATACTAGAAAATACACAACCCTGAGGAATTCCATACTTGAAAATACACACCCCTGAGGAATTCCATACTAGAAAATACACACCCCTAAGGAATTCCATACTAGAAAATACACAACCCTGAGGAATTCCATACTAGAAAATACACACCCATGAGGAATTCCATACTAGAAAATACACAACCCTGAGGAATTCCATACTTGAAAATACACACCCCTGAGGAATTCCATACTTGAAAATACACACCCCTGAGGAATTCCATACCAGAAAATACACAACCCTGAGGAATTCCATACTTGAAAATACACAACCCTGAGGAATTCCATACTTGAAAATACACACCCCTGAGGAATTCCACATGGCAGTATGCCTTACCCTGAAGAATTCCAAGGTCCTCGATAGGGGGGTGCGGATATTAAATGGAATAGCCCAATGCAAAACTTCGCTCGAGCAATTAGCTCCTAAAGAAACTGGTGCGAGAGCTCAGCATCAACCAATCAAATGACGAGTTTCATCGGAGTTCTCCAGAGCCTCCGTTTCCCCTCCGCAGGACAGGGGGATCGCAGGCTCTGGGTACGAGATTGTGTATGATCTTGGAGAGAATATTTGCAATGATTTGCGGGTTTACAGGTCTCAATAAAACGAAAGTCTGAACTTCCGGCGTATTTTGATTGGCTCGATTTAAAGTGGGTGTGTCAAAGGGAGGAAAGCCACTCAACCAACATTTGTATCAGGCGTTTCTTTTCTCCCCTCTCCCTTTTCCTTTCCCCTCCCCTTCCTTGCCCCAGAAACGCATGATCGCAGGTTATAATTCTATCGGCGACTGTTGTCGAAGTTGAATCAGGTTCAACTTCTACAACAATTACAACGATATTAATAACCAATCAGCATCAAGAGTTTATTGGATTTTATCTCTTTGGTGAACGGAATACCGGGTTGGCGAGGGCCTACGATTTACGGTCGTTATCCGAGAAGACTAGAAAGTCTCACCATTTGCTCATATTACTGCAAAGGCAGCACTTTCTGTGCAGGATTTGAACCTGTGTAAACAAGGTGTTAGGACTGTTTTAGGGGGAAATATTTTATATAATAATGAATCAAATGAGAAGTTTATCAGACGAGAAGTTTATGAATGTAATTCGCGAGTACCATGCGTGCACACGCTTGTATTTTCGGTATACAAGCGTCTGCACGCAGGCTAGCGAGTACCCAGCCATTTACCAAAGCCAAAGGTCTTCTGTTGATTTTCGGGACAAAAACAAAAAGTCAAATTCATGGAGCCGTATAGCAGAGGCTACGAACGTGGATGTTCAAAAAATGGATGTTCAATCCGGTTAACGTACATAATATACTTTTAATCTTTAATCAATTTTTCAATACATTACATTCAGAATATAATCTAATGTATTAGAGGTAGACCTAAAACAGAATTCAAGATTCCCTACTATAGATCACCCAGGATACAGTTACAGTGCAACATACAATCATATAAACTTAAAAATATAAATACATTACAATGAATAATTGACATTAAATTTCTTATAATAATATGAAAATAAATTTTTACGAAAAATAGATAAAGAACTAGACTCTCTGATATTCAGAGATAAATTATTCCATAAATAACAAATACGAACAAAATAGGAATTTTTATAAGCCTCTGTGTGGTCCTGCTAAAGGGAACATTGAGTGTAAGGTAATCAACGTTACGAAGAGGTTTGACACATGAGCGGAATGAGACATAATTTAAAATGTTTACAGAACACAAGTTCTTAAGACACTTAAAGAAAAAAAGTAAATCAGTTATTTCTCTACGATATTGTAACGGTAATAAATTCAGCTTATATAAGCGCTCATGTTCTGAAAAATCTTTGCCAAGAATTAATCTAGTAGCTCTGCGCTGAATTTGTTCTAATTTAACAATATTTCTCTTAGTATATGGAGACCATACTATACACTAGCATAATCCAAACGGGATCTAACCCAAGTTAAATAAAGCAATTTCTTAGAATACTAGAAATACTAGAAATTTAGAACAATGAGCTCGAGCTAAAGGCAAGCAAGAGAGTTGTCTCGCGCCCGCATGCGCAGCTGCGAGCACAAATCGGCGATCATTAAACCGAGAGGCCGTGAGTACTAGTGGAAAATCGCCGACTGAATTACAACAATTACAACTATATGGGAACACGATTGTTGTAATTGTTGTAAGACTTGATCGGCGACAATCGCCGACGGAATTACAACTATATGTGAACCAGGCTTTACCGATATTTTGCCATTGCACACGGAATTCTAAATGTTAATTTTTTAAGTTTAACTTGAAAATAGAAAATTAACACATAATCTAATTAAAGGTACATTAATCTCATAGCCCAGAGAATGCTATATTATGACGAAAGTGACACGGAGCATTGAAGAACAGATCGTCCAATATTCTAATGAGTAAGCCCACTACATAACCAATCGCAGTGTGTAAACATACCTTTAGCAAGAGATTTATTTTACAAAAAATAAAGAACTTTAGTTTGTTTTCCTTTTCTTATCGAAATAATGTTTTACTGAACCAAGTTCCGCCTTTAGCTTTTTTGAGTATTTCTCTATAGAGCTTTTTCATGAGTACGTGAAGGTGACCATGTTGGATGGCAGAATAATGGAACCCTCTTTTCCCTATCTATCGCTCTTTCTCCTATCTATCCCTCTATCTCTTACATCTATTCTCATGTAAACATTGCATTACTCCTGCCAGAGTATGATGGGTGCCGTCATTAAAGATCCTAAAGACTATATATTACAAAACCTCATCCAATTCAACATAGACATGTTTACAAACAGTTTGGTAGTTGTAATATGACAAAAAAAAGTAATTTGCATAAAATCATTTTCAGATAGTAGTTAAGGTGTAATTATATAAACAATCTGCATAACTACATAATCATTAAATTGTAATGCTCAAATCGCACCTTGTGAACCAATAGGATTGTGGCATTTGTGAGCTTTTACAGAGGGGATATAATTAATATAATAATTGAACTCCTCATAAGTGACCAACAGAATGCAGTAATGTTATCATGCATACAATAACTGTATTAACAGAATCCATACACTTCCACAGATTCAAACTCCATAGCTTTTAGGTATTTCTAAATTGTTAGGTATTTCCAAATTTTTAGGTATTTTTTAGGAATATTCAAAATAGTTAATGATTAAAAAATACAACATTTCTAACAGCTAGTTTCATTTCATTTTCAAAAATTTGTCTAATATTTCGTATGAAAAATATAGACATATCAATGAACGACAAGGAAGCGTACGGAATCTGATTTTCATGTTTAAATTCAAAATATCGCGATATTGTTATTTCCCCCCAAAATTATATCAATTCAATTATATAATGTAATCAATCCTGTATCAATAAAATAATTATATAGAAGTTTTTTAAAAGTCTTCCAGAAAACGTCCTTGGGACAACCAATGAAAAAGTGCTATGACGATAGCTAGTTTCACATCGAACCTAAAAATGATGACAGCAGTAAAATAAAATTGCAAAGGAATTACATGCCTTGAAAAGAAAATAATATCTATTTTGTTGCCTGGAAAACTGCAGTAAAATAATTATTACCTGGACCACAACTTTTCTATTTTAGTCCATTTTGAATTCTCTCTCCATTATTCCAAGAGACTTTGCATCTTTCGAGCTTGAACCTGAAATCTCAACTTCTCCATTCTTGATGTTTCCAGAAATTAACGAGTCTCCTGTCTTTGCATCTTTCTGTATTTGCAGTCCAGTTTCGAATTCTCCTGCTTTTATTCCAAAAGACTTTGCATCTTCTGAGCTTGAACCAGAAATCTCAACTTCTCCATTCTTGAGGTTTGCAGAAATTAGCGAGTCTCCTGTCTTTGTATCTTTCTGTATTTGCAGTCCTGTTACGAATTTTCCTGCTTTTATTCCAAGAGACTTTGCATCTTTCGAGCTTGAACCTGAAATCTCAACGTCTCCATTCTTGATGTTTCCAGAAATTGATGAGTTTCCTGTCTTTGCATCTTTCTGTATTTTCAGTCCAGTTTCTAATTCTGCTTTTATTCCTATAGACTTTGCATCTTTCGAGCTTGAACCTGAAATTTCAACTTCTCCATTCTTGATGTTTCCAGAAATTGATGAGTTGCCTGTCTTTGCATATTTCTGTATTTGCAGTCCAGTTTCTAATTCTCCTGCTTTTATTCCAAGAGACTTTGCATCTTTCGAGCTTGAACCAGAAATCTCAACTTCTCCATTTTTGAGGTTTGCAGAAATTAGCGAGTCTCCTGTCTTTGTATCTTTCTGTATTTTCAGTCCAGTATCCAATTCTCCTGCTTTTATTCGAAACGATTTTGAATCTTTCGAGCTTGAACCAGAAATCTCAACTTCTCCATTCTTGAGGTTTCCAGATATTAACGATTCTCCTGTCATTGTATCTTTCTGTATTTGCAGTCCTGTTTCGAATTCTCCCGCTTTTATTCCAAAAGACTTTGCATCTTTCGAGCTTGAACCTGATATCTCAACTTCTCCATTCTTGAGGTTTCCAGATATTAAAGAGTCTCCTGTCTTTTTATCTTTCTGTATTTGCAGTCCTGTTTCGAATTCTCCTGCTTTTATTCCAAAAGACTTTTCATCTTTCGAGCTTGAACCTGAAATCTCAACTTCTCCATTCTTGAAGTTTCCAGAAATTAACGATTCTCCTGTCATTGTATCTTTCTGTATTTGCAGTCCTGTTTCGAATTCTCCTGCTTTTATTCTAAAAGACTTTGCATCTTTCGAGCTTGAACCAGTAATCTCAACTTCTCCATTCTTGAGGTTTCCAGAAATTAAAGAGTCTCCTGTCTTTGTATCTTTCTGTATTTGCAGTGCTGTTTCGAATTCTCCTGCTTTTATTCCAAAAGACTTTGCATCTTTCGAGCTTGAACCAGTAATCTCAACTTCTCTGTTCTTGAGGTTTCCAGAAATTAAAGAGTCTCCTGTCTTTGCATGTTTCTGTATTTGCAGTCCAGCTTCGAATTCTCCTGCTTTTATTCCAAAAGACTTTGCATCTTTCGAGCTTGAACCAGAAATCTCAACTTCTCCATTCTTGAGGTTTGCAGAAATTAGCGAGTCTCCTGTCTTTGTATCTTTCTGTATTTGCAGTCCAGTTTCCAATTCTCCTGCTTTTATTCCAAAAGATTTTGAATCTTTTGAGCTTGAACCTGTAATCTCAACTTCTCCATTCTTGAGGTTTCCAGAAATTAACGATTCTCCTGTCTTTGTATCTTTCTGTATTTGCAGTCCTGTTTCGAATTCTCCTACTTTAATTCCAAGAGACTTTGCATCTTTCGAGCTTGAACCAGTAATCTCAACTTCTCCATTCTTGAGGTTTCCAGAAATTAAAGAGTCTCCTGTCTTTGTATCTTTCTGTATTTGCAGTGCTGTTTCGAATTCTCCTGCTTTTATTCCAAAAGACTTTGCATCTTTTGAGCTTGAACCAGAAATCTCAACTTCTCCATTCTTGAGGTTTGCAGAAATTAGAGAGTCTCCTGTCTTTGTATCTTTCTGTATTTGCAGTCCTGTTTCGAATTCTCCTGCTTTTATTCCAAAAGACTTTTCATCTTTCGAGCTTGAACCTGAAATCTCAACTTCTCCATTCTTGAAGTTTCCAGAAATGAACGATTCTCCTGTCATTGTATCTTTCTGTATTTGCAGTCCTGTTTCGAATTCTCCTGCTTTTATCCCAAAAGACTTTGCATCTTTCGAACTTGAACCAGTAATCTCAACTTCTCCATTCTTGAGGTTTCCAGAAATTAACGATTCTCCTGTCTTTGTATCTTTCTGTATTTGCAGTCCTGTTTCGAATTCTCCTACTTTAATTCCAAGAGACTTTGCATCTTTCGAGCTTGAACCAGTAATCTCAACTTCTCCATTCTTGAGGTTTGCAGAAATTAGCGAGTCTCCTGTCTTTGTATCTTTCTGTATTTTCAGTCCAGTATCCAATTCTCCTGCTTTTATTCGAAACGATTTTGAATCTTTCGAGCTTGAACCAGAAATCTCAACTTCTCCATTCTTGAGGTTTCCAGATATTAAAGAGTCTCCTGTCTTTTTATCTTTCTGTATTTGCAGTCCTGTTTCGAATTCTCCTGCTTTTATTCCAAAAGACTTTTCATCTTTCGAGCTTGAACCTGAAATCTCAACTTCTCCATTCTTGAAGTTTCCAGAAATGAACGATTCTCCTGTCATTGTATCTTTCTGTATTTGCAGTCCTGTTTCGAATTCTCCTGCTTTTATCCCAAAAGACTTTGCATCTTTCGAACTTGAACCAGTAATCTCAACTTCTCCATTATTGAGGTTTCCAGAAATTAAAGAGTCTCCTGTCTTTGTATCTTTCTGTATTTGCAGTGCTGTTTCGAATTCTCCTGCTTTTATTCCAAAAGACTTTTCATCTTTCGAGCTTGAACCTGAAATCTCAACTTCTCCATTCTTGAGGTTTGCAGCAATTAGCGAGTCTCCTGTCTTTGTATCTTTCTGTATTTGCAGTCCAGTTTCCAATTCTCCTGCTTTTATTCCAAAAGATTTTGAATCTTTTGAGCTTGAACCTGTAATCTCAACTTCTCCATTCTTGAGGTTTCCAGAATTAACGATTCTCCTGTCTTTGTATCTTTCTGTATTTGCAGTCCTGTTTCGAATTCTCCTACTTTTATTCCAAGAGACTTTGCATCTTTCGAGCTTGAACCAGTAATCTCAACTTCTCCATTCTTGAGGTTTCCAGAAATTAAAGAGTCTCCTGTCTTTGTATCTTTCTGTATTTGCAGTGCTGTTTCGAATTCTCCTGCTTTTATTCCAAAAGACTTTGCATCTTTTGAGCTTGAACCAGAAATCTCAACTTCTCCATTCTTGAGGTTTGCAGAAATTAGAGAGTCTCCTGTCTTTGTATCTTTCTGTATTTGCAGTCCTGTTTCGAATTCTCCTGCTTTTATTCCAAAAGACTTTTCATCTTTCGAGCTTGAACCTGAAATCTCAACTTCTCCATTCTTGAAGTTTCCAGAAATGAACGATTCTCCTGTCATTGTATCTTTCTGTATTTGCAGTCCTGTTTCGAATTCTCCTGCTTTTATCCCAAAAGACTTTGCATCTTTCGAACTTGAACCAGTAATCTCAACTTCTCCATTCTTGAGGTTTCCAGAAATTAAAGAGTCTCCTGTCTTTGTATCTTTCTGTATTTGCAGTGCTGTTTCGAATTCTCCTGCTTTTATTCCAAAAGACTTTGCATCTTTCGAGCTTGAACCAGAAATCTCAACTTCTCCATTCTTGAGGTTTGCAGAAATTAAAGAGTCTCCTGTCTTTGTATCTTTCTGTATTTTCAGTCCAGTATCCAATTCTCCTGCTTTTATTCGAAACGATTTTGAATCTTTCGAGCTTGAACCAGAAATCTCAACTTCTCCATTCTTGAGGTTTCCAGAAATTAAAGAGTCTCCTGTCTTTTTATCTTTCTGTATTTGCAGTCCTGTTTCGAATTCTCCTGCTTTTATTCCAAAAGACTTTTCATCTTTCGAGCTTGAACCTGAAATCTCAACTTCTCCATTCTTGAAGTTTCCAGAAATGAACGATTCTCCTGTCATTGTATCTTTCTGTATTTGCAGTCCTGTTTCCAATTCTCCTGCTTTTATTCCAAAAGATTTTGAATCTTTTGAGCTTGAACCTGTAATCTCAACTTCTCCATTCTTGAGGTTTCCAGAAATTAACGATTCTCCTGTCTTTGTATCTTTCTGTATTTGCAGTGCTGTTTCGAATTCTCCTGCTTTTATTCCAAAAGACTTTTCATCTTTCGAGCTTGAACCTGAAATCTCAACTTCTCCATTCTTGAGGTTTGCAGAAATTAGCGAGTCTCCTGTCTTTATATCTTTCTGTATTTGCAGTCCAGTTTCCAATTCTCCTGCTTTTATTCCAAAAGATTTTGAATCTTTTGAGCTTGAACCTGTAATCTCAACTTCTCCATTCTTGAGGTTTCCAGAAATTAACGATTCTCCTGTCTTTGTATCTTTCTGTATTTGCAGTCCTGTTTCGAATTCTCCTACTTTAATTCCAAGAGACTTTGCATCTTTCGAGCTTGAACCAGTAATCTCAACTTCTCCATTCTTGAGGTTTCCAGAAATTAAAGAGTCTCCTGTCTTTGTATCTTTCTGTATTTGCAGTGCTGTTTCGAATTCTCCTGCTTTTATTCCAAAAGACTTTGCATCTTTTGAGCTTGAACCAGAAATCTCAACTTCTCCATTCTTGAGGTTTGCAGAAATTAGAGAGTCTCCTGTCTTTGTATCTTTCTGTATTTGCAGTCCTGTTTCGAATTCTCCTGCTTTTATTCCAAAAGACTTTTCATCTTTTCGAGCTTGAACCTGAAATCTCAACTTCTCCATTCTTGAAGTTTCCAGAAATGAACGATTCTCCTGTCATTGTATCTTTCTGTATTTGCAGTCCTGTTTCGAATTCTCCTGCTTTTATCCCAAAAGACTTTGCATCTTTCGAACTTGAACCAGTAATCTCAACTTCTCCATTCTTGAGGTTTCCAGAAATTAACGATTCTCCTGTCTTTGTATCTTTCTGTATTTGCAGTCCTGTTTCGAATTCTCCTACTTTAATTCCAAGAGACTTTGCATCTTTCGAGCTTGAACCAGTAATCTCAACTTCTCCATTCTTGAGGTTTGCAGAAAATTAGCGAGTCTCCTGTCTTTGTATCTTTCTGTATTTTCAGTCCAGTATCCAATTCTCCTGCTTTTATTCGAAACGATTTTGAATCTTTCGAGCTTGAACCAGAAATCTCAACTTCTCCATTCTTGAGGTTTCCCAGATATTAAAGAGTCTCCTGTCTTTTTATCTTTCTGTATTTGCAGTCCTGTTTCGAATTCTCCTGCTTTTATTCCAAAAGACTTTTCATCTTTCGAGCTTGAACCTGAAATCTCAACTTCTCCATTCTTGAAGTTTCCAGAAATGAACGATTCTCCTGTCATTGTATCTTTCTGTATTTGCAGTCCTGTTTCGAATTCTCCTGCTTTTATCCCAAAAGACTTTGCATCTTTCGAACTTGAACCAGTAATCTCAACTTCTCCATTCTTGAGGTTTCCAGAAATTAAAGAGTCTCCTGTCTTTGTATCTTTCTGTATTTGCAGTGCTGTTTCGAATTCTCCTGCTTTTATTCCAAAAGACCTTTCATCTTTCGAGTTTGAACCTGAAATCTCAACTTCTCCATTCTTGAAGTTTCCAGAAATGAACGATTCTCCTGTCATTGTATCTTTCTGTATTTGCAGTCCTGTTTCGAATTCTCCTGCTTTTATCCCAAAAGACTTTGCATCTTTCGAACTTGAACCAGTAATCTCAACTTCTCCATTCTTGAGGTTTCCAGAAATTAAAGAGTCTCCTGTCTTTGTATCTTTCTGTATTTGCAGTGCTGTTTCGAATTCTCCTGCTTTTATTCCAAAAGACTTTGCATCTTTCGAGCTTGAACCAGAAATCTCAACTTCTCCATTCTTGAGGTTTGCAGAAATTAGCGAGTCTCCTGTCTTTGTATCTTTCTGTATTTTCAGTCCAGTATCCAATTCTCCTGCTTTTATTCGAAACGATTTTGAATCTTTCGAGCTTGAACCAGAAATCTCAACTTCTCCATTCTTGAAGTTTCCAGAAATGAACGATTCTCCTGTCATTGTATCTTTCTGTATTTGCAGTCCTGTTTCGAATTCTCCTGCTTTTATCCCAAAAGACTTTGCATCTTTCGAACTTGAACCAGTAATCTCAACTTCTCCATTCTTGAGGTTTCCAGAAATTAAAGAGTCTCCTGTCTTTGTATCTTTCTGTATTTGCAGTGCTGTTTCGAATTCTCCTGCTTTTATTCCAAAAGACTTTGCATCTTTCGAGCTTGAACCAGAAATCTCAACTTCTCCATTCTTGAGGTTTGCAGAAATTAGCGAGTCTCCTGTCTTTGTATCTTTCTGTATTTTCAGTCCAGTATCCAATTCTCCTGCTTTTATTCGAAACGATTTTGAATCTTTCGAGCTTGAACCAGAAATCTCAACTTCTCCATTCTTGAGGTTTCCAGATATTAAAGAGTCTCCTGTCTTTTTATCTTTCTGTATTTGCAGTCCTGTTTCGAATTCTCCTGCTTTTATTCCAAAAGACTTTTCATCTTTCGAGCTTGAACCTGAAATCTCAACTTCTCCATTCTTGAAGTTTTCCAGAAATGAACGATTCTCCTGTCATTGTATCTTTCTGTATTTGCAGTCCTGTTTCGAATTCTCCTGCTTTTATCCCAAAAGACTTTGCATCTTTCGAACTTGAACCAGTAATCTCAACTTCTCCATTCTTGAGGTTTTCCAGAAATTAAAGAGTCTCCTGTCTTTGTATCTTTCTGTATTTGCAGTGCTGTTTCGAATTCTCCTGCTTTTTATTCCAAAAGACTTTGCATCTTTCGAGCTTGAACCAGAAATCTCAACTTCTCCATTCTTGAGGTTTGCAGAAATTAGCGAGTCTCCTGTCTTTGTATCTTTCTGTATTTTCAGTCCAGTATCCAATTCTCCTGCTTTTATTCGAAACGATTTTGAATCTTTCGAGCTTGAACCAGAAATCTCAACTTCTCCATTCTTGAGGTTTCCAGATATTAAAGAGTCTCCTGTCTTTTTATCTTTCTGTATTTGCAGTCCTGTTTCGAATTCTCCTGCTTTTATTCCAAAAGACTTTTCATCTTTCGAGCTTGAACCTGAAATCTCAACTTCTCCATTCTTGAAGTTTCCAGAAATGAACGATTCTCCTGTCATTGTATCTTTCTGTATTTGCAGTCCTGTTTCGAATTCTCCTGCTTTTATCCTAAAAGACTTTGCATCTTTCGAACTTGAACCAGTAATCTCAACTTCTCCATTCTTGAGGTTTCCAGAAATTAAAGAGTCTCCTGTCTTTGTATCTTTCTGTATTTGCAGTGCTGTTTCGAATTCTCCTGCTTTTATTCCAAAAGACTTTGCATCTTTCGAGCTTGAACCAGAAATCTCAACTTCTCCATTCTTGAGGTTTGCAGAAATTAGCGAGTCTCCTGTCTTTGCATCTTTCTGTATTTTCAGTCCAGTATCCAATTCTCCTGCTTTTATTCGAAACGATTTTGAATCTTTCGAGCTTGAACCTGAAATCTCAACTTCTCCATTCTTGATGTTTCCAGAAATTGATGAGTTGCCTGTCTTAGCATCTTTCTGTATTTGCAGTCCAGTTTCTAATTGTCCTGCTTTTATTCCAAGAGACTTTGCATCTTTCGAGCTTGAACCTGAAAGCTCAACTTTTCCATTCTTGATGTTTCCAGAAATTGCGGACTTCCCTGTCTTAGCATCTTTCTCTTTTTTCAGTCTACTTTCGAATTTCCCCGCTTTTATTCCAAGAGACTTTGCGTCTTTCGACCTTGAACCAGAAATTCCTACGTCTGCCATATTTATACTTCCGGATATGGATTTGCTACCGGTTTTTAAGTTTTTCTCTCTTGCTAATCCAGCTTGAAAATCTCCAACTTTTGTTTGAATTGATGTAGATTCTTTTGACTTCGAGGCAGCTATCGCAATATTTTCAGATTCTACCGATGCGGACATGCCGCTTTTCCCTAAAGATGTTCCAACAGCACAGTTTTTGGTGCTGACGTTTATGTCCAGATTATCCTTTGAGAGGCCTAGCCCGACACTATTTTCACCCATCTGCAGCGATGCGGACACACCAGACTTACCACCAGAAAGAGCAACCCCTTTATCACCAACCTGAACATGACCTGCTACATTCTCCTTTGAGGCGGAAAAGCCAACGCTTGCATCATTTATCTGTAGTCCTGCGCCACACCCAACTTTGGTTGCTTTAATGTTGATCCCGATGGCGGAGCTGTGCATTTTAGTTATTTGGGCATGTTGAGAATAGTCTGTATTCACGGATTTACTTATTTCATCAGAAACTGTTCCAGAAGTCGATGCAATTGTTGCATTATGTTCCATTGCCATAAATTTTTCACTTTGACTTAATCCCAGCTCAAAACCTGTTTTATCAATAGCCATAGAGAATCCCGAGGAGGACTGTGATCGATGACTGTACACTTTTTCTGAGATAATATCTTTCGCAAATTTACCAACATTCCCATCTGCTGTGACTGAAGAACCTGTTAGGTAGAGAGAACCCACTTTAAAGTCATTTTTATTTATATGACTCCTGCTGTGAATTCCACTCGACTTTTCTACAAATTTTCCGACGTCGGAACTTTGGGTCACACCAAACTTGTTAGGGATGGGAAAACTTGCTCCAAGGACAAAACCAATATTTGTGGTTTTGCCGTACGCTTCTACTTCACTCTGCTTGGAAATAATGTTCACATTTTCAATATTTCCAGTGATTGCACCAGTGTTCAAATTACACGATGTTAAATTAACGTTTTTTGCATTGGTGAAATGAGTTGTGCCTTTTACATTGATATTTTGATTGACGATTTTTCTCTCTCTTGAACAAGCTTCCGCAGTAGATATTTCGAATGATTTAATCCCAAGCGACGCTGACCATCCGCTCTGGGAATGTGTATTATTCAGTTCAGCTCCTTCAAATTTCACGTTTTCAGCATCAATCATCATATTTCCAACATCTAAGGCCATTGCATTTTTCACATCAAATTTTTTTGCTTTAACAACGAGATTACCACCAAGCTGAACTTTCCGACCCGCTAAAACTTGTTGCTTTAGTTTTTTGTTTTCCTCGCCAATGGATATCCCCTTCTCTAGAGAAAACGAAAGTCCACTTGAATGACGCTCTTCTGATTTTGATAATTTCCTATCTTCGAGTAAGACAGTACCATGAGTAGCTTCGAGCATCATACCACCTTTCGCCAAACAATCAGTCCCAATTATTGATATATTCTTGTCTTGAGATTTAACACGTATAGATCCACATCCAGACTTTAATACCGAGCAATGATGTTCCTCAGTTCTTTGTCTTGTCTTCTTTGTTCGAAACCAATTTTTTTCAACATGCACTTCCTCGCGGACAGTAACTTTATCTTTGATTACAACATTTTTTTCCGCTGAAATTTCGATAGCTTTAGCTGCAGTGATTTCTGTTGCTGTGGCTTCAATCTTGCCGTGTTCTGATACGATGGAGACATTCCCATCGAGGGAAGAGATGTGTGCTTTGTTAACAATGGAATGAGATGATGAACATTTGGAAGAACTAAAAAAGCCGTTTTTCGATGAGGAGTTGGTGTGACTTGTTTCGATAGGATCAATAATGACGTCCTTCTTAGACTTCAAAACTGCTCCTTTTTCACCAGAAACTGAACCACCTGTCATGGTAATCGATCCTTTGCTTGATATAATGCCTGCATAATCACCAGCTTTAATATGAGATGAATTCGTAGAGACGTTTCCTTCATTTGATTTTAGAACGACAGATTTCTCTGCGGTTATCGAAGAGCCGGTTACGTTGAGTGATCGCTTTGATGTAATTGATGCTCCATTCTTGTAACTAAGTCTGGAATTATCAATATTCACTGATTTTGCATTTAATTTCAACTTGTAAGGTTGTCTAATGACACACCTTGAAAGAATTACATCTTGATCCGTGACCACTAAACCAAGTTCATCACAGATCTTTAAATCTCTATACACTCCGTCACTCTTAAGTAAATCATTGACTTGATTTATTTTGTCTGTTTTGATTTGAAGATTTTTAAACTGGTGATCGGCTTTTTTCCTTCCTGTTGACTTGTCATTATAAGCAAGATCGACACCACTTTTACTCTCAATGCTGGTTTTGTCTGATTTAATTTTACCAACAAGCTGAACATTTCCCTCGGATGATTCTATAACTGTTAAATCACTGATAACGTCACCGACTTTGACATTCTTTTTGCCAGAAATTGAAGCATGACTAGTTTTGACATCCTGGGCGATAGCTTGTTCTTCTGCATTAATCACCAAAGTCGAAGTTGCTGTTACTTTTGTAGCATCCACGTTTTTGCCCTCAAGTCCAATATTGGAAGCGTTGATATCTGTAGCATTGACATTTCCACTGGTGGATTTTGCACTCACTCTTTCGGCTGAGACGTTTGTGAGAGCTATTTGTCCTTCTCCCCTTATTTGAACATTACCGCTCTTAATGTTTTTCCCATCAACTGTTTTACTTGTCACATCTATGGTTTCGGATTTGATATTTTTGAGACTTGCTTTCTTTTCTGCATTAATCACTAAATTCGAAGTTGCTGTTACTTTTGAAGCATCCACATTCTTGCCCTCAAGTCCGACATTGGAAGCGTTGATATCAGTAGCATTGACATTTCCACTGGTGGATTTCGCACTCACGTTTTTGGCTGAGACGTTTGTGAGAGCTACTTGTCCTTCGCCTCTTATTTGAACATCATCGCTCTTAATGTTTTTTGCATCAACTGTTTTACTTGTCACATCTATGGTTTCGGATTTGATGTTTTTAAGACTTGCATTCTTTTCTGCATTAATCACTAAATTCGAAGTTGCTGTTACTTTTGAAGCATTCACATTTTTGCCCTCAAGTCCGATATTGGAAGCGTTGATACCAGAAGCATTGACATTTCCACTAGCGGATTTTGCACTCACTCTTTCGGCTGAGACGTTTGTGAGAGCTATTTGTCCTTCTCCCCTTATTTGAACATTACCGCTCTTAATGTTTTTCCCATCAACTGTTTTACTTGTCACATCTATGGTTTCGGATTTGATATTTTTAAGACTTGCTTTCTTTTCTGCATTAATCACTAAATTCGAAGTTGCTGTTACTTTTGAAGCATCCACGTTCTTGCCCTCAAGTCCGACATTGAAAGCGTTGATATCAGTAGCATTGACATTACCACTGGTGGATTTCGCACTCACGTTTTTGGCTGAGACGTTTGTGAGAGCTACTTGTCCTTCGCCTCTTATTTGAACATGAACGCTCTTAAGGTTTCTTGCATCAACTGTTTTACTTGTCACATCAATGGTTTCGGATTTGATGTTTTTAAGACTTGCTTTCTCAGCCTTCATCTGCGCGTTCACGGTATCAACATTTTCAATGGTCATTTCGTTTGCATATATTACCATTGCTACGGCTTTCTTCTCTCTCTTGCTCATTACAACGTCTTTAGATGTAACAACAATATCTCCAGCTGACGTCAAAACACCTTCATCGCAGAATATTTCAGCAAATAACGCTTGATAATGTGAATCTGTGAAAGTAACACCTTCACCGAACAAGTAATCCCCGGATTCAAATATACCTTCTTTCTGCGTGCATTTCTTTGACTCAGAAAAGCCAAACCTCTTTCTCAGTGATTTATTTAGCTTGATTACTCCTCTCTTGAACAATTCGCGAATCTTTCTCGCCTTGTGAGGAATTGCCAATAACTTTTCTTTCCACAGGTTTACCTTGATGTATCTCGCACTCTCACTTGTTAAAATATAAACAAGTTTGGGAACATCAAAGGATTTTATGCCATTCTTTAATACATCTGCGACAAAGTTATTTATCATGTTATACATTTGAGCAATTCTTATTTCGATCTCGCCCTTTACTACAGATTCTTTCATGATGGATTTCAATTTGTTAGAGGATTGATTACCACTATTCGAACTGTATTCTGATTGAATACGTTGTAGCGATTCTGCAGCTTTTGTCCATGCTTCAAGGCTTTTGGAGTCAGGCGTGCAGCTCACATAGGCTAGAAACTTGAAAAGTAGGACCGTAACATTCTCGATAAGTTTATTTGATTGAAGGGTAGAACCACCAAGAAAACATGTGATGCTTTCTAATTTAATCTTCTCTCTTCCAACCAGTTCGCAGTTTTGTCACATCTTCTACATCGCCAATCTCTTTTCCAGTTAGGCTTAATATAAATGGTGCTTCCAGGGAGGTAATCTGTGCTCGACAAATACCACTGTTGATCATGACTAGATCAGAAGAAAAGGAAATATCGGAGGCCTCTAGAGCTGACTCTATTTTACCAGAATTAACTACTGCCCATGGCTCTACATGAAGACTGCGAAATTCTTCGATTAAGCCAGCCGTTGTGATCCATTCACCCATGATGTTTACTTCTTTGCATGAAACGATTTTACTTTCCTCCGTAAGACACAGATCTTTTTCAGCAGTTAAACATAAAGATGACAGTTTTGTCATACTACCCGAAACTTCGATGTTATCAGCTGAAACCAACAATATTGCACCGTTGGGAGAATCCATCTGACCTTTTATTGAACCACCTAATGACACGTAACCATTTTCGTTGGTTGCTATCTGTAGACTTTCTAGAACATCTATACCTCCAACTTCAGATTTCACTTGCACAAAGGATTTACCGACATAGATTTCCACGGAACCCATACATTCTAAGCTGCCACTCAGCCTTAACGTATCTTCTACCTTAATGGTCGATAGTTCCTTATCTGCTGCTGGCTGTGTACACCTCATTATTCCAAGAACATCAACTGATATTGCTTCGACATTCACACATTCGACATCAGATTTGATTGTAGCGATATCACAATCTAGCAACGCTTTTGAGCATTTGAAAAGATGGTCGGTCTCGAACGTAATTTCTCTAATTGATTCGTCGACGTTGAGATCTTGAACGATTGTTATCTTGTTCGCACCCTCAAAAGAAACGTTTTCTTTGTTCTCCGACACCAACACGTCTTCATTCGCAGATACAGAGCGGACAGAAAGTAAGTTTGCTTGAAGGGAATCCTCGATTATAAATTTTGAGCTGATTTCTGTATTGTTGTCATCTTCACTTCTGTTATATTCAACAAAAACGCTCCCAAGATCACATTCTTTTCGCAGCTCCAAGCACTTACTTAGACTGAAAACACATACAGGAGATTCGATGTTGTCTTCGCTGTATTCGCATAACTCTTGTCTTCTTTCCCGTCTTCTGATAATGGCGGAATCAAATAACACATGACCTTTTTCACATCTCACTTCAAATTGGTCTGGCAGAATAAAATATGCGTCGCTTTCATCTTTTCCACCAAGTGCAGAAAAACACAACTCCTTCTGTGATTGAGAATGAACAGAGAAGTGTTTATCGACATGAATTCTGCCACATAATGTTGTAGCATTACTAGAATTCACATCTATCATGAGATTTGGAGAGGATTTTATGATTCCTTGATCATTTGACAATATTTGCGATTCGATGGTCATGCTTCCATTACATTCGATAGTTCCAGAGTTCAAAGCGTCTTCTTCACATGCAATGGATAGAAAACTTGGGCCGGAGCTTTCGTAGTTGGTTCCAGGTGATAGTTTCATGACACCACTGTTGTTCACGGTCTTGGCTTGGATATTTAAAGATGTTCCAAACACTTGCAGCGTTCCATCGACCGAGAGAGTTTCTTCACACAAAACATTCGTTGACATGGTTGAATCGCTACTCATCATATCGCTTTCTTTGTCTTGAGGATAACTGGATGTCATGACTGAGTCACTGCTGATCTGCAAACATTTTGTGGTGATATTTACTACGTGTTCGTTAAGATCATTATTGCACTGTTATTTGGAAGGAGTTATTTTAACTCCAAAAATGGAGTTAAAAAAAAAGGTTCAGGACAACTCTCTTTTTTAGAGTTATTTTAACTCCAGTACTTTTAACTCCAGTTTTGGAGTAAAAGTAACTCCAAATTATAGAGTCAATTTAACCCTTTATTGGAGTTGAAAATACTCTCATTTTCGGAGTAATATTTACTCCAATAAAAGGAGTAAATACAGAAAATTCAAACTACTCCAGTTTTAGAGTCATATTAACTCCACCACCATTACTCCCACTTTGGGAGTTATTTAAATCCTGTTAAACAGATTAAAAATAGTTTTAGCTTCAAACCCTGTTGAACTATTCCCAACCTATTGCAATCAATGAAAAATGCACAATTATATACTGTATAAATTGATGGTCTTTATTGAATAATATAATAATAATATTGCTAATATACATGCACTGACTGATGTTAATATGATATTGCATATATATAAACATGCATAAAAATAATTAAATAAAATAATGAACATATTCTATATTCATAAATAATAATTATAATTTAACTCTTTGAGAAGTTTGTTTATTTGGACTCTCTTTCTTGCTTCTGTAGTATTTTCCATGAGGATAAACTCAAGGAAAATATAGAGACTTTTTGCATTAGTGGGGTACTGCATATTAAATACATAGTACATGCCAACAACCAGTGCCAAAGCAGTCACCAGGTCCATGTCACACAGCAACCGTCTCTTCAGTATCTAAGGCAAGAAACCAAAACAATAAGTTATAAATTCTGAACTTGCATTTAATTATGATTTTTTTGCCCAGAGAGAGGAAAAATATTGCTCCTTATGTTCTAGGGATGTTCAGTATGAGAAAAATTAAAGAAAACATTTTCAAACATGCCAGAGAGAAAGCAATCTTCTACCGATATACTAATACCATTTTAAGTGTTTTATCGAAGACAAATGTTGACAATTGTATACTACAAATCGTATTGTGTATACGTAAATAGACCTTTACACACGCACTTGTGTTAGGAATGACCAGTACATTTAATATTTGGAATCTTTTAGTGAATTGGAATCTTTCTTGCCAGCTAAAATGGCAAACCAGAATTATAACTAGCAGAAACTCAGAATTGTGTCCCCAAACCAGTATTATCATTTGGTATGTCTAAAATTTCCATATACCAAGAAATTCTAGTCCGACAAATCAATGGAATTCAATACTTTCAATATTTTCAACCATCGGCTACAATATATTAAATGTGACTTGCAGCTTGGTCATTTTAACATGGTAAACTGTTTGCTACTCAAGCTTTTAGCACAAACTCAGAAAATGTTTCTGGTTACTGTTACAGAAACATTTTCTGAGTTTGTATATATATATATATATAGAAAGGATTTATGGTGAAGGAAAATTTCGAGTGTTGGAATACATACATTTTAAGACCAAACCAGGACTAGTTGCTGCATAAAATGCAACTTCAAGTCCTTCCGGCTGGAATTGAACCTGTGATCCTGCAACGCTAGTGCAGTGCTCTGACCACTGGGGCCATTGCCGAGAGCCTAGTCACGAGTTCTGTTTTTTATAGTGGTGGTAATGCATCAGTCAAATCCAACCATGCCCATCCCCCCCTGGGACACCCAGTGGCGTAACGTTATATCAGGGGGCCCCCGGTTCAAAATTTGTGAAGGCCCTCCTAGTACGAGTGCCGAAGGCACTAGTCGAGCGCCGTAGTTGCTAGTTTTCTAGGTGGGTCCGGGGGTATGCTAATCTAGAGTCTCTGAAAATGCCATTTCCTGGATTTGGGGGAAGATTTTACAAAATTCTGATGGTCAGAAAACGACATTATACTGTAACTGCATATCAAAATTTACAATTTGTTTAGAAATTAGTACGAAATACACTTGCTGTCTAATGCTCTGTCTTGCTGCTTGAAAAATAACCATCCGCCATATTGAAATTGGAAAAGTGACCAAGCCTTCGGTATATTGTCATATCACAATCGCCAAATGTCGTACACGTCACCATGTGGCACGTGAAGGAGAAGAAAAAAGCATATTACACCATCAAATGGATATTTTGTTGTTGTGTGCATGCGTTTTTCGTTTCTCAGAGGCCTCCCTGACAATTTGTTTTTGCTCTACAGCCTGAGCTTGGGGCCCCCCATTTGGGCCATTGGGGTTGGGGGCCCCCGGTCCGAACCCATAGTAGTTACGCCACTGGGGACACCGCCGGGCATTTGAAACATTGACCAATCCCGGGGGTGGGGAATTTGAACCCAAAACTTTGCTTGGGTGTCGGGCATTAGATAATACAGTTATCTGAGCCTTGTTCCCTTTGGGCAGCACCAAAAGCCAGGTCAGGGGGTTAGGTGCAATTGAATTGCCACTGCCCCCATAGCATTGCATGTTGTTCGAGTGTGATTCGATCATGGAGGAGTTTAAGCCTTAAGTCTACAGCCTTAAATTTAGCAGAATGACATACTTAGGAGGTAAAGGATTAACACCACAGGGTGTTAGCTAGCCCATATAGCGTCCGTTTGACGGACTCTTCCCAATTGAAGTAGCTAAGGGGCTTTCCCAACTGGTCTACTGGAAGATTTTCATTTTATCTGATGAGAAAGTGTATTGCGTTTGATTTAATACTATTATATCATTCAAAGAACGTATTATTTACAGAATACTTTTTCCCCATTAACTATTTTCTCAAAATGTATCGAGTTTCAATTCATATTCGGTGTGTATTCACTTAAATGAAATGTACAAAACAAAGTGTAATCGATGTGCATTCCGTGTTCATTCACCGGAAATGAAATGTACAAAACGAAGCTTACGGTACGCGTTGTTTACATCTAAGGAGAAACACGTCATCAACTTAATTAGCGCTAAGAAAAGCGATGATAATGTTTTTATACAAAGTTAAGGGTTTTTCCCTAGATGCAAACGACGGTATTCTATTACAAATCTACTGCGCTTCCCGGTTGAGCTTGGAACGACTAACGTTTTGTCGATAAGTTTTGTCGTTTGAAATCAATAGTTGTGACGTAAGCTTATAATGTTGTCAAGATGCTGTCAAGGCGTTGTTATGAAGTGTTCGAATTGTTGTTTTGATTGGAAATTGGTTTGGTTGATCGACTTTTTTGGCTTTGAAGTAATTCTTGATGTGATATGCTTGGATTTAACGAACTAAAGTCTCCATGAGTTTTAAATCGTCTTTTCAAACAAATTCGTTTACAGTTCTCACGGTCAAAACAATAACTATAACTAAAAACGGTCAAAACAATAACAAAACGATAACTATATGGTATTAAATTTCCGGTTTTTGTCGCCAAACAGATTTTGTATATTTGAACTTAAAACTTGAGAGTTAGACAGTTTAATTCCTCTCACCATGGTTACCACAAAATGATATAAAGTAGCGTATTTAAAGGACTTTGATCGGTCAAAAAAACTTTCCCAATTTACGTTTAACGTTACGGACAAAACTTTTCGTTTCTGGCTAACACCCTGCACCAGTGCCTTGTAAATAGTATTTATATAATAATTTGATATTTGAAAACACTGAATATTGTTGTTATTGCTTTCATGTTTCAGCCGGGGATTTGCCACAGATTTTTTGCCCAGCAGCGGGGCATTTGCACCTGCATTTCAACCCCACTGCGTGGAATTAGCATCATTTTGGAAAAAATTGTCAAATGCCCGGGGGTTGGGATGGGCACGCTTGGATTTGACTGATTCATAATACCGGGATAAGATTCTGGGTATATTATAGGAATAATGGGGGAACATCAAAGAAAGCTTTCAGATTTCTTTGACGACTCATACCTATATTATATGTTTACTTATACTGTATGTTATAAATACCAGTCCAGTGCTCTGGTTGGACTAATTATTTAAAAAGTTGGTTAATTTATATTACATATATGTACTGCCTGTAGTGGTCAGTGCCTACATGCATATATTATTTATAGATAAAATGTATTTATGCATTGGTCATTTATGTATGTGCTCTTTGGCCATCATAATCAAAAAAATTATTACCTAGTAGTAAATAAACTGAAACTTACCAAAATGAACTCAATAAAATATTTGGGTCTGCACTTCGCTTATCTTTGTTGAAGCAGGAATGGCAAAATTGCAACTTCATCTAGAATATGTTAAAAAACAAGAAACAACCTAATTAAAATACAGATAACATTGCAATATTTAAGCACAGTAGTGACTATTGTTGCAAATACATGGATAATCAAGCTAAAATCATCAGAAAATGAGTCCCAGACAGTTTCCCAAGCATTACTATTTACTAATATATACAGTAGTGACTGTCGCATATACTATATGCAAATAGCAATCAAACTAGTATATATATTATTGTTAAATGTAACCTTCACTTTGCTTATGAGTCTTGGTAGCTCAGTGGTTAGAGCATGTCACTGTCAATCAGAAGGTTACAGGTTTGAGCCCTGTCTGGAACTCTCTGCATTTTCTGATGATTTGAGCTTGACAATTGTCCACATGTATAGTCTGAGCCGCTATTTGCCACGTGTATTTTAATTCCAAATGAAAAATCTATAATTAATATAGATTATACATACCGGTATGCAATATCACATGAAGAAATCTTTTAAATGATACCAAATGTTTGATGTTATATACCAAATATTAGATGTGTGAAGCTGATCGTCTAGGTTGTTGTAGTCTTGAGAACGAGTCACCAACAACAGTCTTTAATAGTCGACAATAGTCAACAATAGTCAACAATAGTCAACAATAGTCACCAACAATAGTCACCAACAATAGTCTTTAATAGTCAACAATAGTCTTTAATAGTCAACAATAGTCACCAACAATAGTCTTCAATAGTCAACAATATTATACCTGTAGTCTTTATTAGTCATCAACAATAGTCTTTCTCAAGACTACAACAACCTGGACGATCAACTTCACACATCTAATGATACTCCGGAGCATATATATCACATATGCCATTTATACTCTCTGAACTTGTCCTTTTCAGCAAGGATTTAAATATAAGAAATTCCCTTTTGTTAATTGTTATTCATACCTAATCATCGTTATTATAAACAAACGAAAGCTATGTATACATAGACAATAATACATACCACTCTGTAAAGGATTGGCTTTCTTCGTCATTCAAATCTTTTTGATTAGACACTCTATTATCCACATTCCCGTTGAAAAATAACTCTTCCCACACAATTGAATACTCTAAGACAAAGTTTTTGATAAGATATTTAAAATTCAAGTCAACTACAGTATTTGATTTCGTATTTATAACATTTATAGCTGCTTCAAACTTGCAATGCGTTTATTAAAAGTAGCTTTATAATAATCAAATATGAAGTAGATCAAACTCACCTTCGAACTTTGCTGAAATCCAATTGTATCATTTGTAATACCGACGAGTAATTGCTGTCAGATATTTCTTTAGAAATGGTAAGACAAAGCAATTTACCAAAGAATCCAAGACACAAAGCAGCATAAGTGTTCTCGACCAAAAGAGAATTCAAATATGGGCGCAGCAGCTTAACTCGCCAGGACCTCTGGGAAATGGCCTCGACCCAGGCGCTATTTTACCCGCCGCGTGACGGGCACCAATAGTCTTTCTCTAATGATAGATTCAAACCATTTATTTTAAGCATTTTATTGTTACCTTAATGCCTGACAATATTACGGCAATATTTCGAGTGTAGGAACATATAAATGTTAATACCAAATCGGAACTAGTTGCGAAAATGCAACTTCAAAGCCTCCCGCGTAGAATTGAACCCGCGATCCTCATATTGTTGTTATGTTTAACATACTGTAAACATTAGAACATTATGTAATTATACCTTTACTTATAAAATTACAGTCTGGTCATTAATGAACGATTCCCTGACATTTGACTCCAGGACTGGAGTTATTTCAACTCCTAATAATGCCCGAGTTATTTCAACTTTCTGATGATGAGAGTTATTTTAACTCCATTATGAAAGTTAAAATAACTACGCTAAAAGAGTTAATTTAACTCTCTTGCCGGAGTTATAATGACCCATTATTATAGAGTTATTTTGACTCGTATAAGAGTTATTTTAACTCCAGTGACAGAGTTAAAATAACTCCAGATGATACCAGAGTTGATTAACTATGTGAGAAGAGTTATTGTAACTCTGGTGTGGGAGTTAAAATAACTCTTCGTCATGGAGGAGTTATTTTAACTCGATGGAGGAGTAGTATTAACTCCAATAATCGGAGTTGAAATAACTCAACGAAATAACTCCATCCGAAGGAGTTAATTTAACTCAATTGACCGAGTTATTTTAACTCCTCGAAAATAACAGTGTGGCTGCACAGGTGAGATTAACAATTGCATCGGGCATTATACAAACAG